>JBBELK010000837.1:0-370151 GCA_037783545.1 Henricia sp. BOLD:AAB3569 | reverse complement strand
CAATGTTTCCTTTACTGCATGCTTCTTTTTCGTGACGACGGTCTGAGATGAAAATGTTTTCGCGATGTTGTTAGGTTCACTTGCTGATTTCAAGAATGTACCCTGCAAACCCTCCTCAAATTGGAAAAAGAGTAGATGCTCAACCGTCTTTGAAAGCGTCTCGCCCGATAAGGGACTTGAACCCTTGACCCTCAGATTAAAAGTCTGATGCTCTACCGACTGAGCTAACCGGGCTCTGAAAAACGTGTCTCCATGTAACAATAAATTAGCTTACATTGTACCAGCATCGTCCGACGAAACAGACATGTTCGAAAAATTCCGGGGAGTGACGACAACGATCTGCACGTCTTCCTTCGATAGCTCAGTTGGTAGAGCGGTGGACTGTAGTAAAATTGATATCCATAGGTCGCTGGTTCAAATCCGGCTCGAAGGAACTGTTCCGTTTTGAAATTTAGGTTTGTAGTTACGGCACAAAGCGAGGCATCAGGATGCGCATGTCCCTGCATGTGTGATTCATCCCCTTCTTTACAAAATGTACGTGCCCTCCTCGCTGTAGCCGACAACGAAAATGAAATCAGCGTGGCAATGTTTCCTTTACTGCATGCTTCTTTTTCGTGACGACGTCTGGATGAAAATGTTCTTCGCGATGTTGTTAGGTTCACTTGCTGATTTCAAGAATGTACCCTGCAAACCCTCCTCAAATTGGAAAAAGAGTAGATGCTCAACCGTCTTTGAAAGCGTCTCGCCCGATAAGGGACTTGAACCCTTGACCCTCAGATTAAAAGTCTGATGCTCTACCGACTGAGCTAACCGGGCTCTGAAAAACGTGTCTCCATGTAACAAGAAATTAGCTTACATTGTACCAGCATCGTCTGACGAAACAGACATGTTCGAAAAATTCCGGGGAGTGACAACAACGATCTGCACGTCTTCCTTCGATAGCTCAGTTGGTAGAGCGGTGGACTGTAGTAAAATTGATATCCATAGGTCGCTGGTTCAAATCCGGCTCGAAGGAACTGTTCCGTTTTGAAATTTAGGTTTGTAGTTACGGCACAAAGCGAGGCATCAGGATGCGCATGTCCCTGCATGTGTGATTCATCCCATTCTTTACACAATGTACGTGCCCTCCTCGCTGTAGCCGACAACGCAAATGAAATCAGCGTGGCAATGTTTCCTTTACTGCATGCTTCTTTTTCGTGACGACGGTCTGAAATGAAAATGTTCTTCGCGATGTTGTTAGGTTCACTTGCTGATTTCAAGAATGTACCCTGCAAACCCTCCTCAAATTGGAAAAAGAGTAGATGCTCAACCGTCTTTGCAAGCGTCTCGCCCGATAAGGGACTTGAACCCTTGACCCTCAGATTAAAAGTCTGATGCTCTACCGACTGAGCTAACCGGGCTCTGAAAAACGTGTCTCCATGTAACAAGAAATTAGCTTACATTGTACCAGCATCGTCCGACGAAACAGACATGTTCGAAAAATTCCGGGGAGTGACGACAACGATCTGCACGTCTTCCTTCGATAGCTCAGTTGGTAGAGCGGTGGACTGTAGTAAAATTGATATCCATAGGTCGCTGGTTCAAATCCGGCTCGAATGAACTGTTCCGTTTTGAAATTTAGGTTTGTAGTTACGGCACAAAGCGAGGCATCAGGATGCGCATGTCCCTGCATGTGTGATTCATCCCATTCTTTACACAATGTACGTGCCCTCCTCGCTGTAGCCGACAACGCAAATGAAATCAGCGTGGCAATGTTTCCTTTACTGCATGCTTCTTTTTCGTGACGACGGTCTGAGATGAAAATGTTCTTCGCGATGTTGTTAGGTTCACTTGCTGATTTCAAGAATGTACCCTGCAAACCCTCCTCAAATTGGAAAAAGAGTAGATGCTCAACCGTCTTTGCAAGCGTCTCGCCCGATAAGGGACTTGAACCCTTGACCCTCAGATTAAAAGTCTGATGCTCTACCGACTGAGCTAACCGGGCTCTGAAAAACGGGCTTCCGCGTAACAAGAAATTAGCTTACATTGTACCAGCATCGTCCGACGAAACAGACATGTTCGAAAAATTCCGGGGAGTGACGACAACGATCTGCACGTCTTCCTTCGATAGCTCAGTTGGTAAAGCGGTGGACTGTAGTAAAATTGATATCCATAGGTCGCTGGTTCAAATCCGGCTCGAAGGAACTGTTCCGTTTTGAAATTTAGGTTTGTAGTTACGGCACAAAGCGAGGCATCAGGATGCGCATGTCCCTGCATGTGTGATTCATCCCCTTCTTTACAAAATGTACGTGCCCTCCTCGCTGTAGCCGACAACGAAATTGAAATCAGCGTGGCAATGTTTCCTTTACTGCATGCTTCTTTTTCGTGACGACGTCTGAGATGAAAATGTTCTTCGCGATGTTGTTAGGTTCACTTGCTGATTTCAAGAATGTACCCTGCAAACCCTCCTCAAATTGGAAAAAGAGTAGATGATCAACCGTCTTTGCAAGCGTCTCGCCCGATAAGGGACTTGAACCCTTGACCCTCAGATTAAAAGTCTGATGCTCTACCGACTGAGCTAACCGGGCTCTCAAAAACGTTCTTCCATGTAACAAGAAATTAGCTTACATTGTACCAGCATCGTCCGACGAAACAGACATGTTCAAAAAATTCCGGGGAGTGACGACAACGATCTGCACGTCTTCCTTCGATAGCTCAGTTGGTAGAGCGGTGGACTGTAGTAAAATTGATATCCATAGGTCGCTGGTTCAAATCCGGCTCGAAGGAGCTGTTCCGTTTTGAAATTTAGGCACAAAGCGAGGCATCAGGATGCGCATGTCCCTGCATGTGTGATTCATCCCATTCTTTACACAATGTACGTGCCCTCCTCGCTGTAGCCGACAACGCAAATGAAATCAGCGTGGCAATGTTTCCTTTACTGCATGCTTCTTTTTCGTGACGACGGTCTGAGATGAAAATGTTTTCGCGATGTTGTTAGGTTCACTTGCTGATTTCAAGAATGTACCCTGCAAACCCTCCTCAAATTGGAAAAAGAGTAGATGCTCAACCGTCTTTGAAAGCGTCTCGCCCGATAAAGGACTTGAACCCTTGACCCTCAGATTAAAAATCTGATGCTCTACCGACTGAGCTAACCGGGCTCTGAAAAACGTGTCTCCATGTAACAAGAAATTAGCTTACATTGTACCAGCATCGTCCGACGAAACAGACATGTTCGAAAAATTCCGGGGAGTGACGACAACGATCTGCACGTCTTCCTTCGATAGCTCAGTTGGTAGAGCGGTGGACTGTAGTAAAATTGATATCCATAGGTCGCTGGTTCAAATCCGGCTCGAAGGAACTGTTCCGTTTTGAAATTTAGGCACAAAGCGAGGCATCAGGATGCGCATGTCCCTGCATGTGTGATTCATCCCATTCTTTACACAATGTACGTGCCCTCCTCGCTGTAGCCGACAACGCAAATGAAATCAGCGTGGCAATGTTTCCTTTACTGCATGCTTCTTTTTCGTGACGACGGTCTGAGATGAAAATGTTCTTCGCGATGTTGTTAGGTTCACTTGCTGATTTCAAGAATGTACCCTGCAAACCCTCCTCAAATTGGAAAAAGAGTAGATGCTCAACCGTCTTTGCAAGCGTCTCGCTCGATAAGGGACTTGAACCCTTGACCCTCAGATTAAAAGTCTGATGCTCTACCGACTGAGCTAACCGGGCTCTGAAAAACGGGCTTCCGCGTAACAAGAAATTAGCTTACATTGTACCAGCATCGTCCGACGAAACAGACATGTTCGAAAAATTCCGGGGAGTGACGACAACGATCTGCACGTCTTCCTTCGATAGCTCAGTTGGTAAAGCGGTGGACTGTAGTAAAATTGATATCCATAGGTCGCTGGTTCAAATCCGGCTCAAAGGAACTGTTCCGTTTTGAAATTTAGGTTTGTAGTTACGGCACAAAGCGAGGCATCAGGATGCGCATGTCCCTGCATGTGTGATTCATCCCATTCTTTACACAATGTACGTGCCCTCCTCGCTGTAGCCGACAACGCAAATGAAATCAGCGTGGCAATGTTTCCTTTACTGCATGCTTCTTTTTCGTGACGACGGTCTGAGATGAAAATGTTTTCGCGATGTTGTTAGGTTCACTTGCTGATTTCAAGAATGTACCCTGCAAACCCTCCTCAAATTGGAAAAAGAGTAGATGCTCAACCGTCTTTGAAAGCGTCTCGCCCGATAAGGGACTTGAACCCTTGACCCTCAGATTAAAAGTCTGATGCTCTACCGACTGAGCTAACCGGGCTCTGAAAAACGTGTCTCCATGTAACAAGAAATTAGCTTACATTGTACCAGCATCGTCCGACGAAACAGACATGTTCGAAAAATTCCGGGGAGTGACGACAACGATCTGCACGTCTTCCTTCGATAGCTCAGTTGGTAGAGCGGTGGACTGTAGTAAAATTGATATCCATAGGTCGCTGGTTCAAATCCGGCTCGAATGAACTGTTCCGTTTTGAAATTTAGGTTTGTAGTTACGGCACAAAGCGAGGCATCAGGATGCGCATGTCCCTGCATGTGTGATTCATCCCCTTCTTTACAAAATGTACGTGCCCTCCTCGCTGTAGCCGACAACGAAAATGAAATCAGCGTGGCAATGTTTCCTTTACTGCATGCTTCTTTTTCGTGACGACGTCTGAGATGAAAATGTTCTTCGCGATGTTGTTAGGTTCACTTGCTGATTTCAAGAATGTACCCTGCAAACCCTCCTCAAATTGGAAAAAGAGTAGATGATCAACCGTCTTTGCAAGCGTCTCGCCCGATAAGGGACTTGAACCCTTGACCCTCAGATTAAAAGTCTGATGCTCTACCGACTGAGCTAACCGGGCTCTGAAAAACGTTCTTCCATGTAACAAGAAATTAGCTTACATTGTACCAGCATCGTCCGACGAAACAGACATGTTCAAAAGATTCCGGGGAGTGACGACAACGATCTGCACGTCTTCCTTCGATAGCTCAGTTGGTAGAGCGGTGGACTGTAGTAAAATTGATATCCATAGGTCGCTGGTTCAAATCCGGCTCGAAGGAACTGTTCCGTTTTGAAATTTAGGTTTGTAGTTACGGCACAAAGCGAGGCATCAGGATGCGCATGTCCCTGCATGTGTGATTCATCCCCTTCTTTACAAAATGTACGTGCCCTCCTCGCTGTAGCCGACAACGAAAATGAAATCAGCGTGGCAATGTTTCCTTTACTGCATGCTTCTTTTTCGTGACGACGTCTGAGATGAAAATGTTCTTCGCGATGTTGTTAGGTTCACTTGCTGATTTCAAGAATGTACCCTGCAAACCCTCCTCAAATTGGAAAAAGAGTAGATGCTCAACCGTCTTTGAAAGCGTCTCGCCCGATAAGGGACTTGAACCCTTGACCCTCAGATTAAAAGTCTGATGCTCTACCGACTGAGCTAACCGGGCTCTGAAAAACGTGTCTCCATGTAACAAGAAATTAGCTTACATTGTACCAGCATCGTCTGACGAAACAGACATGTTCGAAAAATTCCGGGGAGTGACAACAACGATCTGCACGTCTTCGTTCGATAGCTCAGTTGGTAGAGCGGTGGACTGTAGTAAAATTGATATCCATAGGTCGCTGGTTCAAATCCGGCTCGAAGGAACTGTTCCGTTTTGAAATTTAGGTTTGTAGTTACGGCACAAAGCGAGGCATCAGGATGCGCATGTCCCTGCATGTGTGATTCATCCCATTCTTTACACAATGTACGTGCCCTCCTCGCTGTAGCCGACAACGCAAATGAAATCAGCGTGGCAATGTTTCCTTTACTGCATGCTTCTTTTTCGTGACGACGGTCTGAAATGAAAATGTTCTTCGCGATGTTGTTAGGTTCACTTGCTGATTTCAAGAATGTACCCTGCAAACCCTCCTCAAATTGGAAAAAGAGTAGATGCTCAACCGTCTTTGCAAGTGTCTCGCCCGATAAGGGACTTGAACCCTTGACCCTCAGATTAAAAGTCTGATGCTCTACCGACTGAGCTAACCGGGCTCTGAAAAACGTGTCTCCATGTAACAAGAAATTAGCTTACATTGTACCAGCATCGTCCGACGAAACAGACATGTTCGAAAAATTCCGGGGAGTGACGACAACGATCTGCACGTCTTCCATCGATAGCTCAGTTGGTAGAGCGGTGGACTGTAGTAAAATTGATATCCGTAGGTCGCTGGTTCAAATCCGGCTCGAAGGAACTGTTCCGTTTTGAAATTTAGGTTTGTAGTTACGGCACAAAGCGAGGCATCAGGATGCGCATGTCCCTGCATGTGTGATTCATCCCCTTCTTTACAAAATGTACGTGCCCTCCTCGCTGTAGCCGACAACGAAAATGAAATCAGCGTGGCAATGTTTCCTTTACTGCATGCTTCTTTTTCGTGACGACGTCTGAGATGAAAATGTTCTTCGCGATGTTGTTAGGTTCACTTGCTGATTTCAAGAATGTACCCTGCAAACCCTCCTCAAATTGGAAAAAGAGTAGATGATCAACCGTCTTTGCAAGCGTCTCGCCCGATAAGGGACTTGAACCCTTGACCCTCAGATTAAAAGTCTGATGCTCTACCGACTGAGCTAACCGGGCTCTGAAAAACGTTCTTCCATGTAACAAGAAATTAGCTTACATTGTACCAGCATCGTCCGACGAAACAGACATGTTCAAAAAATTCCGGGGAGTGACGACAACGATCTGCACGTCTTCCTTCGATAGCTCAGTTGGTAGAGCGGTGGACTGTAGTAAAATTGATATCCATAGGTCGCTGATTCAAATCCGGCTAGAAGGAACTGTTCCGTTTTGAAATTTAGGCACAAAGCGAGGCATCAGGATGCGCATGTCCCTGCATGTGTGATTCATCCCATTCTTTACACAATGTACGTGCCCTCCTCGCTGTAGCCGACAACGCAAATGAAATCAGCGTGGCAATGTTTCCTTTACTGCATGCTTCTTTTTCGTGACGACGGTCTGAGATGAAAATGTTTTCGCGATGTTGTTAGGTTCACTTGCCGATTTCAAGAATGTACCCTGCAAACCCTCCTCAAATTGGAAAAAGAGTAGATGCTCAACCGTCTTTGAAAGCGTCTCGCCCGATAAGGGACTTGAACCCTTGACCCTCAGATTAAAAGTCTGATGCTCTACCGACTGAGCTAACCGGGCTCTGAAAAACGTGTCTCCATGTAACAAGAAATTAGCTTACATTGTACCAGCATCGTCCGACGAAACAGACATGTTCGAAAAATTCCGGGGAGTGACGACAACGATCTGCACGTCTTCCTTCGATAGCTCAGTTGGTAGAGCGGTGGACTGTAGTAAAATTGATATCCATAGGTCGCTGGTTCAAATCCGGCTCGAAGGAACTGTTCCGTTTTGAAATTTAGGCACAAAGCGAGGCATCAGGATGCGCATGTCCCTGCATGTGTGATTCATCCCATTCTTTACACAATGTACGTGCCCTCCTCGCTGTAGCCGACAACGCAAATGAAATCAGCGTGGCAATGTTTCCTTTACTGCATGCTTCTTTTTCGTGACGACGGTCTGAGATGAAAATGTTTTCGCGATGTTGTTAGGTTCACTTGCTGATTTCAAGAATTAACCCTGCAAACCCTCCTCAAATTGGAAAAAGAGTAGATGCTCAACCGTCTTTGAAAGCGTCTCGCCCGATAAGGGACTTGAACCCTTGACCCTCAGATTAAAGGTCTGATGCTCTACCGACTGAGCTAACCGGGCTCTGAAAAACGTGTCTCCATGTAACAAGAAATTAGCTTACATTGTACCAGCATCGTCCGACGAAACAGACATGTTCAAAAAATTTCGGGGAGTGACGACAACGATCTGCACGTCTTCCTTCGATAGCTCAGTTGGTAGAGCGGTGGACTGTAGTAAAATTGATATCCATAGGTCGCTGGTTCAAATCCGGCTCGAAGGAACTGTTCCGTTTTGAAATTTAGGCACAAAACGAGGCATCAGGATGCGCATGTCCCTGCATGTGTGATTCATCCCATTCTTTACACAATGTACGTGCCCTCCTCGCTGTAGCCGACAACGCAAATGAAATCAGCGTGGCAATGTTTCCTTTACTGCATGCTTCTTTTTCGTGACGACGGTCTGAGATGAAAATGTTTTCGCGATGTTGTTAGGTTCACTTGCTGATTTCAAGAATGTACCCTGCAAACCCTCCTCAAATTGGAAAAAGAGTAGATGCTCAACCGTCTTTGAAAGCGTCTCGCCCGATAAGGGACTTGAACCCTTGACCCTCAGATTAAAAGTCTGATGCTCTACCGACTGAGCTAACCGGGCTCTGAAAAACGTGTCTCCGACAACGATCTGCACGTCTTCCTTCGATAGCTCAGTTGGTAGAGCGGTGGACTGTAGTAAAATTGATATCCATAGGTCGCTGGTTCAAATCCGGCTCGAAGGAACTGTTCCGTTTTGAAATTTAGGCACAAAGCGAGGCATCAGGATGCGCATGTCCCTGCATGTGTGATTCATCCAATTCTTTACACAATGTACGTGCCCTCCTCGCTGTAGCCGACAACGCAAATTAAATCAGCGTGGCAATGTTTCCTTTACTGCATGCTTCTTTTTCGTGACGACGGTCTGAGATGAAACTGTTCTTCGCGATGTTGTTAGGTTCACTTGCTGATTTCAAGAATGTACCCTGCAAACCCTCCTCAAATTGGAAAAAGAGTAGATGCTCAACCGTCTTTGCAAGCGTCTCGCCCGATAAGGGACTTGAACCCTTGACCCTCAGATTAAAAGTCTGATGCTCTACCGACTGAGCTAACCGGGCTCTGAAAAACGGGCTTCCGCGTAACAAGAAATTAGCTTACATTGTACCAGCATCGTCCGACGAAACAGACATGTTCGAAAAATTCCGGGGAGTGACGACAACGACCTGCACGTCTTCCTTCGATAGCTCAGTTGGTAGAGCGGTGGACTGTAGTAAAATTGATATCCATAGGTCGCTGGTTCAAATCCGGCTCGAATGAACTGTTCCGTTTTGAAATTTAGGTTTGTAGTTACGGCACAAAGCGAGGCATCAGGATGCGCATGTCCCTGCATGTATGATTCATCCCCTTCTTTACAAAATGTACGTGCCCTCCTCGCTGTAGCCGACAACGAAAATGAAATCAGCGTGGCAATGTTTCCTTTACTGCATGCTTCTTTTTCGTGACGACGTCTGAGATGAAAAAGTTCTTCGCGATGTTGTTAGGTTCACTTGCTGATTTCAAGAATGTACCCTGCAAACCCTCCTCAAATTGGAAAAAGAGTAGATGATCAACCGTCTTTGCAAGCGTCTCGCCCGATAAGGGACTTGAACCCTTGACCCTCAGATTAAAAGTCTGATGCTCTACCGACTGAGCTAACCGGGCTCTGAAAAAGTTCTTCCATGTAACAAGAAATTAGCTTACATTGTACCAGCATCGTCCGACGAAACAGACATGTTCAAAAAATTCCGGGGAGTGACGACAACGATCTGCACGTCTTCCTTCGATAGCTCAGTTGGTAGAGCGGTGGACTGTAGTAAAATTGATATCCATAGGTCGCTGGTTCAAATCCGGCTCGAAGGAACTGTTCCGTTTTGAAATTTAGGCACAAAGCGAGGCATCAGGATGCGCATGTCCCTGCATGTGTGATTCATCCCATTCTTTACACAATGTACGTGCCCTCCTCGCTGTAGCCGACAACGCAAATGAAATCAGCGTGGCAATGTTTCCTTTACTGCATGCTTCTTTTTCGTGACGACGGTCTGAGATGAAAATGTTCTTCGCGATGTTGTTAGGTTCACTTGCTGATTTCAAGAATGTACCCTGCAAACCCTCCTCAAATTGGAAAAAGAGTAGATGCTCAACCGTCTTTGCAAGCGTCTCGCCCGATAAGGGACTTGAACCCTTGACCCTCAGATTAAAAGTCTGATGCTCTACCGACTGAGCTAACCGGGCTCTGAAAAACGGGCTTCCGCGTAACAAGAAATTAGCTTACATTGTACCAGCATCGTCCGACGAAACAGACATGTTCGAAAAATTCCGGGGAGTGACGACAACGATCTGCACGTCTTCCTTCGATAGCTCAGTTGGTAGAGCGGTGGACTGTAGTAAAATTGATATCCATAGGTCGCTGTTTCAAATCCGGCTCGAAGGAACTGTTCCGTTTTTAAATTTAGGCACAAAGCGAGGCATCAGGATCCGCCTGTCCCTGCATGTGTGATTCATCCCATTCTTTACACAATGTACGTGCCCTCCTCGCTGTAGCCGACAACGCAAATGAAATCAGCGTGGCAATGTTTCCTTTACTGCATGCTTCTTTTTCGTGACGACGGTCTGAGATGAAAATGTTCTTCGCGATGTTGTTAGGTTCACTTGCTGATTTCAAGAATGTACCCTGCAAACCCTCCTCAAATTGGAAAAAGAGTAGATGCTCAACCGTCTTTGCAAGCGTCTCGCCCGATAAGGGACTTGAACCCTTAACCCTCAGATTAAAAGTCTGATGCTCTACCGACTGAGCTAACCGGGCTCTGAAAAACGGGCTTCCGCGTAACAAGAAATTAGCTTACATTGTACCAGCATCGTCCGACGAAACAGACATGTTCGAAAAATTCCGGGGAGTGACGACAACGATCTGCACGTCTTCCTTCGATAGCTCAGTTGGTAAAGCGGTGGACTGTAGTAAAATTGATATCCATAGGTCGCTGGTTCAAATCCGGCTCGAAGGAACTGTTCCGTTTTGAAATTTAGGTTTGTAGTTACGGCACAAAGCGAGGCATCAGGATGCGCATGTCCCTGCATGTGTGATTCATCCCATTCTTTACACAATGTACGTGCCCTCCTCGCTGTAGCCGACAACGCAAATGAAATCAGCGTGGCAATGTTTCCTTTACTGCATGCTTCTTTTTCGTGACGACGGTCTGAGATGAAAATGTTTTCGCGATGTTGTTAGATTCACTTGCTGATTTCAAGAATGTACCCTGCAAACCCTCCTCAAATTGGAAAAAGAGTAGATGCTCAACCGTCTTTGAAAGCGTCTCGCCCGATAAGGGACTTGAACCCTTGACCCTCAGATTAAAAGTATGATGCTCTACCGACTGAGCTAACCGGGCTCTGAAAAACGTGTCTCCATGTAACAAGAAATTAGCTTACATTGTACCAGCATCGTCCGACGAAACAGACATGTTCAAAAAATTCCGGGGAGTGACGACAACGATCTGCACGTCTTCCTTCGATAGCTCAGTTGGTAGAGCGGTGGACTGTAGTAAAATTGATATCCATAGGTCGCTGGTTCAAATCCGGCTCGAATGAACTGTTCCGTTTTGAAATTTAGGTTTGTAGTTACGGCACAAAGCGAGGCATCAGGATGCGCATGTCCCTGCATGTGTGATTCATCCCCTTCTTTACAAAATGTACGTGCCCTCCTCGCTGTAGCCGACAACGAAAATGAAATCAGCGTGGCAATGTTTCCTTTACTGCATGCTTCTTTTTCGTGACGACGTCTGAGATGAAAATGTTCTTCGCGATGTTGTTAGGTTCACTTGCTGAATTCAAGAATGTACCCTGCAAACCCTCCTCAAATTGGAAAAAGAGTAGATGATCAACCGTCTTTGCAAGCGTCTCGCCCGATAAGGGACTTGAACCCTTGACCCTCAGATTAAAAGTCTGATGCTATACCGACTGAGGCTCAGAAAAACGTTCTTCCATGTAACAAGAAATTAGCTTACATTGTACCAGCATCGTCCGACGAAACAGACATGTTCACAAAATTCCGGGGAGTGACGACAACGATCTGCACGTCTTCCTTCGATAGCTCAGTTGGTAGAGCGGTGGACTGTAGTAAAATTGATATCCATAGGTCGCTGGTTCAAATCCGGCTCGAAGAAACTGTTCCGTTTTGAAATTTAGGCACAAAGCGAGGCATCAGGATGCGCATGTCCCTGCATGTGTGATTCATCCCATTCTTTACACAATGTACGTGCCCTCCTCGCTGTAGCCGACAACGCAAATGAAATCAGCGTGGCAATGTTTCCTTTACTGCATGCTTCTTTTTCGTGACGACGGTCTGAGATGAAAATGTTCTTCGCGATGTTGTTAGGTTCACTTGCTGATTTCAAGAATGTACCCTGCAAACCCTCCTCAAATTGGAAAAAGAGTAGATGCTCAACCGTCTTTGCAAGCGTCTCGCCCGATAAGGGACTTGAACCCTTGACCCTCAGATTAAAAGTCTGATGCTCTACCGACTGAGCTAACCGGGCTCTGAAAAACGGGCTTCCGCGTAACAAGAAATTAGCTTACATTGTACCAGCATCGTCCGACGAAACAGACATGTTCGAAAAATTCCGGGGAGTGACGACAACGATCTGCACGTCTTCCTTCGATAGCTCAGTTGGTAGAGCGGTGGACTGTAGTAAAATTGATATCCATAGGTCGCTGGTTCAAATCCGGCTCGAATGAACTGTTCCGTTTTGAAATTTAGGTTTGTAGTTACGGCACAAAGCGAGGCATCAGGATGCGCATGTCCCTGCATGTGTGATTCATCCCCTTCTTTACAAAATGTACGTGCCCTCCTCGCTGTAGCCCACAACGAAAATGAAATCAGCGTGGCAATGTTTCCTTTACTGCATGCTTCTTTTTCGTGACGACGTCTGAGATGAAAATGTTCTTCGCGATGTTGTTAGGTTCACTTGCTGAATTCAAGAATGTACCCTGCAAACCCTCCTCAAATTGGAAAAAGAGTAGATGATCAACCGTCTTTGCAAGCGTCTCGCCCGATAAGGGACTTGAACCCTTGACCCTCAGATTAAAAGTCTGATGCTATACCGACTGAGGCTCAGAAAAACGTTCTTCCATGTAACAAGAAATTAGCTTACATTGTACCAGCATCGTCCGACGAAACAGACATGTTCGAAAAATTCCGGGGAGTGACGACAACGATCTGCACGTCTTCCTTCGATAGCTCAGTTGGTAGAGCGGTGGACTGTAGTAAAATTGATATCCATAGGTCGCTGGTTCAAATCCGGCTCGAAGGAACTGTTCCGTTTTGAAATTTAGGTTTGTAGTTACGGCACAAAGCGAGGCATCAGGATGCGCATGTCCCTGCATGTGTGATTCATCCCATTCTTTACACAATGTACGTACCCTCCTCGCTGTAGCCGACAACGAAAATGAAATCAGCGTGGCAATGTTTCCTTTACTGCATGCTTCTTTTTCGTGACGACGGTCTGAGATGAAAATGTTTTCGCGATGTTGTTAGGTTCACTTGCTGATTTCAAGAATGTACCCTGCAAACCCTCCTCAAATTGGAAAAAGAGTAGATGCTCAACCGTCTTTGAAAGCGTCTCGCCCGATAAGGGACTTGAACCCTAGACCCTCAGATTAAAAGTCTGATGCTCTACCGCCTGAGCTAACCGGGCTCTGAAAAACGTGTCTCCATGTAACAAGAAATTAGCTTACATTGTACCAGCATCGTCCGACGAAACAGACATGTTCGAAAAATTCCGGGGAGTGACGACAACGATCTGCACGTCTTCCTTCGATAGCTCAGTTGGTAGAGCGGTGGACTGTAGTAAAATTGATATCCATAGGTCGCTGGTTCAAATCCGGCTCGAAGGAACTGTTCCGTTTTGAAATTTGGGTTCGTAGTTACGGCACAAAGCGAGGCATCAGGATGCGCATGTCCCTGCATGTGTGATTCATCCCCTTCTTTACAAAATGTACGTGCCCTCCTCGCTGTAGCCGACAACGAAAATGAAATCAGCGTGGCAATGTTTCCTTTACTGCATGCTTCTTTTTCGTGACGACGTCTGAGATGAAAATGTTCTTCGCGATGTTGTTAGGTTCACTTGCTGATTTCAAGAATGTACCCTGCAAACCCTCCTCAAATTGGAAAAAGAGTAGATGATCAACCGTCTTTGCTAGCGTCTCGCCCGATAAGGGACTTGAACCCTTGACCCTCAGATTAAAAGTCTGATGCTCTACCGACTGAGCTAACCGGGCTCTGAAAAACGTTCTTCCATGTAACAAGAAATTAGCTTACATTGTACCAGCATCGTCCGACGAAACAGACATGTTCAAAAAATTCCGGGGAGTGACGACAACGATCTGCACGTCTTCCTTCGATAGCTCAGTTGGTAGAGCGGTGGACTGTAGTAAAATTGATATCCATAGGTCGCTGGTTCAAATCCGGCTCAAAGGAACTGTTCCGTTTTGAAATTTAGGCACAAAGCGAGGCATCAGGATGCGCATGTCCCTGCATGTGTGATTCATCCCATTCTTTACACAATGTACGTGCCCTCCTCGCTGTATCCGACAACGCAAATGAAATCAGCATGGCAATGTTTCCTTTACTGCATGCTTCTTTTTCGTTACGACGGTCTGAGATGAAAATGTTCTTCGCGATGTTGTTAGGTTCACTTGCTGATTTCAAGAATGTACCCTGCAAACCCTCCTCAAATTGGAAAAAGAGTAGATGCTCAACCGTCTTTGCAAACGTCTCGCCCGATAAGGGACTTGAACCCTTGACCCTCAGATTAAAAGTCTGATGCTCTACCGACTGAGCTAACCGGGCTCTGAAAAACGTTCTTCCATGTAACAAGAAATTAGCTTACATTGTACCAGCATCGTCTGACGAAACAGACATGTTCGAAGAATTCCGGGGAGTGACAACAACGATCTGCACGTCTTCCTTCGATAGCTCAGTTGGTAGAGCGGTGGACTGTAGTAAAATTGATATCCATAGGTCGCTGGTTCAAATCCGGCTCGAAGGAACTGTTCCGTTTTGAAATTTAGGCACAAAGCGAGGCATCAGGATGCGCATGTCCCTGCATGTGTGATTCATCCCATTCTTTACACAATGTACGTGCCCTCCTCGCTGTAGCCGACAACGCAAATGAAATCAGCGTGGCAATGTTTCCTTTACTGCATGCTTCTTTTTCGTGACGACGGTCTGAGATGAAAATGTTCTTCGCGATGTTGTTAGGTTCACTTGCTGATTTCAAGAATGTACCCTGCAAACCCTCCTCAAATTGGAAAAAGAGTAGATGCTCAACCGTCTTTGCAAGCGTCTCGCCCGATAAGGGACTTGAACCCTTGACCCTCAGATTAAAAGTCTGATGCTCTACCGACTGAGCTAACCGGGCTCTGAAAAACGGTCTTCCGCGTAACAAGAAATTAGCTTACATTGTACCAGCATCGTCCGACGAAACAGACATGTTCGAAAAATTTCGGGGAGTGACGACAACGATCTGCACGTCTTCCTTCGATAGCTCAGTTGGTAAAGCGGTGGACTGTAGTAAAATTGATATCCATAGGTCGCTGGTTCAAATCCGGCTCGAAGGAACTGTTCCGTTTTGAAATTTAGGTTTGTAGTTACGGCACAAAGCGAGGCATCAGGATGCGCATGTCCCTGCATGTGTGATTCATCCCATTCTTTACACAATGTACGTGCCCTCCTCGCTGTAGCCGACAACGAAAATGAAATCAGCGTGGCAATGTTTCCTTTACTGCATGCTTCTTTTTCGTGACGACGTCTGAGATGAAAATGTTCTTCGCGATGTTGTTAGGTTCACTTGCTGATTTCAAGAATGTACCCTGCAAACCCTCCTCAAATTGGAAAAAGAGTAGATGATCAACCGTCTTTGCTAGCGTCTCGCCCGATAAGGGACTTGAACCCTTGACCCTCAGATTAAAAGTCTGATGCTCTACCGACTGAGCTAACCGGGCTCTGAAAAACGTGTCTCCATGTAACAAGAAATTAGCTTACATTGTACCAGCATCGTCTGACGAAACAGACATGTTCGAAAAATTCCGGGGAGTGACAACAACGATCTGCACGTCTTCCTTCGATAGCTCAGTTGGTAGAGCGGTGAACTGTAGTAAAATTGATATCCATAGGTCGCTGGTTCAAATCCGGCTCGAAGGAACTGTTCCGTTTTGAAATTTAGGTTTGTAGTTACGGCACAAAGCGAGGCATCAGGATGCGCATGTCCCTGCATGTGTGATTCATCCCATTCTTTACACAATGTACGTACCCTCCTCGCTGTAGCCGAGAACGAAAATGAAATCAGCGTGGCAATGTTTCCTTTACTGCATGCTTCTTTTTCGTGACGACGGTCTGAGATGAAAATGTTTTCGCGATGTTGTTAGGTTCACTTGCTGATTTCAAGAATGTACCCTGCAAACCCTCCTCAAATTGGAAAAAGAGTAGATGCTCAACCGTCTTTGAAAGCGTCTCGCCCGATAAGGGACTTGAACCCTTGACCCTCAGATTAAAAGTCTGATGCTCTACCGCCTGAGCTAACCGGGCTCTGAAAAACGTGTCTCCATGTAACAAGAAATTAGCTTACATTGTACCAGCATCGTCCGACGAAACAGACATGTTCGAAAAATTCCGGGGAGTGACGACAACGATCTGCACGTCTTCCTTCGATAGCTCAGTTGGTAGAGCGGTGGACTGTAGTAAAATTGATATCCATAGGTCGCTGGTTCAAATCCGGCTCGAAGGAACTGTTCCGTTTTGAAATTTAGGTTTGTAGTTACGGCACAAAGCGAGGCATCAGGATGCGCATGTCCCTGCATGTGTGATTCATCCCCTTCTTTACAAAATGTACGTGCCCTCCTCGCTGTAGCCGACAACGAAAATGAAATCAGCGTGGCAATGTTTCCTTTACTGCATGCTTCTTTTTCGTGACGACGTCTGAGATGAAAATGTTCTTCGCGATGTTGTTAGGTTCACTTGCTGATTTCAAGAATGTACCCTGCAAACCCTCCTCAAATTGGAAAAAGAGTAGATGATCAACCGTCTTTGCTAGCGTCTCGCCCGATAAGGGACTTGAACCCTTGACCCTCAGATTAAAAGTCTGATGCTCTACCGACTGAGCTAACCGGGCTCTGAAAAACGTTCTTCCATGTAACAAGAAATTAGCTTACATTGTACCAGCATCGTCCGACGAAACAGACATGTTCAAAAAATTCCGGGGAGTGACGACAACGATCTGCACGTCTTCCTTCGATAGCTCAGTTGGTAGAGCGGTGGACTGTAGTAAAATTGATATCCATAGGTCGCTGGTTCAAATCCGGCTCGAAGGAACTGTTCTGTTTTGAAATTTAGGCACAAAGCGAGGCATCAGGATGCGCATG
The DNA here is from genome assembly GCA_037783545.1 of Henricia sp. BOLD:AAB3569. NCBI lineage: Eukaryota > Metazoa > Echinodermata > Asteroidea > Spinulosida > Echinasteridae > Henricia > Henricia sp. BOLD:AAB3569. The sequence continues at coordinate 352,989 of JBBELK010000837.1, read as the reverse complement.
TCCCTGCATGTGTGATTCATCCCATTCTTTACACAATGTACGTGCCCTCCTCGCTGTAGCCGACAACGAAAATGAAATCAGCGTGGCAATGTTTCCTTTACTGCATGCTTCTTTTTCGTGACGACGGTCTGAGATGAAAATGTTCTTCGCGATGTTGTTAGGTTCACTTGCTGATTTCAAGAATGTACCCTGCAAACCCTCCTCAAATTGGAAAAAGAGTAGATGCTCAACCGTCTTTGCAAGCGTCTCGCCCGATAAGGGACTTGAACCCTTGACCCTCAGATTAAAAGTCTGATGCTCTACCGACTGAGCTAACCGGGCTCTGAAAAACGGGCTTCCACGTAACAAGAAATTAGCTTACATTGTACCAGCATCGTCCGACGAAACAGACATGTTCGAAAAATTCCGGGGAGTGACGACAACGATCTGCACGTCTTCCTTCGATAGCTCAGTTGGTAGAGCGGTGGACTGTAGTAAAATTGATATCCATAGGTCGCTGGTTCAAATCCGGCTCGAAGGAACTGTTCCGTTTTGAAATTTAGGTTTGTAGTTACGGCACAAAGCGAGGCATCAGGATGCGCATGTCCCTGCATGTGTGATTCATCCCATTCTTTACACAATGTACGTGCCCTCCTCGCTGTAGCCGACAACGAAAATGAAATAAGCGTGGCAATGTTTCCTTTACTGCATGCTTCTTTTTCGTGACGACGGTCTCAGATGAAAATGTTCTTCGCGATGTTGTTTGGTTCACTTGCTGATTTCAAGAATGTACCCTGCAAACCCTCCTCAAATTGGAAAAAGAGTAGATGCTCAACCGTCTTTGAAAGCGTCTCGCCCGATAAGGGACTTGAACCCTTGACCCTCAGATTAAAAGTCTGATGCTCTACCGACTGAGCTAACCGGGCTCTGAAAAACGGGCTTCCATGTAACAAGAAATTAGGTTACATTGTACCAGCATCGTCCGACGAAACAGACATGTTCGAAAAATTCCGGGGAGTGACGACAACGATCTGCACGTCTTCCTTCGATAGCTCAGTTGGTAGAGCGGTGGACTGTAGTAAAATTGATATCCATAGGTCGCTGGTTCAAATCCGGCTCGAAGGAACTGTTCCGTTTTGAAATTTAGGTTTGTAGTTACGGCACAAAGCGAGGTATCAGGATGCGCATGTCCCTGCATGTGTGATTCATCCCCTTCTTTACAAAATGTACGTGCCCTCCTCGCTGTAGCCGACAACGAAAATGAAATAAGCGTGGCAATGTTTCCTTTACTGCATGCTTCTTTTTCGTGACGACGGTCTCAGATGAAAATGTTCTTCGCGATGTTGTTAGGTTCACTTGCTGATTTCAAGAATGTACCCTGCAAACCCTCCTCAAATTGGAAAAAGAGTAGATGCTCAACCGTCTTTGCAAGCGTCTCGCCCGATAAGGGACTTGAACCCTTGACCCTCAGATTAAAAGTCTGATGCTCTACCGACTGAGCTAACCGGGCTCTGAAAAACAGGCTTCCATGTAACAAGAAATTAGCTTACATTGTACCAGCATCGTTCGACGAAACAGAAATGTTCGAAAAATTCCGGGGAGTGACGACAACGATCTGCACGTCTTCCTTCGAAAGCTCAGTTGGTAGAGCGGTGGACTGTAGTAAAATTGATATCCATAGGTCGCTGGTTCAAATCCGGCTCGAAGGAACTGTTCCGTTTTGAAATTTAGGTTTGTAGTTACGGCACAAAGCGAGGCATCAGGATGCGCATGTCCCTGCATGTGTGATTCATCCCCTTCTTTACAAAATGTACGTGCCCTCCTCGCTGTAGCCAACAACGGAAATGAAATCAGCGTGGCAATGTTTCCTTTACTGCATGCTTCTTTTTCGTGACGACGGGCTGAGATGAAAATGTTCTTCGCGATGTTGTTAGGTTCACTTGCTGATTTCAAGAATGTACCCTGCAAACCCTTCTCAAATTGGAAAAAAGAGTAGATGCTCAACCGTATTTGCAAGAGTCTCGCCCGATAAGGGACTTGAACCCTTGACCCTCAGATTAAAAGTCTGATGCTCTACCGACTGAGCTAACCGGGCTCTGAAAAACGGGCTTCCATGTAACAAGAAATTAGCTTACATTGTACCAGCATCGTTCGACGAAACAGACATGTTCGAAAAATTCCGGGGAGTGACGACAACGATCTGCACGTCTTCCTTCGATAGCTCAGTTGGTAGAGCGGTGGACTGTAGTAAAATTGATATCCATAGGTCGCTGGTTCAAATCCGGCTCGAAGGAACTGTTCCGTTTTGAAATTTAGGTTTGTAGTTACGGCACAAAGCGAGGCATCAGGATGCGCATGTCCCTGCATGTGTGATTCATCCCATTCTTTACACAATGTACGTGCCCTCCTCGCTGTAGCCGACAACGAAAATGAAATCAGCGTGGCAATGTTTCCTTTACTGCATGCTTCTTTTTCGTGACGACGTCTGAGATGAAAATGTTCTTCGCGATGTTGTTAGGTTCACTTGCTGATTTCAAGAATGTACCCTGCAAACCCTCCTCAAATTGGAAAAAGAGTAGATGATCAACCGTCTTTGCAAGCGTCTCGCCCGATAAGGGACTTGAACCCTTGACCCTCAGATTAAAAGTCTGATGCTCTACCGACTGAGCTAACCGGGCTCTGAAAAACGGTCTTCCATGTAACAAGAAATTAGCTTACATTGTACCAGCATCGTCCGACGAAACAGACATGTTCAAAAAATTCCGGGGAGTGACGACAAACGATCTGCACGTCTTCCTTCGATAGCTCAGTTGGTAGAGCGGTGGACTGTAGTAAAATTGATATCCATTATAGGTCGCTGGTTCAAATCCGGCTCGAAGGAACTGTTCCGTTTTGAAATTTAGGTTTGTAGTTACGGCACAAAGCGAGGCATCAGGATGCGCATGTCCCTGCATGTGTGATTCATCCCATTCTTTACACAATGTACGTGCCCTCCTCGCTGTAGCCGACAACGCAAATAAAATTAGCGTGGCAATGTTTCCTTTACTGCATGCTTCTTTTTCGTGACGACGGTCTGAGATGAAAATGTTTTCGCGATGTTGTTAGGTTCACTTGCTGATTTCAAGAATGTACCCTGCAAACCCTCCTCAAATTGGAAAAAGAGTAGATGCTCAACCGTCTTTGAAAGCGTCTCGCCCGATAAGGGACTTGAACCCTTGACCCTCAGATTAAAAGTCTGATGCTCTACCGACTGAGCTAACCGGGCTCTGAAAAACAGGCTTCCATGTAACAAGAAATTAGCTTACATTGTACCAGCATCGTTCGACGAAACAGAAATGTTCGAAAAATTCCGGGGAGTGACGACAACGATCTGCACGTCTTCCTTCGAAAGCTCAGTTGGTAGAGCGGTGGACTGTAGTAAAATTGATATCCATAGGTCGCTGGTTCAAATCCGGCTCGAAGGAACTGTTCCGTTTTGAAATTTAGGTTTGTAGTTACGGCACAAAGCGAGGCATCAGGATGCGCATGTCCCTGCATGTGTGATTCATCCCCTTCTTTACAAAATGTACGTGCCCTCCTCGCTGTAGCCAACAACGGAAATGAAATCAGCGTGGCAATGTTTCCTTTACTGCATGCTTCTTTTTCGTGACGACGGGCTGAGATGAAAATGTTCTTCGCGATGTTGTTAGGTTCACTTGCTGATTTCAAGAATGTACCCTGCAAACCCTTCTCAAATTGGAAAAAAGAGTAGATGCTCAACCGTCTTTGCAAGAGTCTCGCCCGATAAGGGACTTGAACCCTTGACCCTCAGATTAAAAGTCTGATGCTCTACCGACTGAGCTAACCGGGCTCTGAAAAACGGGCTTCCATGTAACAAGAAATTAGCTTACATTGTACCAGCATCGTTCGACGAAACAGACATGTTCGAAAAATTCCGGGGAGTGACGACAACGATCTGCACGTCTTCCTTCGATAGCTCAGTTGGTAGAGCGGTGGACTGTAGTAAAATTGATATCCATAGGTCGCTGGTTCAAATCCGGCTCGAAGGAACTGTTCCGTTTTGAAATTTAGGTTTGTAGTTACGGCACAAAGCGAGGCATCAGGATGCGCATGTCCCTGCATGTGTGATTCATCCCATTCTTTACACAATGTACGTGCCCTCCTCGCTGTAGCCGACAACGAAAATGAAATCAGCGTGGCAATGTTTCCTTTACTGCATGCTTCTTTTTCGTGACGACGTCTGAGATGAAAATGTTCTTCGCGATGTTGTTAGGTTCACTTGCTGATTTCAAGAATGTACCCTGCAAACCCTCCTCAAATTGGAAAAAGAGTAGATGATCAACCGTCTTTGCAAGCGTCTCGCCCGATAAGGGACTTGAACCCTTGACCCTCAGATTAAAAGTCTGATGCTCTACCGACTGAGCTAACCGGGCTCTGAAAAACGGTCTTCCATGTAACAAGAAATTAGCTTACATTGTACCAGCATCGTCCGACGAAACAGACATGTTCAAAAAATTCCAGGGAGTGACGACAAACGATCTGCACGTCTTCCTTCGATAGCTCAGTTGGTAGAGCGGTGGACTGTAGTAAAATTGATATCCATTATAGGTCGCTGGTTCAAATCCGGCTCGAAGGAACTGTTCCGTTTTGAAATTTAGGTTTTTTAGTTACGGCACAAAGCGAGGCATCAGGATGCGCATGTCCCTGCATGTGTGATTCATCCCATTCTTTACACAATGTACGTGCCCTCCTCGCTGTAGCCGACAACGCAAATAAAATTAGCGTGGCAATGTTTCCTTTACTGCATGCTTCTTTTTCGTGACGACGGTCTGAGATGAAAATGTTTTCGCGATGTTGTTAGGTTCACTTGCTGATTTCAAGAATGTACCCTGCAAACCCTCCTCAAATTGGAAAAAGAGTAGATGCTCAACCGTCTTTGAAAGCGTCTCGCCCGATAAGGGACTTGAACCGTTGACCCTCAGATTAAAAGTCTGATGCTCTACCGACTGAGCTAACCGGGCTCTGAAAAACGGTCTTCCATGTAACAAGAAATTAGCTTACATTGTACCAGCATCGTCCGACGAAACAGACATGTTCAAAAAATTCCGGGGAGTGACGACAACGATCTGCACGTCTTCCTTCGATAGCTCAGTTGGTAGAGCGGTGGACTGTAGTAAAATTGATATCCATAGGTCGCTGGTTCAAATCCGGCTCGAAGGAACTGTTCGGTTTTGAAATTTAGGTTTGTAGTTACGGCGCAAAGCGAGGCATCAGGATGCGAATATGTCCCTGCATGTGTGATTCATCCTCTTCTTTACAAAATGTACGTGCCCTCCTCGCTGTAGCCGACAACGAAAATGAAATCAGCGTGGCAATGTTTCCTTTACTGCATGCTTCTTTTTCGTGACGACGTGTGAGATGAAAATGTTCTTCGCGATGTTGTTAGGTTCACTTGCTGATTTCAAGAATGTACCCTGCAAACCCTCCTCAAATTGGAAAAAGAGTAGATGCTCAACCGTCTTTGAAAGCGTCTCGCCCGATAAGGGACTTGAACCGTTGACCCTCAGATTAAAAGTCTGATGCTCTACCGACTGAGCTAACCGGGCTCTGAAAAACGTGTCTCCATTTAACAAGAAATTAGCTTACATTGTACCAGCATCGTCCGACGAAACAGACATGTTCGAAAAATTCCGGGGAGTGACGACAACGATCTGTACGTCTTCCTTCGATAGCTCAGTTGGTAGAGCGGTGGCTGTAGTAAAATTGATATCCATAGGTCGCTGGTTCAAATCCGGCTCGAAGGAACTGTTCCGTTTTGAAATTTAGGTTTGTAGTTACGGCGCAAAGCGAGGCATCAGGATGCGAATATGTCCCTGCATGTGTGATTCATCCCCTTCTTTACAAAATGTACGTGCCCTCCTCGCTGTAGCCGACAACGAAAATGAAATCAGCGTGGCAATGTTTCCTTTACTGCATGCTTCTTTTTCGTGACGACGTGTGAGATGAAAATGTTCTTCGCGATGTTGTTAGGTTCACTTGCTGATTTCAAGAATGTACCCTGCAAACCCTCCTCAAATTGGAAAAAGAGTAGATGATCAACCGTCTTTGCAAGCGTCTCGCCCGATAAGGGACTTGAACCCTTGACCCTCAGATTAAAAGTCTGATGCTCTACCGACTGAGCTAACCGGGCTCTGAAAAACGGTCTTCCATGTAACACGAAATTAGCTTACATTGTACCAGCATCGTCCGACGAAACAGACATGTTTAAAAAATTCCGGGGAGTGACGACAAACGATCTGCACGTCTTCCTTCGATAGCTCAGTTGGTAGAGCGGTGGACTGTAGTAAAATTGATATCTATAGGTCGCTGGTTCAAATCCGGCTCGAAGGAACTGTTCCGTTTTGAAATTTAGGTTTGTAGTTACGGCACAAAGCGAGGCATCAGGATGCGCATGTCCCTGCATGTGTGATTCATCCCATTCTTTACACAATGTACGTGCCCTCCTCGCTGTAGCCGACAACGCAAATGAAATTAGCGTGGCAATGTTTCCTTTACTGCATGCTTCTTTTTCGTGACGACGGTCTGAGATGAAAATGTTTTCGCGATGTTGTTAGGTTCACTTGCTGATTTCAAGAATGTACCCTGCAAACCCTCCTCAAATTGGAAAAAGAGTAGATGCTCAACCGTCTTTGAAAGCGTCTCGCCCGATAAGGGACTTGAACCGTTGACCCTCAGATTAAAAGTCTGATGCTCTACCGACTGAGCTAACCGGGCTCTGAAAAACGTGTCTCCATGTAACAAGAAATTAGCTTACATTGTACCAGCATCGTCCGACGAAACAGACATGTTCGAAAAATTCCGGGGAGTGACGACAACGATCTGCACGTCTTCCTTCGATAGCTCAGTTGGTAGAGCGGTGGACTGTAGTAAAATTGATATCCATAGGTCGCTGGTTCAAATCCGGCTCGAAGGAACTGTTCCGTTTTGAAATTTAGGTTTGTAGTTACGGCGCAAAGCGAGGCATCAGGATGCGAATATGTCCCTGCATGTGTGATTCATCCTCTTCTTTACAAAATGTACGTGCCCTCCTCGCTGTAGCCGACAACGAAAATGAAATCAGCGTGGCAATGTTTCCTTTACTGCATGCTTCTTTTTCGTGACGACGTGTGAGATGAAAATGTTCTTCGCGATGTTGTTAGGTTCACTTGCTGATTTCAAGAATGTACCCTGCAAACCCTCCTCAAATTGGAAAAAGAGTAGATGCTCAACCGTCTTTGAAAGCGTCTCGCCCGATAAGGGACTTGAACCGTTGACCCTCAGATTAAAAGTCTGATGCTCTACCGACTGAGCTAACCGGGCTCTGAAAAACGTGTCTCCATTTAACAAGAAATTAGCTTACATTGTACCAGCATCGTCCGACGAAACAGACATGTTCGAAAAATTCCGGGGAGTGACGACAACGATCTGTACGTCTTCCTTCGATAGCTCAGTTGGTAGAGCGGTGGCTGTAGTAAAATTGATATCCATAGGTCGCTGGTTCAAATCCGGCTCGAAGGAACTGTTCCGTTTTGAAATTTAGGTTTGTAGTTACGGCGCAAAGCGAGGCATCAGGATGCGAATATGTCCCTGCATGTGTGATTCATCCCCTTCTTTACAAAATGTACGTGCCCTCCTCGCTGTAGCCGACAACGAAAATGAAATCAGCGTGGCAATGTTTCCTTTACTGCATGCTTCTTTTTCGTGACGACGTGTGAGATGAAAATGTTCTTCGCGATGTTGTTAGGTTCACTTGCTGATTTCAAGAATGTACCCTGCAAACCCTCCTCAAATTGGAAAGAGTAGATGATCAACCGTCTTTGCAAGCGTCTCGCCCGATAAGGGACTTGAACCCTTGACCCTCAGATTAAAAGTCTGATGCTCTACCGACTGAGCTAACCGGGCTCTGAAAAACGGTCTTCCATGTAACACGAAATTAGCTTACATTGTACCAGCATCGTCCGACGAAACAGACATGTTAAAAAAATTCCGGGGAGTGACGACAAACGATCTGCACGTCTTCCTTCGATAGCTCAGTTGGTAGAGCGGTGGACTGTAGTAAAATTGATATCTATAGGTCGCTGGTTCAAATCCGGCTCGAAGGAACTGTTCCGTTTTGAAATTTAGGTTTGTAGTTACGGCACAAAGCGAGGCATCAGGATGCGCATGTCCCTGCATGTGTGATTCATCCCATTCTTTACACAATGTACGTGCCCTCCTCGCTGTAGCCGACAACGCAAATGAAATTAGCGTGGCAATGTTTCCTTTACTGCATGCTTCTTTTTCGTGACGACGGTCTGAGATGAAAATGTTTTCGCGATGTTGTTAGGTTCACTTGCTGATTTCAAGAATGTACCCTGCAAATCCTCCTCAAATTGGAAAAAGAGTAGATGCTCAACCGTCTTTGCAAGCGTCTCGCCCAATAAGGGACTTGAACCCTTGACCCTCAGATTAAAAGTCTGATGTTCTACCTCAAATTGGAAAAAGAGTAGATGCTCAACCGTCTTTGAAAGCGTCTCGCCCGATAAGGGACTTGAACCGTTGACCCTCAGATTAAAAGTCTGAAGCTCTACCGACTGAGCTAACCGGGCTCTGAAAAACGTGTCTCCATGTAACAAGAAATTAGCTTACATTGTACCAGCATCGTCCGACGAAACAGACATGTTCGAAAAATTCCGGGGAGTGACGACAACGATCTGCACGTCTTCCTTCGATAGCTCAGTTGGTAGAGCGGTGGACTGTAGTAAAATTGATATCCATAGGTCGCTGGTTCAAATCCGGCTCGAAGGAACTGTTCCTTTTTGAAATTTAGGTTTGTAGTTACGGCACAAAGCGAGGCATCAGGATGCGCATGTCCCTGCATGTGTGATTCATCCCATTCTTTACACAATGTACGTGCCCTCCTCGCTGTAGCCGACAACGCAAATGAAATTAGCGTGGCAATGTTTCCTTTACTGCATGCTTCTTTTTCGTGACGACGGTCTGAGATGAAAATGTTTTCGCGATGTTGTTAGGTTCACTTGCTGATTTCAAGAATGTACCCTGCAAACCCTCCTCAAATTGGAAAAAGAGTAGATGCTCAACCGTCTTTGAAAGCGTCTCGCCCGATAAGGGACTTGAACCGTTGACCCTCAGATTAAAAGTCTGATGCTCTACCGACTGAGATAACCGGGCTCTGAAAAACGTGTCTCCATGTAACAATAAATTAGCTTACATTGTACCAGCATCGTCCGACGAAACAGACATGTTCGAAAAATTCCGGGGAGTGACGACAACGATCTGCACGTCTTCCTTCGATAGCTCAGTTGGTAGAGCGGTGGACTGTAGTAAAATTGATATCCATAGGTCGCTGTTTAAAATCCGGCTCGAAGGAACTGTGCCGTTTTGAAATTTAGGTTTGTAGTTACGGCACAAAGCGAGGCATCAGGATGCGCATATGTCCCTGCATGTGTGATTCATCCCCTTCTTTACAAAATGTACGTGCCCTCCTCGCTGTAGCCGACAACGAAAATGAAATCAGCGTGGCAATGTTTCCTTTACTGCATGCTTCTTTTTCGTGACGACGGTCTGAGATGAAAATGTTCTTCGCGATGTTGTTAGGTTCACTTGCTGATTTCAAGAATGTACCCTGCAAATCCTCCTCAAATTGGAAAAAGAGTAGATGCTCAACCGTCTTTGCAAGCGTCTCGCCCAATAAGGGACTTGAACCCTTGACCCTCAGATTAAAAGTCTGATGTTCTACCTCAAATTGGAAAAAGAGTAGATGCTCAACCGTCTTTGAAAGCGTCTCGCCCGATAAGGGACTTGAACCGTTGACCCTCAGATTAAAAGTCTGATGCTCTACCGACTGAGCTAACCGGGCTCTGAAAAACGTGTCTCCATGTAACAAGAAATTAGCTTACATTGTACCAGCATCGTCCGACGAAACAGACATGTTCGAAAAATTCAGGGGAGTGACGACAACGATCTGCACGTCTTCCTTCGATAGCTCAGTTGGTAGAGCGGTGGACTGTAGTAAAATTGATATCCATAGGTCGCTGGTTCAAATCCGGCTCGAAGGAACTGTTCCTTTTTGAAATTTAGGTTTGTAGTTACGGCACAAAGCGAGGCATCAGGATGCGCATGTCCCTGCATGTGTGATTCATCCCATTCTTTACACAATGTACGTGCCCTCCTCGCTGTAGCCGACAACGCAAATGAAATTAGCGTGGCAATGTTTCCTTTACTGCATGCTTCTTTTTCGTGACGACGGTCTGAGATGAAAATGTTTTCGCGATGTTGTTAGGTTCACTTGCTGATTTCAAGAATGTACCCTGCAAACCCTCCTCAAATTGGAAAAAGAGTAGATGCTCAACCGTCTTTGAAAGCGTCTCGCCCGATAAGGGACTTGAACCCTTGACCCTCAGATTAAAAGTCTGATGCTCTACCGACTGAGCTAACCGGGCTCTGAAAAACGTGTCTCCATGTAACAAGAAATTAGCTTACATTGTACCAGCATCGTCCGACGAAACAGACATGTTCGAAAAATTCCGGGGAGTGACGACAACGATCTGCACGTCTTCCTTCGAAAGCTCAGTTGGTAGAGCGGTGGACTGTAGTAAAATTGATATCCATAGGTCGCTGGTTCAAATCCGGCTCGAAGGAACTGTTCCGTTTTGAAATTTAGGTTTGTAGTTACGGCACAAAGCGAGGCATCAGGATGCGCATGTCCCTGCATGTGTGATTCATCCCCTTCTTTACAAAATGTACGTGCCCTCCTCGCTGTAGCCAACAACGGAAATGAAATCAGCGTGGCAATGTTTCCTTTACTGCATGCTTCTTTTTCGTGACGACGGGCTGAGATGAAAATGTTCTTCGCGATGTTGTTAGGTTCACTTGCTGATTTCAAGAATGTACCCTGCAAACCCTTCTCAAATTGGAAAAAAGAGTAGATGCTCAACCGTCTTTGCAAGAGTCTCGCCCGATAAGGGACTTGAACCCTTGACCCTCAGATTAAAAGTCTGATGCTCTACCGACTGAGCTAACCGGGCTCTGAAAAACGTGTCTCCATGTAACAAGAAATTAGCTTACATTGTACCAGCATCGTCCGACGAAACAGACATGTTCGAAAAATTCCGGGGAGTGACGACAACGATCTGCACGTCTTCCTTCGATAGCTCAGTTGGTAGAGCGGTGGACTGTAGTAAAATTGATATCCATAGGTCGCTGGTTCAAATCCGGCTCGAAGGAACTGTTCGGTTTTGAAATTTAGGTTTGTAGTTACGGCGCAAAGCGAGGCATCAGGATGCGAATATGTCCCTGCATGTGTGATTCATCCTCTTCTTTACAAAATGTACGTGCCCTCCTCGCTGTAGCCGACAACGAAAATGAAATCAGCGTGGCAATGTTTCCTTTACTGCATGCTTCTTTTTCGTGACGACGTGTGAGATGAAAATGTTCTTCGCGATGTTGTTAGGTTCACTTGCTGATTTCAAGAATGTACCCTGCAAACCCTCCTCAAATTGGAAAAAGAGTAGATGCTCAACCGTCTTTGAAAGCGTCTCGCCCGATAAGGGACTTGAACCGTTGACCCTCAGATTAAAAGTCTGATGCTCTACCGACTGAGCTAACCGGGCTCTGAAAAACGTGTCTCCATTTAACAAGAAATTAGCTTACATTGTACCAGCATCGTCCGACGAAACAGACATGTTCGAAAAATTCCGGGGAGTGACGACAACGATCTGTACGTCTTCCTTCGATAGCTCAGTTGGTAGAGCGGTGGCTGTAGTAAAATTGATATCCATAGGTCGCTGGTTCAAATCCGGCTCGAAGGAACTGTTCCGTTTTGAAATTTAGGTTTGTAGTTACGGCGCAAAGCGAGGCATCAGGATGCGAATATGTCCCTGCATGTGTGATTCATCCCCTTCTTTACAAAATGTACGTGCCCTCCTCGCTGTAGCCGACAACGAAAATGAAATCAGCGTGGCAATGTTTCCTTTACTGCATGCTTCTTTTTCGTGACGACGTGTGAGATGAAAATGTTCTTCGCGATGTTGTTAGGTTCACTTGCTGATTTCAAGAATGTACCCTGCAAACCCTCCTCAAATTGGAAAAAGAGTAGATGATCAACCGTCTTTGCAAGCGTCTCGCCCGATAAGGGACTTGAACCCTTGACCCTCAGATTAAAAGTCTGATGCTCTACCGACTGAGCTAACCGGGCTCTGAAAAACGGTCTTCCATGTAACACGAAATTAGCTTACATTGTACCAGCATCGTCCGACGAAACAGACATGTTTAAAAAATTCCGGGGAGTGACGACAAACGATCTGCACGTCTTCCTTCGATAGCTCAGTTGGTAGAGCGGTGGACTGTAGTAAAATTGATATCTATAGGTCGCTGGTTCAAATCCGGCTCGAAGGAACTGTTCCGTTTTGAAATTTAGGTTTGTAGTTACGGCACAAAGCGAGGCATCAGGATGCGCATGTCCCTGCATGTGTGATTCATCCCATTCTTTACACAATGTACGTGCCCTCCTCGCTGTAGCCGACAACGCAAATGAAATTAGCGTGGCAATGTTTCCTTTACTGCATGCTTCTTTTTCGTGACGACGGTCTGAGATGAAAATGTTTTCGCGATGTTGTTAGGTTCACTTGCTGATTTCAAGAATGTACCCTGCAAACCCTCCTCAAATTGGAAAAAGAGTAGATGCTCAACCGTCTTTGAAAGCGTCTCGCCCGATAAGGGACTTGAACCGTTGACCCTCAGATTAAAAGTCTGATGCTCTACCGACTGAGCTAACCGGGCTCTGAAAAACGTGTCTCCATGTAACAAGAAATTAGCTTACATTGTACCAGCATCGTCCGACGAAACAGACATGTTCGAAAAATTCCGGGGAGTGACGACAACGATCTGCACGTCTTCCTTCGATAGCTCAGTTGGTAGAGCGGTGGACTGTAGTAAAATTGATATCCATAGGTCGCTGGTTCAAATCCGGCTCGAAGGAACTGTTCCGTTTTGAAATTTAGGTTTGTAGTTACGGCGCAAAGCGAGGCATCAGGATGCGAATATGTCCCTGCATGTGTGATTCATCCTCTTCTTTACAAAATGTACGTGCCCTCCTCGCTGTAGCCGACAACGAAAATGAAATCAGCGTGGCAATGTTTCCTTTACTGCATGCTTCTTTTTCGTGACGACGTGTGAGATGAAAATGTTCTTCGCGATGTTGTTAGGTTCACTTGCTGATTTCAAGAATGTACCCTGCAAACCCTCCTCAAATTGGAAAAAGAGTAGATGCTCAACCGTCTTTGAAAGCGTCTCGCCCGATAAGGGACTTGAACCGTTGACCCTCAGATTAAAAGTCTGATGCTCTACCGACTGAGCTAACCGGGCTCTGAAAAACGTGTCTCCATTTAACAAGAAATTAGCTTACATTGTACCAGCATCGTCCGACGAAACAGACATGTTCGAAAAATTCCGGGGAGTGACGACAACGATCTGTACGTCTTCCTTCGATAGCTCAGTTGGTAGAGCGGTGGCTGTAGTAAAATTGATATCCATAGGTCGCTGGTTCAAATCCGGCTCGAAGGAACTGTTCCGTTTTGAAATTTAGGTTTGTAGTTACGGCGCAAAGCGAGGCATCAGGATGCGAATATGTCCCTGCATGTGTGATTCATCCCCTTCTTTACAAAATGTACGTGCCCTCCTCGCTGTAGCCGACAACGAAAATGAAATCAGCGTGGCAATGTTTCCTTTACTGCATGCTTCTTTTTCGTGACGACGTGTGAGATGAAAATGTTCTTCGCGATGTTGTTAGGTTCACTTGCTGATTTCAAGAATGTACCCTGCAAACCCTCCTCAAATTGGAAAGAGTAGATGATCAACCGTCTTTGCAAGCGTCTCGCCCGATAAGGGACTTGAACCCTTGACCCTCAGATTAAAAGTCTGATGCTCTACCGACTGAGCTAACCGGGCTCTGAAAAACGGTCTTCCATGTAACACGAAATTAGCTTACATTGTACCAGCATCGTCCGACGAAACAGACATGTTAAAAAAATTCCGGGGAGTGACGACAAACGATCTGCACGTCTTCCTTCGATAGCTCAGTTGGTAGAGCGGTGGACTGTAGTAAAATTGATATCTATAGGTCGCTGGTTCAAATCCGGCTCGAAGGAACTGTTCCGTTTTGAAATTTAGGTTTGTAGTTACGGCACAAAGCGAGGCATCAGGATGCGCATGTCCCTGCATGTGTGATTCATCCCATTCTTTACACAATGTACGTGCCCTCCTCGCTGTAGCCGACAACGCAAATGAAATTAGCGTGGCAATGTTTCCTTTACTGCATGCTTCTTTTTCGTGACGACGGTCTGAGATGAAAATGTTTTCGCGATGTTGTTAGGTTCACTTGCTGATTTCAAGAATGTACCCTGCAAATCCTCCTCAAATTGGAAAAAGAGTAGATGCTCAACCGTCTTTGCAAGCGTCTCGCCCAATAAGGGACTTGAACCCTTGACCCTCAGATTAAAAGTCTGATGTTCTACCTCAAATTGGAAAAAGAGTAGATGCTCAACCGTCTTTGAAAGCGTCTCGCCCGATAAGGGACTTGAACCGTTGACCCTCAGATTAAAAGTCTGAAGCTCTACCGACTGAGCTAACCGGGCTCTGAAAAACGTGTCTCCATGTAACAAGAAATTAGCTTACATTGTACCAGCATCGTCCGACGAAACAGACATGTTCGAAAAATTCCGGGGAGTGACGACAACGATCTGCACGTCTTCCTTCGATAGCTCAGTTGGTAGAGCGGTGGACTGTAGTAAAATTGATATCCATAGGTCGCTGGTTCAAATCCGGCTCGAAGGAACTGTTCCTTTTTGAAATTTAGGTTTGTAGTTACGGCACAAAGCGAGGCATCAGGATGCGCATGTCCCTGCATGTGTGATTCATCCCATTCTTTACACAATGTACGTGCCCTCCTCGCTGTAGCCGACAACGCAAATGAAATTAGCGTGGCAATGTTTCCTTTACTGCATGCTTCTTTTTCGTGACGACGGTCTGAGATGAAAATGTTTTCGCGATGTTGTTAGGTTCACTTGCTGATTTCAAGAATGTACCCTGCAAACCCTCCTCAAATTGGAAAAAGAGTAGATGCTCAACCGTCTTTGAAAGCGTCTCGCCCGATAAGGGACTTGAACCGTTGACCCTCAGATTAAAAGTCTGATGCTCTACCGACTGAGATAACCGGGCTCTGAAAAACGTGTCTCCATGTAACAATAAATTAGCTTACATTGTACCAGCATCGTCCGACGAAACAGACATGTTCGAAAAATTCCGGGGAGTGACGACAACGATCTGCACGTCTTCCTTCGATAGCTCAGTTGGTAGAGCGGTGGACTGTAGTAAAATTGATATCCATAGGTCGCTGTTTAAAATCCGGCTCGAAGGAACTGTGCCGTTTTGAAATTTAGGTTTGTAGTTACGGCACAAAGCGAGGCATCAGGATGCGCATATGTCCCTGCATGTGTGATTCATCCCCTTCTTTACAAAATGTACGTGCCCTCCTCGCTGTAGCCGACAACGAAAATGAAATCAGCGTGGCAATGTTTCCTTTACTGCATGCTTCTTTTTCGTGACGACGGTCTGAGATGAAAATGTTCTTCGCGATGTTGTTAGGTTCACTTGCTGATTTCAAGAATGTACCCTGCAAATCCTCCTCAAATTGGAAAAAGAGTAGATGCTCAACCGTCTTTGCAAGCGTCTCGCCCAATAAGGGACTTGAACCCTTGACCCTCAGATTAAAAGTCTGATGTTCTACCTCAAATTGGAAAAAGAGTAGATGCTCAACCGTCTTTGAAAGCGTCTCGCCCGATAAGGGACTTGAACCGTTGACCCTCAGATTAAAAGTCTGATGCTCTACCGACTGAGCTAACCGGGCTCTGAAAAACGTGTCTCCATGTAACAAGAAATTAGCTTACATTGTACCAGCATCGTCCGACGAAACAGACATGTTCGAAAAATTCAGGGGAGTGACGACAACGATCTGCACGTCTTCCTTCGATAGCTCAGTTGGTAGAGCGGTGGACTGTAGTAAAATTGATATCCATAGGTCGCTGGTTCAAATCCGGCTCGAAGGAACTGTTCCTTTTTGAAATTTAGGTTTGTAGTTACGGCACAAAGCGAGGCATCAGGATGCGCATGTCCCTGCATGTGTGATTCATCCCATTCTTTACACAATGTACGTGCCCTCCTCGCTGTAGCCGACAACGCAAATGAAATTAGCGTGGCAATGTTTCCTTTACTGCATCCTTCTTTTTCGTGACGACGGTCTGAGATGAAAATGTTTTCGCGATGTTGTTAGGTTCACTTGCTGATTTCAAGAATGTACCCTGCAAACCCTCCTCAAATTGGAAAAAGAGTAGATGCTCAACCGTCTTTGAAAGCGTCTCGCCCGATAAGGGACTTGAACCGTTGACCCTCAGATTAAAAGTCTGATGCTCTACCGACTGAGCTAACCGGGCTCTGAAAAACGTGTCTCCATGTAACAAGAAATTAGCATACATTGTACCAGCATCGTCCGACGAAACAGACATGTTCGAAAAATTCCGGGGAGTGACGACAACGATCTGCACGTCTTCCTTCGATAGCTCAGTTGGTAGAGCGGTGGACTGTAGTAAAATTGATATCCATAGGTCGCTGTTTCAAATCCGGCTCGAAGGAACTGTTCCTTTTTGAAATTTAGATTTGTAGTTACGGCACAAAGCGAGGCATCAGGATGCGCATGTCCCTGCATGTGTGATTCATCCCATTCTTTACACAATGTACGTGCCCTCCTCGCTGTAGCCGACAACGCAAATGAAATTAGCGTGGCAATGTTTCCTTTACTGCATGCTTCTTTTTCGTGACGACGGTCTGAGATGAAAATGTTTTCGCGATGTTGTTAGGTTCACTTGCTGATTTCAAGAATGTACCCTGCAAACCCTCCTCAAATTGGAAAAAGAGTAGATGCTCAACCGTCTTTGAAAGCGTCTCGCCCGATAATGGACTTGAACCGTTGACCCTCAGATTAAAAGTTTGATGCTCTACCGACTGAGATAACTGGGCTCTGAAAAACGTGTCTCCATGTAACAAGAAATTAGCTTACATTGTACCAGCATCGTCCGACGAAACAGACATGTTCGAAAAATTCCGGGGAGTGACGACAACGATCTGCACGTCTTCCTTCGATAGCTCAGTTGGTAGAGCGGTGGACTGTAGTAAAATTGATATCCATAGGTCGCTGGTTCAAATCCGGCTCGAAGGAACTGTGCCGTTTTGAAATTTAGGTTTGTAGTTACGGCACAAAGCGAGGCATCAGGATGCGCATATGTCCCTGCATGTGTGATTCATCCCCTTCTTTACAAAATGTACGTGCCCTCCTCGCTGTAGCCGACAACGAAAATGAAATCAGCGGGCAATGTTTCCTTTACTGCATGCTTCTTTTTCGTGACGACGGTCTGAGATGAAAATGTTCTTCGCGATGTTGTTAGGTTCACTTGCTGATTTCAAGAATGTACCCTGCAAATCCTCCTCAAATTGGAAAAAGAGTAGATGCTCAACCGTCTTTGCAAGCGTCTCGCCCAATAAGGGACTTGAACCCTTGACCCTCAGATTAAAAGTCTGATGCTCTACCTCAAATTGGAAAAAGAGTAGATGCTCAACCGTCTTTGAAAGCGTCTCGCCCGATAAGGGACTTGAACCGTTGACCCTCAGATTAAAAGTCTGATGCTCTACCGACTGAGCTAACCGGGCTCTGAAAAACGTGTCTCCATGTAACAAGAAATTAGCTTACATTGTACCAGCATCGTCCGACGAAACAGACATGTTCGAAAAATTTCGGGGAGTGACGACAACGATCTGCACGTCTTCCTTCGATAGCTCAGTTGGTAGAGCGGTGGACTGTAGTAAAATTGATATCCATAGGTCGCTGGTTCAAATCCGGCTCGAAGGAACTGTGCCGTTTTGAAATTTAGGTTTGTAGTTACGGCACAAAGCGAGGCATCATGATGCGCATATGTCCCTGCATGTGTGATTCATCCCCTTCTTTACAAAATGTACGTGCCCTCCTCGCTGTAGCCGACAACGAAAATGAAATCAGCGTGGCAATGTTTCCTTTACTGCATGCTTCTTTTTCGTGACGACGTGTGAGATGAAAATGTTCTTCGCGATGTTGTTAGGTTCACTTGCTGATTTCAAGAATGTACCCTGCAAACCCTCCTCAAATTGGAAAAAGAGTAGATGCTCAACCGTCTTTGAAAGCGTCTCGCCCGATAAGGGACTTGAACCGTTGACCCTCAGATTAAAAGTCTGATGCTCTACCGACTGAGCTAACCGGGCTCTGAAAAACGTGTCTCCATTTAACAAGAAATTAGCTTACATTGTACCAGCATCGTCCGACGAAACAGACATGTTCGAAAAATTCCGGGGAGTGACGACAACGATCTGCACGTCTTCCTTCGATAGCTCAGTTGGTAGAGCGGTGGACTGTAGTAAAATTGATATCCATAGGTCGCTGGTTCAAATCCGGCTCGAAGGAACTGTTCCGTTTTGAAATTTAGGTTTGTAGTTACGGCGCAAAGCGAGGCATCAGGATGCGAATATGTCCCTGCATGTGTGATTCATCCCCTTCTTTACAAAATGTACGTGCCCTCCTCGCTGTAGCCGACAACGAAAATGAAATCAGCGTGGCAATGTTTCCTTTACTGCATGCTTCTTTTTCGTGACGACGTGTGAGATGAAAATGTTCTTCGCGATGTTGTTAGGTTCACTTGCTGATTTCAAGAATGTACCCTGCAAACCCTCCTCAAATTGGAAAAAGAGTAGATGATCAACCGTCTTTGCAAGCGTCTCGCCCGATAAGGGACTTGAACCCTTGACCCTCAGATTAAAAGTCTGATGCTCTACCGACTGAGCTAACCGGGCTCTGAAAAACGGTCTTCCATGTAACACGAAATTAGCTTACATTGTACCAGCATCGTCCGACGAAACAGACATGTTTAAAAAATTCCGGGGAGTGACGACAAACGATCTGCACGTCTTCCTTCGATAGCTGAGTTGGTAGAGCGGTGGACTGTAGTAAAATTGATATCCATAGGTCGCTGGTTCAAATCCGGCTTGAAGGAACTGTTCCGTTTTGAAATTTAGGTTTGTAGTTACGGCACAAAGCGAGGCATCAGGATGCGCATGTCCCTGCATGTGTGATTCATCCCATTCTTTACACAATGTACGTGCCCTCCTCGCTGTATCCGACAACGCAAATGAAATTAGCGTGGCAATGTTTCCTTTACTGCATGCTTCTTTTTCGTGACGACGGTCTGAGATGAAAATGTTTTCGCGATGTTGTTAGGTTCACTTGCTGATTTCAAGAATGTACCCTGCAAACCCTCCTCAAATTGGAAAAAGAGTAGATGCTCAACCGTCTTTGAAAGCGTCTCGCCCGATAAGGGACTTGACCGTTGACCCTCAGATTAAAAGTCTGATGCTCTACCGACTGAGATAACCGGGCTCTGAAAAACGTGTCTCCATGTAACAATAAATTAGCTTACATTGTACCAGCATCGTCCGACGAAACAGACATGTTCGAAAAATTCCGGGGAGTGACGACAACGATCTGCACGTCTTCCTTCGATAGCTCAGTTTGTAGAGCGGTGGACTGTAGTAAAATTGATATCCATAGGTCGCTGGTTCAAATCCGGCTCGAAGGAACTGTGCCGTTTTGAAATTTAGGTTTGTAGTTACGGCACAAAGCGCGGCATCAGGATGCGCATATGTCCCTGCATGTGTGATTCATCCCCTTCTTTACAAAATGTACGTGCCCTCCTCGCTGTAGCCGACAACGAAAATGAAATCAGCGTGGCAATGTTTCCTTTACTGCATGCTTCTTTTTCGTGACGACGTGTGAGATGAAAATGTTCTTCGCGATGTTGTTAGGTTCACTTGCTGATTTCAAGAATGTACCCTGCAAACCCTCCTCAAATTGGAAAAAGAGTAGATGCTCAACCGTCTTTGAAAGCGTCTCGCCCGATAAGGGACTTGAACCGTTGACCCTCAGATTAAAAGTCTGATGCTCTACCGACTGAGCTAACCGGGCTCTGAAAAACGTGTCTCCATTTAACAAGAAATTAGCTTACATTGTACCAGCATCGTCCGACGAAACAGACATGTTCGAAAAATTCCGGGGAGTGACGACAACGATCTGTACGTCTTCCTTCGATAGCTCAGTTGGTAGAGCGGTGGCTGTAGTAAAATTGATATCCATAGGTCGCTGGTTCAAATCCGGCTCGAAGGAACTGTTCCGTTTTGAAATTTAGGTTTGTAGTTACGGCGCAAAGCGAGGCATCAGGATGCGAATATGTCCCTGCATGTGTGATTCATCCCCTTCTTTACAAAATGTACGTGCCCTCCTCGCTGTAGCCGACAACGAAAATGAAATCAGCGTGGCAATGTTTCCTTTACTGCATGCTTCTTTTTCGTGACGACGTGTGAGATGAAAATGTTCTTCGCGATGTTGTTAGGTTCACTTGCTGATTTCAAGAATGTACCCTGCAAACCCTCCTCAAATTGGAAAGAGTAGATGATCAACCGTCTTTGCAAGCGTCTCGCCCGATAAGGGACTTGAACCCTTGACCCTCAGATTAAAAGTCTGATGCTCTACCGACTGAGCTAACCGGGCTCTGAAAAACGGTCTTCCATGTAACACGAAATTAGCTTACATTGTACCAGCATCGTCCGACGAAACAGACATGTTAAAAAAATTCCGGGGAGTGACGACAAACGATCTGCACGTCTTCCTTCGATAGCTCAGTTGGTAGAGCGGTGGACTGTAGTAAAATTGATATATATAGGTCGCTGGTTCAAATCCGGCTCGAAGGAACTGTTCCGTTTTGAAATTTAGGTTTGTAGTTACGGCACAAAGCGAGGCATCAGGATGCGCATGTCCCTGCATGTGTGATTCATCCCATTCTTTACACAATGTACGTGCCCTCCTCGCTGTAGCCGACAACGCAAATGAAATTAGCGTGGCAATGTTTCCTTTACTGCATGCTTCTTTTTCGTGACGACGGTCTGAGATGAAAATGTTTTCGCGATGTTGTTAGGTTCACTTGCTGATTTCAAGAATGTACCCTGCAAACCCTCCTCAAATTGGAAAAAGAGTAGATGCTCAACCGTCTTTGAAAGCGTCTCGCCCGATAAGGGACTTGAACCGTTGACCCTCAGATTAAAAGTCTGATGCTCTACCGACTGAGATAACCGGGCTCTGAAAAACGTGTCTCCATGTAACAATAAATTAGCTTACATTGTACCAGCATCGTCCGACGAAACAGACATGTTCGAAAAATTCCGGGGAGTGACGACAACGATCTGCACGTCTTCCTTCGATAGCTCAGTTGGTAGAGCGGTGGACTGTAGTAAAATTGATATCCATAGGTCGCTGTTTCAAATCCGGCTCGAAGGAACTGTGCCGTTTTGAAATTTAGGTTTGTAGTTACGGCACAAAGCGAGGCATCAGGATGCGCATATGTCCCTGCATGTGTGATTCATCCCCTTCTTTACAAAATGTACGTGCCCTCCTCGCTGTAGCCGACAACGAAAATGAAATCAGCGTGGCAATGTTTCCTTTACTGCATGCTTCTTTTTCGTGACGACGGTCTGAGATGAAAATGTTCTTCGCGATGTTGTTAGGTTCATTTGCTGATTTCAAGAATGTACCCTGCAAATCCTCCTCAAATTGGAAAAAGAGTAGATGCTCAACCGTCTTTGCAAGCGTCTCGCCCAATAAGGGACTTGAACCCTTGACCCTCAGATTAAAAGTCTGATGTTCTACCTCAAATTGGAAAAAGAGTAGATGCTCAACCGTCTTTGAAAGCGTCTCGCCCGATAAGGGACTTGAACCGTTGACCCTCAGATTAAAAGTCTGATGCTCTACCGACTGAGCTAACCGGGCTCTGAAAAACGTGTCTCCATGTAACAAGAAATTAGCTTACATTGTACCAGCATCGTCCGACGAAACAGACATGTTCGAAAAATTCCGGGGAGTGACGACAACGATCTGCACGTCTTCCTTCGATAGCTCAGTTGGTAGAGCGGTGGACTGTAGTAAAATTGATATCCATAGGTCGCTGGTTCAAATCCGGCTCGAAGGAACTGTTCCTTTTTGAAATTTAGGTTTGTAGTTACGGCACAAAGCGAGGCATCAGGATGCGCATGTCCCTGCATGTGTGATTCATCCCATTCTTTACACAATGTACGTGCCCTCCTCGCTGTAGCCGACAACGCAAATGAAATTAGCGTGGCAATGTTTCCTTTACTGCATCCTTCTTTTTCGTGACGACGGTCTGAGATGAAAATGTTTTCGCGATGTTGTTAGGTTCACTTGCTGATTTCAAGAATGTACCCTGCAAACCCTCCTCAAATTGGAAAAAGAGTAGATGCTCAACCGTCTTTGAAAGCGTCTCGCCCGATAAGGGACTTGAACCGTTGACCCTCAGATTAAAAGTCTGATGCTCTACCGACTGAGCTAACCGGGCTCTGAAAAACGTGTCTCCATGTAACAAGAAATTAGCATACATTGTACCAGCATCGTCCGACGAAACAGACATGTTCGAAAAATTCCGGGGAGTGACGACAACGATCTGCACGTCTTCCTTCGATAGCTCAGTTGGTAGAGCGGTGGACTGTAGTAAAATTGATATCCATAGGTCGCTGTTTCAAATCCGGCTCGAAGGAACTGTTCCTTTTTGAAATTTAGATTTGTAGTTACGGCACAAAGCGAGGCATCAGGATGCGCATGTCCCTGCATGTGTGATTCATCCCATTCTTTACACAATGTACGTGCCCTCCTCGCTGTAGCCGACAACGCAAATGAAATTAGCGTGGCAATGTTTCCTTTACTGCATGCTTCTTTTTCGTGACGACGGTCTGAGATGAAAATGTTTTCGCGATGTTGTTAGGTTCACTTGCTGATTTCAAGAATGTACCCTGCAAACCCTCCTCAAATTGGAAAAAGAGTAGATGCTCAACCGTCTTTGAAAGCGTCTCGCCCGATAATGGACTTGAACCGTTGACCCTCAGATTAAAAGTTTGATGCTCTACCGACTGAGATAACCGGGCTCTGAAAAACGTGTCTCCATGTAACAAGAAATTAGCTTACATTGTACCAGCATCGTCCGACGAAACAGACATGTTCGAAAAATTCCGGGGAGTGACGACAACGATCTGCACGTCTTCCTTCGATAGCTCAGTTGGTAGAGCGGTGGACTGTAGTAAAATTGATATCCATAGGTCGCTGGTTCAAATCCGGCTCGAAGGAACTGTGCCGTTTTGAAATTTAGGTTTGTAGTTACGGCACAAAGCGAGGCATCATGATGCGCATATGTCCCTGCATGTGTGATTCATCCCCTTCTTTACAAAATGTACGTGCCCTCCTCGCTGTAGCCGACAACGAAAATGAAATCAGCGGGCAATGTTTCCTTTACTGCATGCTTCTTTTTCGTGACGACGGTCTGAGATGAAAATGTTCTTCGCGATGTTGTTAGGTTCACTTGCTGATTTCAAGAATGTACCCTGCAAATCCTCCTCAAATTGGAAAAAGAGTAGATGCTCAACCGTCTTTGCAAGCGTCTCGCCCAATAAGGGACTTGAACCCTTGACCCTCAGATTAAAAGTCTGATGCTCTACCTCAAATTGGAAAAAGAGTAGATGCTCAACCGTCTTTGAAAGCGTCTCGCCCGATAAGGGACTTGAACCGTTGACCCTCAGATTAAAAGTCTGATGCTCTACCGACTGAGCTAACCGGGCTCTGAAAAACGTGTCTCCATGTAACAAGAAATTAGCTTACATTGTACCAGCATCGTCCGACGAAACAGACATGTTCGAAAAATTTCGGGGAGTGACGACAACGATCTGCACGTCTTCCTTCGATAGCTCAGTTGGTAGAGCGGTGGACTGTAGTAAAATTGATATCCATAGGTCGCTGGTTCAAATCCGGCTCGAAGGAACTGTGCCGTTTTGAAATTTAGGTTTGTAGTTACGGCACAAAGCGAGGCATCATGATGCGCATATGTCCCTGCATGTGTGATTCATCCCCTTCTTTACAAAATGTACGTGCCCTCCTCGCTGTAGCCGACAACGAAAATGAAATCAGCGTGGCAATGTTTCCTTTACTGCATGCTTCTTTTTCGTGACGACGTGTGAGATGAAAATGTTCTTCGCGATGTTGTTAGGTTCACTTGCTGATTTCAAGAATGTACCCTGCAAACCCTCCTCAAATTGGAAAAAGAGTAGATGCTCAACCGTCTTTGAAAGCGTCTCGCCCGATAAGGGACTTGAACCGTTGACCCTCAGATTAAAAGTCTGATGCTCTACCGACTGAGCTAACCGGGCTCTGAAAAACGTGTCTCCATTTAACAAGAAATTAGCTTACATTGTACCAGCATCGTCCGACGAAACAGACATGTTCGAAAAATTCCGGGGAGTGACGACAACGATCTGCACGTCTTCCTTCGATAGCTCAGTTGGTAGAGCGGTGGACTGTAGTAAAATTGATATCCATAGGTCGCTGGTTCAAATCCGGCTCGAAGGAACTGTTCCGTTTTGAAATTTAGGTTTGTAGTTACGGCGCAAAGCGAGGCATCAGGATGCGAATATGTCCCTGCATGTGTGATTCATCCCCTTCTTTACAAAATGTACGTGCCCTCCTCGCTGTAGCCGACAACGAAAATGAAATCAGCGTGGCAATGTTTCCTTTACTGCATGCTTCTTTTTCGTGACGACGTGTGAGATGAAAATGTTCTTCGCGATGTTGTTAGGTTCACTTGCTGATTTCAAGAATGTACCCTGCAAACCCTCCTCAAATTGGAAAAAGAGTAGATGATCAACCGTCTTTGCAAGCGTCTCGCCCGATAAGGGACTTGAACCCTTGACCCTCAGATTAAAAGTCTGATGCTCTACCGACTGAGCTAACCGGGCTCTGAAAAACGGTCTTCCATGTAACACGAAATTAGCTTACATTGTACCAGCATCGTCCGACGAAACAGACATGTTTAAAAAATTCCGGGGAGTGACGACAAACGATCTGCACGTCTTCCTTCGATAGCTCAGTTGGTAGAGCGGTGGACTGTAGTAAAATTGATATCCATAGGTCGCTGGTTCAAATCCGGCTCGAAGGAACTGTTCCGTTTTGAAATTTAGGTTTGTAGTTACGGCACAAAGCGAGGCATCAGGATGCGCATGTCCCTGCATGTGTGATTCATCCCATTCTTTACACAATGTACGTGCCCTCCTCGCTGTATCCGACAACGCAAATAAAATTAGCGTGGCAATGTTTCCTTTACTGCATGCTTCTTTTTCGTGACGACGGTCTGAGATGAAAATGTTTTCGCGATGTTGTTAGGTTCACTTGCTGATTTCAAGAATGTACCCTGCAAACCCTCCTCAAATTGGAAAAAGAGTAGATGCTCAACCGTCTTTGAAAGCGTCTCGCCCGATAAGGGACTTGACCGTTGACCCTCAGATTAAAAGTCTGATGCTCTACCGACTGAGATAACCGGGCTCTGAAAAACGTGTCTCCATGTAACAATAAATTAGCTTACATTGTACCAGCATCGTCCGACGAAACAGACATGTTCGAAAAATTCCGGGGAGTGACGACAACGATCTGCACGTCTTCCTTCGATAGCTCAGTTTGTAGAGCGGTGGACTGTAGTAAAATTGATATCCATAGGTCGCTGGTTCAAATCCGGCTCGAAGGAACTGTGCCGTTTTGAAATTTAGGTTTGTAGTTACGGCACAAAGCGCGGCATCAGGATGCGCATATGTCCCTGCATGTGTGATTCATCCCCTTCTTTACAAAATGTACGTGCCCTCCTCGCTGTAGCCGACAACGAAAATGAAATCAGCGTGGCAATGTTTCCTTTACTGCATGCTTCTTTTTCGTGACGACGTGTGAGATGAAAATGTTCTTCGCGATGTTGTTAGGTTCACTTGCTGATTTCAAGAATGTACCCTGCAAACCCTCCTCAAATTGGAAAAAGAGTAGATGATCAACCGTCTTTGCAAGCGTCTCGCCCGATAAGGGACTTGAACCCTTGACCCTCAGATTAAAAGTCTGATGCTCTACCGACTGAGCTAACCGGGCTCTGAAAAACGGTCTTCCATGTAACACGAAATTAGCTTACATTGTACCAGCATCGTCCGACGAAACAGACATGTTTAAAAAATTCCGGGGAGTGACGACAAACGATCTGCACGTCTTCCTTCGATAGCTCAGTTGGTAGAGCGGTGGACTGTAGTAAAATTGATATCCATAGGTCGCTGGTTCAAATCCGGCTCGAAGGAACTGTTGCGTTTTGAAATTTAGGTTTGTAGTTACGGCACAAAGCGAGGCATCAGGATGCGCATGTCCCTGCATGTGTGATTCATCCCATTCTTTACACAATGTACGTGCCCTCCTCGCTGTAGCCGAAAACGCAAATGAAATTAGCGTGGCAATGTTTCCTTTACTGCATGCTTCTTTTTCGTGACGACGGTCTGAGATGAAAATGTTTTCGCGATGTTGTTAGGTTCACTTGCTGATTTCAAGAATGTACCCTGCAAACCCTCCTCAAATTGGAAAAAGAGTAGATGCTCAACCGTCTTTGAAAGCGTCTCGCCCGATAAGGGACTTGACCGTTGACCCTCAGATTAAAAGTCTGATGCTCTACCGACTGAGATAACCGGGCTCTGAAAAACGTGTCTCCATGTAACAATAAATTAGCTTACATTGTACCAGCATCGTCCGACGAAACAGACATGTTCGAAAAATTCCGGGGAGTGACGACAACGATCTGCACGTCTTCCTTCGATAGCTCAGTTTGTAGAGCGGTGGACTGTAGTAAAATTGATATCCATAGGTCGCTGGTTCAAATCCGGCTCGAAGGAACTGTGCCGTTTTGAAATTTAGGTTTGTAGTTACGGCACAAAGCGCGGCATCAGGATGCGCATATGTCCCTGCATGTGTGATTCATCCCCTTCTTTACAAAATGTACGTGCCCTCCTCGCTGTAGCCGACAACGAAAATGAAATCAGCGTGGCAATGTTTCCTTTACTGCATGCTTCTTTTTCGTGACGACGGTCTGAGATGAAAATGTTCTTCGCGATGTTGTTAGGTTCACTTGCTGATTTCAAGAATGTACCCTGCAAATCCTCCTCAAATTGGAAAAAGAGTAGATGCTCAACCGTCTTTGCAAGCGTCTCGCCCAATAAGGGACTTGAACCCTTGACCCTCAGATTAAAAGTCTGATGTTCTACCTCAAATTGGAAAAAGAGTAGATGCTCAACCGTCTTTGAAAGCGTCTCGCCCGATAAGGGACTTGAACCGTTGACCCTCAGATTAAAAGTCTGATGCTCTACCGACTGAGCTAACCGGGCTCTGAAAAACGTGTCTCCATGTAACAAGAAATTAGCTTACATTGTACCAGCATCGTCCGACGAAACAGACATGTTCGAAAAATTCCGGGGAGTGACGACAACGATCTGCACGTCTTCCTTCGATAGCTCAGTTGGTAGAGCGGTGGACTGTAATAAATTGATATCCATAGGTCGCTGGTTCAAATCCGGCTCGAAGGAACTGTTCCTTTTTGAAATTTAGGTTTGTAGTTACGGCACAAAGCGAGGCATCAGGATGCGCATGTCCCTGCATGTATGATTCATCCCATTCTTTACACAATGTACGTTCCCTCCTCGCTGTAGCCGACAACGCAAATGAAATTAGCGTGGCAATGTTTCCTTTACTGCATGCTTCTTTTTCGTGACGACGGTCTGAGATGAAAATGTTTTCGCGATGTTGTTAGGTTCACTTGCTGATTTCAAGAATGTACCCTGCAAACCCTCCTCAAATTGGAAAAAGAGTAGATGCTCAACCGTCTTTGAAAGCGTCTCGCCCGATAAGGGACTTGAACCGTTGACCCTCAGATTAAAAGTCTGATGCTCTACCGACTGAGCTAACCGGGCTCTGAAAAACGTGTCTCCATGTAACAAGAAATTAGCATACATTGTACCAGCATCGTCCGACGAAACAGACATGTTCGAAAAATTCCGGGGAGTGACGACAACGATCTGCACGTCTTCCTTCGATAGCTCAGTTGGTAGAGCGGTGGACTGTAGTAAAATTGATATCCATAGGTCGCTGTTTCAAATCCGGCTCGAAGGAACTGTTCCTTTTTTGAAATTTAGGTTTGTAGTTACGGCACAAAGCGAGGCATCAGGATGCGCATGTCCCTGCATGTGTGATTCATCCCATTCTTTACACAATGTACGTGCCCTCCTCGCTGTAGCCGACAACGCAAATGAAATTAGCGTGGCAATGTTTCCTTTACTGCATGCTTCTTTTTCGTGACGACGGTCTGAGATGAAAATGTTTTCGCGATGTTGTTAGGTTCACTTGCTGATTTCAAGAATGTACCCTGCAAACCCTCCTCAAATTGGAAAAAGAGTAGATGCTCAACCGTCTTTGAAAGCGTCTCGCCCGATAAGGGACTTGAACCGTTGACCCTCAGATTAAAAGTCTGATGCTCTACCGACTGAGCTAACCGGGCTCTGAAAAACGTGTCTCCATGTAACAAGAAATTAGCTTACATTGTACCAGCATCGTCCGACGAAATAGACATGTTCGAAAAATTCCGGGGAGTGACGACAACGATCTGCACGTCTTCCTTCGATAGCTCAGTTGGTAGAGCGGTGGACTGTAATAAATTGATATCCATAGGTCGCTGGTTCAAATCCGGCTCGAAGGAACTGTTCCTTTTTGAAATTTAGGTTTGTAGTTACGGCACAAAGCGAGGCATCAGGATGCGCATGTCCCTGCATGTGTGATTCATCCCATTCTTTACACAATGTACGTGCCCTCCTCGCTGTAGCCGACAACGCAAATGAAATTAACGTGGCAATGTTTCCTTTACTGCATGCTTCTTTTTCGTGACGACCGTCTGAGATGAAAATGTTTTCGCGATGTTGTTAGGTTCACTTGCTGATTTCAAGAATGTACCCTGCAAACCCTCCTCAAATTGGAAAAAGAGTAGATGCTCAACCGTCTTTGAAAGCGTCTCGCCCGATAAGGGACTTGAACCGTTGACCCTCAGATTAAAAGTCTGATGCTCTACCGACTGAGATAACCGGGCTCTGAAAAACGTGTCTCCATGTAACAATAAATTAGCTTACATTGTACCAGCATCGTCCGACGAAACAGACATGTTCGAAAAATTACGGGGAGTGACGACAACGATCTGCACGTCTTCCTTCGATAGCTCAGTTGGTAGAGCGGTGGACTGTAGTAAAATTGATATCCATAGGTCGCTGGTTCAAATCCGGCTCGAAGGAACTGTGCCGTTTTGAAATTTAGGTTTGTAGTTACGGCACAAAGCGCGGCATCAGGATGCGCATATGTCCCTGCATGTGTGATTCATCCCCTTCTTTACAAAATGTACGTGCCCTCCTCGCTGTAGCCGACAACGAAAATGAAATAAGCGTGGCAATGTTTCCTTTACTGCATGCTTCTTTTTCGTGACGACGGTCTGAGATGAAAATGTTCTTCGCGATGTTGTTAGGTTCACTTGCTGATTTCAAGAATGTACCCTGCAAATCCTCCTCAAATTGGAAAAAGAGTAGATGCTCAACCGTCTTTGCAAGCGTCTCGCCCAATAAGGGACTTGAACCCTTGACCCTCAGATTAAAAGTCTGATGTTCTACCTCAAATTGGAAAAAGAGTAGATGCTCAACCGTCTTTGAAAGCGTCTCGCCCGATAAGGGACTTGAACCGTTGACCCTCAGATTAAAAGTCTGATGCTCTACCGACTGAGCTAACCGGGCTCTGAAAAACGTGTCTCCATGTAACAAGAAATTAGCTTACATTGTACCAGCATCGTCCGACGAAACAGACATGTTCGAAAAATTCCGGGGAGTGACGACAACGATCTGCACGTCTTCCTTCGATAGCTCAGTTGGTAGAGCGGTGGACTGTAGTAAAATTGATATCCATAGGTCGCTGTTTCAAATCCGGCTCGAAGGAACTGTTCCTTTTTGAAATTTAGGTTTGTAGTTACGGCACAAAGCGAGGCATCAGGATGCGCATGTCCCTGCATGTGTGATTCATCCCATTCTTTACACAATGTACGTGCCCTCCTCGCTGTAGCCGACAACGCAAATGAAATTAGCGTGGCAATGTTTCCTTTACTGCATGCTTCTTTTTCGTGACGACGGTCTGAGATGAAAATGTTTTCGCGATGTTGTTAGGTTCACTTGCTGATTTCAAGAATGTACCCTGCAAACCCTCCTCAAATTGGAAAAAGAGTAGATGCTCAACCGTCTTTGAAAGCGTCTCGCCCGATAAGGGACTTGAACCGTTGACCCTCAGATTAAAAGTCTGATGCTCTACCGACTGAGATAACCGGGCTCTGAAAAACGTGTCTCCATGTAACAAGAAATTAGCTTACATTGTACCAGCATCGTCCGACGAAACAGACATGTTCGAAAAATTCCGGGGAGTGACGACAACGATCTGCACGTCTTCCTTCGATAGCTCAGTTGGTAGAGCGGTGGACTGTAGTAAAATTGATATCCATAGGTCGCTGGTTCAAATCCGGCTCGAAGGAACTGTGCCGTTTTGAAATTTAGGATTGTAGTTACGGCACAAAGCGAGGCATCAGGATGCGCATATGTCCCTGCATGTGTGATTCATCCCCTTCTTTACAAAATGTACGTGCCCTCCTCGCTGTAGCCGACAACGAAAATGAAATCAGCGTGGCAATGTTTCCTTTACTGCATGCTTCTTTTTCGTGACGACGGTCTGAGATGAAAATGTTCTTCGCGATGTTGTTAGGTTCACTTGCTGATTTCAAGAATGTACCCTGCAAATCCTCCTCAAATTGGAAAAAGAGTAGATGCTCAACCGTCTTTGCAAGCGTCTCGCCCAATAAGGGACTTGAACCCTTGACCCTCAGATTAAAAGTCTGATGCTCTACCTCAAATTGGAAAAAGAGTAGATGCTCAACCGTCTTTGAAAGCGTCTCGCCCGATAAGGGACTTGAACCGTTGACCCTCAGATTAAAAGTCTGATGCTCTACCGACTGAGCTAACCGGGCTCTGAAAAACGTGTCTCCATGTAACAAGAAATTAGCTTACATTGTACCAGCATCGTCCGACGAAACAGACATGTTCGAAAAATTCCGGGGAGTGACGACAACGATCTGCACGTCTTCCTTCGATAGCTCAGTTGGTAGAGCGGTGGACTGTAGTAAAATTGATATCCATAGGTCGCTGTTTCAAATCCGGCTCGAAGGAACTGTTCCTTTTTGAAATTTAGGTTTGTAGTTACGGCACAAAGCGAGGCATCAGGATGCGCATGTCCCTGCATGTGTGATTCATCCCATTCTTTACACAATGTACGTGCCCTCCTCGCTGTAGCCGACAACGCAAATGAAATTAGCGTGGCAATGTTTCCTTTACGGCATGCTTCTTTTTCGTGACGACGGTCTGAGATGAAAATGTTTTCGCGATGTTGTTAGGTTCACTTGCTGATTTCAAGAATGTACCCTGCAAACCCTCCTCAAATTGGAAAAAGAGTAGATGCTCAACCGTCTTTGAAAGCGTCTCGCCCGATAAGGGACTTGAACCGTTGACCCTCAGATTAAAAGTCTGATGCTCTACCGACTGAGCTAACCGGGCTCTGAAAAACGTGTCTCCATGTAACAAGAAATTAGCATACATTGTACCAGCATCGTCCGACGAAACAGACATGTTCGAAAAATTCCGGGGAGTGACGACAACGATCTGCACGTCTTCCTTCGATAGCTCAGTTGGTAGAGCGGTGGACTGTAGTAAAATTGATATCCATAGGTCGCTGTTTCAAATCCGGCTCGAAGGAACTGTTCCTTTTTGAAATTTAGGTTTGTAGTTACGGCACAAAGCGAGGCATCAGGATGCGCATGTCCCTGCATGTGTGATTCATCCCATTCTTTACACAATGTACGTGCCCTCCTCGCTGTAGCCGACAACGAAAATGAAATCAGCGTGGCAATGTTTCCTTTACTGCATGCTTCTTTTTCGTGACGACGGTCTGAGATGAAAATGTTCTTCGCGATGTTGTTAGGTTCACTTGCTGATTTCAAGAATGTACCCTGCAAATCCTCCACAAATTGGAAAAAG
Organism: Henricia sp. BOLD:AAB3569; assembly: GCA_037783545.1. Taxonomy (NCBI): domain Eukaryota; kingdom Metazoa; phylum Echinodermata; class Asteroidea; order Spinulosida; family Echinasteridae; genus Henricia; species Henricia sp. BOLD:AAB3569. The sequence goes on along the minus strand of JBBELK010000837.1, from coordinate 320,790 downwards.
AGTAGATGCTCAACCGTCTTTGCAAGCGTCTCGCCCAATAAGGGACTTGAACCCTTGACCCTCAGATTAAAAGTCTGATGCTCTACCTCAAATTGGAAAAAGAGTAGATGCTCAACCGTCTTTGAAAGCGTCTCGCCCGATAAGGGACTTGAACCCTTGACCCTCAGATTAAAAGTCTGATGCTCTACCGACTGAGCTAACCGGGCTCTGAAAAACGTGTCTCCATGTAACAAGAAATTAGCTTACATTGTACCAGCATCGTCCGACGAAACAGACATGTTCGAAAAATTCCGGGGAGTGACGACAACGATCTGCACGTCTTCCTTCGATAGCTCAGTTGATGGAGCGGTGGACTGTAGTAAAATTGATATCCATAGGTCGCTGGTTCAAATCCGGCTCGAAGGAACTGTGCCGTTTTGAAATTTAGGTTTGTAGTTACGGCACAAAGCGAGGCATCAGGATGCGAATATGTCCCTGCATGTGTGATTCATCCCCTTCTTTACAAAATGTACGTGCCCTCCTCGCTGTAGCCGACAACGAAAATGAAATCAGCGTGGCAATGTTTCCTTTACTGCATGCTTCTTTTTCGTGACGACGGTCTGAGATGAAAATTTTCTTCGCGATGTTGTTAGGTTCACTTGCTGATTTCAAGAATGTACCCTGCAAATCCTCCTCAAATTGGAAAAAGAGTAGATGCTCAACCGTCATTGCAAGCGTCTCGCCCGATAAGGGACTTGAACCCTTGACTCTCAGATTAAAAGTCTGATGCTCTACCGACTGAGCTCACCGGGCTCTGAAATACGGTCTTCCATGTAACACGAAATTAGCTTACATTGTACCAGCATCGTCCGACGAAACAGACATGTTTAAAAAATTCCGGGGAGTGACGACAACGATCTGCACGTCTTCCTTCGATAGCTCAGTTGGTAGAGCGGTGGACTGTAGTAAAATTGATATCCATAGGTCGCTGGTTCAAATCCGGCTCGAAGGAACTGTTCCGTTTTGAAATTTAGGTTTGTAGTTACGGCACAAAGCGAGGCATCAGGATGCGCATGTCCCTGCATGTGTGATTCATCCCATTCTTTACACAATGTACGTGCCCTCCTCGCTGTAGCCGACAACGCAAATAAAATCAGCGTGGCAATGTTTCCTTTACTGCATGCTTCTTTTTCGTGACGACGGTCTGATATGAAAATGTTTTCGCGATGTTGTTAGGTTCACTTGCTGATTTCAAGAATGTACCCTGCAAACCCTCCTCAAATTGGAAAAAGAGTAGATGCTCAACCGTCTTTGAAAGCGTCTCGCCCGATAAGGGACTTGAACCCTTGACCCTCAGATTAAAAGTCTGATGCTCTACCGACTGAGCTAACCGGGCTCTGAAAAACGTGTCTCCATGTAACAAGGAATTAGCTTACATTGTACCAGCATCGTCCGACGAAACAGAAATGTTCGAAAAATTCCGGGGAGTGACGACAACGATCTGCACGTCTTCCTTCGATAGCTCAGTTGGTAGAGCGGTGGACTGTAGTAAAATTGATATCCATAGGTCGCTGGTTCAAATCCGGCTCGAAGGAACTGTGCCGTTTTGAAATTTAGGTTTGTAGTTACGGCACAAAGCGAGGCATCAGGATGCGAATATGTCCCTGCATGTGTGATTCATCCCCTTCTTTACAAAATGTACGTGCCCTCCTCGCTGTAGCCGACAACGAAAATGAAATCAGCGTGGCAATGTTTCCTTTACTGCATGCTTCTTTTTCGTGACGACGGTCTGAGATGAAAATGTTCTTCGCGATGTTGTTAGGTTCACTTGCTGATTTCAAGAATGTACCCTGCAAACCCTCCTCAAATTGGAAAAAGAGTAGATGCTCAACCGTCTTTGAAAGCGTCTCGCCCGATAAGGGACTTGAACCGTTGACCCTCAGATTAAAAGTCTGATGCTCTACCGACTGAGCTAACCGGGCTCTGAAAAACGTGTCTCCATGTAACAAGAAATTAGCTTACATTGTACCAGCATCGTCCGACGAAACAGACATGTTCGAAAAATTCCGGGGAGTGACGACAACGATCTGCACGTCTTCCTTCGATAGCTCAGTTGGTAGAGCGGTGGACTGTAATAAAATGATATCCATAGGTCGCTGGTTCAAATCCGGCTCGAAGGAACTGTGCCGTTTTGAAATTTAGGTTTGTAGTTACGGCACAAAGCGAGGCATCAGGATGCGCATATGTCCCTGCATGTGTTATTCATCCCATTCTTTACACAATGTACGTGCCCTCCTCGCTGTAGCCGACAACGAAAATGAAATCAGCGTGGCAATGTTTCCTTTACTGCATGCTTCTTTTTCGTGACGACGGTCTGAGATGAAAATGTTCTTCGCGATGTTGTTAGGTTCACTTGCTGATTTCAAGAATGTACCCTGCAAATCCTCCTCAAATTGGAAAAAGAGTAGATGCTCAACCGTCTTTGCAAGCGTCTCGCCCGATAAGGGACTTGAACCCTTGACCCTCAGATTAAAAGTCTGATGCTCTACCGACTGAGCTAACCGGGCTCTGAAAAACGGTCTTCCATGTAACACGAAATTAGCTTACATTGTACCAGCATCGTCCGACGAAACAGACATGTTTAAAAAATTTCGGGGAGTGACGACAACGATCTGCACGTCTTCCTTCGATAGCTCAGTTGGTAGAGCGGTGGACTGTAGTAAAATTGATATCCATAGGTCGCTGGTTCAATTCCGGCTCGAAGGAACTGTTCCGTTTTGAAATTTAGGTTTGTAGTTACGGCACAAAGCGAGGCATCAGGATGCGCATGTCCCTGCATGTGTGATTCATCCCATTCTTTACACAATGTACGTGCCCTCCTCGCTGTAGCCGACAACGCAAATAAAATCAGCGTGGCAATGTTTCCTTTACTGCATGCTTCTTTTTCGTGACGACGGTCTGAGATGAAAATGTTCTTCGCGATGGTGTTAGGTTCACTTGCTGATTTCAAGAATGTACCCTGCAAACCCTCCTCAAATTGGAAAAAGAGTAGATGCTCAACCGTCTTTGCAAGCGTCTCGCCCGATAAGGGACTTGAACCCTTGACCCTCAGATTAAAAGTCTGATGCTCTACCGACTGAGCTAACCGGGCTCTGAAAAACGGGCTTCCATGTAACAAGAAATTAGCTTACATTGTACCAGCATCGTCCGACGAAACAGACATGTTCGAAAAATTCCGGGGAGTGACGACAACGATCTGCACGTCTTCCTTCGATAGCTCAGTTGGTAGAGCGGTGGACTGTAGTAAAATTGATATCCATACTTCGCTGGTTCAAATCCGGCTCGAAGGAACTGTTCCGTTTTGAAATTTACGTTTGTAGTTACGGCACAAAGCGAGGCATCAGGATGCGCATGTCCCTGCATGTGTGATTCATCCCATTCTTTACACAATGTACGTGCCCTCCTCGCTGTAGCCGACAACGAAAATGAAATCAGCGTGGCAATGTTTCCTTTACTGCATGCTTCTTTTTCGTGACGACGGTCTGAGATGAAAATGTTCTTCGCGATGGTGTTAGGTTCACTTGCTGATTTCAAGAATGTACCCTGCAAACCCTCCTCAAATTGGAAAAAGAGTAGATGCTCAACCGTCTTTGCAAGCGTCTCGCCCGATAAGGGACTTGAACCCTTGACCCTCAGATTAAAAGTCTGATGCTCTACCGACTGAGCTAACCGGGCTCTGAAAAACGGTCTTCCATGTAACAAGAAATTAGCTTACATTGTACCAGCATCGTTCGCCGAAACAGACATGTTCGAAAAATTCCGGGGAGTGACGACAACGATCTGCACGTCTTCCTTCGATAGCTCAGTTGGTAGAGCGGTGGACTGTAGTAAAATTGATATCCATAGGTCGCTGGTTCAAATCCGGCTCGAAGGAACTGTTCCGTTTTGAAATTTAGGTTTGTAGTTACGGCACAAAGCGAGGCATCAGGATGCGCATGTCCCTGCATGTGTGATTCATCCCATTCTTTACACAATGTACGTGCCCTCCTCGCTGTAGCCGACAACGCAAATGAAATCAGCGTGGCAATGTTTCCTTTACTGCATGCTTCTTTTTCGTGACGACGGTCTGAGATGAAAATGTTTTCACGATGTTGTTAGGTTCACTTGCTGATTTCAAGAATGTACCCTGCAAACCCTCCTCAAATTGGAAAAAGAGTAGATGCTCAACCGTCTTTGAAAGCGTCTCGCCCGGTAAGGGACTTGAACCCTTGACCCTCAGATTAAAAGTCTGATGCTCTACCGACTGAGCTAACCGGGCTCTGAAAAACGTGTCTCCATGTAACAAGAAATTAGCTTACATTGTACCAGCATCGTCCGACGAAACAGACATGTTCGAAAAATTCAGGGGAGTGACGACAACGATCTGCACGTCTTCCTTCGATAGCTCAGTTGGTAGAGCGGTGGACTGTAGTAAAATTGATATCCATAGGTCGCTGGTTCAAATCCGGCTCGAAGGAACTGTTCCGTTTTGAAATTTAGGTTTGTAGTTACGGCACAAAGCGAGGCATCAGGATGCGCATGTCCATGCATGTGTTATTCATCCCATTCATTACACAATGTACGTGCCCTCCTCGCTGTAGCCGACAACGAAAATGAAATCAGCGTGGCAATGTTTCCTTTACTGCATGCTTCTTTTTCGTGACGACGGTCTGATATGAAAATGTTCTTCGCGATGTTGTTAGGTTCACTTGCTGATTTCAAGAATGTACCCTGCAAACCCTCCTCAAATTGGAAAAAGAGTAGATGCTCAACCGTCTTTGCAAGCGTCTCGCCCGATAAGGGACTTGAACCCTTGACCCTCAGATTAAAAGTCTGATGCTCTACCGACTGAGCTAACCGGGCTCTGAAAAACGGGCTTCCATGTAACAAGAAATTAGCTTACATTGTACCAGCATCGTTCGACGAAACAGACATGTTTGAAAAATTCCGGGGAGTGACGACAACGATCTGCACGTCTTCCTTCGATAGCTCAGTTGGTAGAGCGGTGGACTGTAGTAAAATTGATATCCATAGGTCGCTGGTTCAAATCCGGCTCGAAGGAACTGTTCCGTTTTGAAATTTAGGTTTGTAGTTACGGCACAAAGCGAGGCATCAGGATGCGCATGTCCATGCATGTGTTATTCATCCCATTCTTTACACAATGTACGTGCCCTCCTCGCTGTAGCCGACAACGCAAATGAAATCAGCGTGGCAATGTTTCCTTTACTGCATGCTTCTTTTTCGTGACGACGGTCTGAGATGAAAATGTTTTCACGATGTTGTTAGGTTCACTTGCTGATTTCAAGAATGTACCCTGCAAACCCTCCTCAAATTGGAAAAAGAGTAGATGCTCAACCGTCTTTGAAAGCGTCTCGCCCGGTAAGGGACTTGAACCCTTGACCCTCAGATTAAAAGTCTGATGCTCTACCGACTGAGCTAACCGGGCTCTGAAAAACGTGTCTCCATGTAACAAGAAATTAGCTTACATTGTACCAGCATCGTCCGACGAAACAGACATGTTCGAAAAATTCAGGGGAGTGACGACAACGATCTGCACGTCTTCCTTCGATAGCTCAGTTGGTAGAGCGGTGGACTGTAGTAAAATTGATATCCATAGGTCGCTGGTTCAAATCCGGCTCGAAGGAACTGTTCCGTTTTGAAATTTAGGTTTGTAGTTACGGCACAAAGCGAGGCATCAGGATGCGCATGTCCATGCATGTGTTATTCATCCCATTCATTACACAATGTACGTGCCCTCCTCGCTGTAGCCGACAACGAAAATGAAATCAGCGTGGCAATGTTTCCTTTACTGCATGCTTCTTTTTCGTGACGACGGTCTGATATGAAAATGTTCTTCGCGATGTTGTTAGGTTCACTTGCTGATTTCAAGAATGTACCCTGCAAACCCTCCTCAAATTGGAAAAAGAGTAGATGCTCAACCGTCTTTGCAAGCGTCTCGCCCGATAAGGGACTTGAACCCTTGACCCTCAGATTAAAAGTCTGATGCTCTACCGACTGAGCTAACCGGGCTCTGAAAAACGTGTCTCCATGTAACAAGAAATTAGCTTACATTGTACCAGCATCGTTCGACGAAACAGACATGTTCGAAAAATTCCGGGGAGTGACGACAACGATCTGCACGTCTTCCTTCGATAGCTCAGTTGGTAGAGCGGTGGACTGTAGTAAAATTGATATCCATAGGTCGCTGGTTCAAATCCGCCTCGAAGGAACTGTTCCGTTTTGAAATTTAGGTTTGTAGTTACGGCACAAAGCGAGGCATCAGGATGCGCATGTCCCTGCATGTGTGATTCATCCCATTCTTTACACAATGTACGTGCCCTCCTCGCTGTAGCCGACAACGCAAATGAAATCAGCGTGGCAATGTTTCCTTTACTGCATGCTTCTTTTTCGTGACGACGGTCTGAGATGAAAATGTTTTCGCGATGTTGTTAGGTTCACTTGCTGATTTCAAGAATGTACCCTGCAAACCCTCCTCAAATTGGAAAAAGAGTAGATGCTCAACCGTCTTTGAAAGCGTCTCGCCCGATAAGGGACTTGAACCCTTGACCCTCAGATTAAAAGTCTGATGCTCTACCGACTGAGCTAACCGGGCTCTGAAAAACGTGTCTCCATGTAACAAGAAATTAGCTTACATTGTACCAGCATCGTCCGACGAAACAGACATGTTCGAAAAATTCCGGGGAGTGACGACAACGATCTGCACGTCTTCCTTCGATAGCTCAGTTGGTAGAGCGGTGGACTGTAGTAAAATTGATATCCATAGGTCGCTGGTTCAAATCCGGCTCGAAGGAACTGTTCCGTTTTGAAATTTAGGTTTGTAGTTACGGCACAAAGCGAGGCATCAGGATGCGCATGTCCATGCATGTGTTATTCATCCCATTCTTTACACAATGTACGTGCCCTCCTCGCTGTAGCCGACAACGAAAATGAAATCAGCGTGGCAATGTTTCCTTTACTGCATGCTTCTTTTTCGTGACGACGGTCTGATATGAAAATGTTCTTCGCGATGTTGTTAGGTTCACTTGCTGATTTCAAGAATGTACCCAGCAAACCCTCCTTAAATTGGAAAAAGAGTAGATGCTCAACCGTCTTTGCAAGCGTCTCGCCCGATAAGGGACTTGAACCCTTGACCCTCAGATTAAAAGTCTGATACTCTACTGACTGAGCTAACCGGGCTCTGAAAAACGTGTCTCCATGTAACAAGAAATTAGCTTACATTGTACCAGCATCGTTCGACGAAACAGACATGTTTGAAAAATTCCGGGGAGTGACGACAACGATCTGCACGTCTTCCTTCGATAGCTCAGTTGGTAGAGCGGTGGACTGTAGTAAAATAGATATCCATAGGTCGCTGGTTCAAATCCGGCTCGAAGGAACTGTTCCGTTTTGAAATTTAGGTTTGTAGTTACGGCACAAAGCGAGGCATCAGGATGCGCATGTCCCTGCATGTGTGATTCATCCCATTCTTTACACAATGTACGTGCCCTCCTCGCTGTAGCCGACAACGCAAATGAAATCAGCGTGGCAATGTTTCCTTTACTGCATGCTTCTTTTTCGTGACGGCGGTCTGAGATGAAAATGTTCTTCGCGATGTTGTTAGGTTCACTTTCTGATTTCAAGAATGTACCCTGCAAACCCTCCTCAAATTGGAAAAAAAGAGTAGATGCTCAACCGTCTTTGCAAGCGTCTCGCCCGATAAGGGACTTGAACCCTTGACCCTCAGATTAAAAGTCTGATGCTCTACCGACTGAGCTAACCGGGCTCTGAAAAACGTGTCTCCATGTAACAAGAAATTAGCTTACATTGTACCAGCATCGTTCGACGAAACAGACATGTTCGAAAAATTCCGGGGAGTGACGACAACGATCTGCACGTCTTCCTTTGATAGCTCAGTTGGTAGAGCGGTGGACTGTAGTAAAATTGATATCCATAGGTCGCTGGTTCAAATCCGGCTCGAAGGAACTGTTCCGTTTTGAAATTTAGGTTTGTAGTTACGGCACAAAGCGAGGCATCAGGATGCGCATGTCCCTGCATGTGTTATTCATCCCATTCTTTACACAATGTGCGTGCCCTCCTCGCTGTAGCCGACAACGCAAATGAAATCAGCGTGGCAATGTTTCCTTTACTGCATGCTTCTTTTTCGTGACGACGGTCTGAGATGAAAATGTTCTTCGCGATGTTGTTAGGTTCACTTGCTGATTTCAAGAATGTACCCTGCAAACCCTCCTCAAATTGGAAAAAGAGTAGATGCTCAACCGTCTTTGAAAGCGTCTCGCCCGATAAGGGACTTGAACCCTTGACCCTCAGATTAAAAGTCTGATGCTCTACCGACTGAGCTAACCGGGCTCTGAAAAACGTGTCTCCATGTAACAAGAAATTAGCTTACATTGTACCAGCATCGTCCGACGAAACAGACATGTTCGAAAAATTCCGGGGAGTGACGACAACGATCTGCACGTCTTCCTTCGATAGCTCAGTTGGTAGAGCGGTGGACTGTAGTAAAATTGATATCCATAGGTCGCTGGTTCAAATCCGGCTCGAAGGAACTGTTCCGTTTTGAAATTTAGGTTTGTAGTTACGGCACAAAGCGAGGCATCAGGATGCGCATGTCCCTGCATGTGTTATTCATCCCATTATTTACACAATGTGCGTGCCCTCCTCGCTGTAGCCGACAACGCAAATGAAATCAGCGTGGCAATGTTTCCTTTACTGCATGCTTCTTTTTCGTGACGACGGTCTGAGATGAAAATGTTCTTCGCGATGTTGTTAGGTTCACTTGCTGATTTCAAGAATGTACCCTGCAAACCCTCCTCAAATTGGAAAAAGAGTAGATGCTCAACCGTCTTTGAAAGCGTCTCGCCCGATAAGGGACTTGAACCCTTGACCCTCAGATTAAAAGTCTGATGCTCTACCGACTGAGCTAACCGGGCTCTGAAAAACGTGTCTCCATGTAACAAGAAATTAGCTTACATTGTACCAGCATCGTCCGACGAAACAGACATGTTCGAAAAATTCCGGGGAGTGACGACAACGATCTGCACGTCTTCCTTCGATAGCTCAGTTGGTAGAGCGGTGGACTGTAGTAAAATTGATATCCATAGGTCGCTGGTTCAAATCCGGCTCGAAGGAACTGTTCCGTTTTGAAATTTAGGTTTGTAGTTACGGCACAAAGCGAGGCATCAGGATGCGCATGTCCATGCATGTGTTATTCATCCCATTCTTTACACAATGTACGTGCCCTCCTCGCTGTAGCCGACAACGCAAATGAAATCAGCGTGGCAATGTTTCCTTTACTGCATGCTTCTTTTTCGTGACGACGGTCTGAAATGAAAATGTTCTTCGCGATGTTGTTAGGTTCACTTGCTGATTTCAAGAATGTACCCTGCAAACCCTCCTCAAATTGGAAAAAGAGTAGATGCTCAACCGTCTTTGCAAGCGTCTCGCCCGATAAGGGACTTGAACCCTTGACCCTCAGATTAAAAGTCTGATGCTCTACCGACTGAGCTAACCGGGCTCTGAAAAACGTGTCTCCATGTAACAAGAAATTAGCTTACATTGTACCAGCATCGTCCGACGAAACAGACATGTTCGAAAAATTCCGGGGAGTGACGACAACGATCTGCACGTCTTCCTTCGATAGCTCAGTTGGTAGAGCGGTGGACTGTAGTAAAATTGATATCCATAGGTCGCTGGTTCAAATCCGGCTCGAAGGAACTGTTCCGTTTTGAAATTTAGGTTTGTAGTTACGGCACAAAGCGAGGCATCAGGATGCGCATGTCCCTGCATGTGTGATTCATCCCATTCTTTACACAATGTACGTGCCCTCCTCGCTGTAGCCGACAACGCAAATGAAATCAGCGTGGCAATGTTTCCTTTACTGCATGCTTCTTTTTCGTGACGGCGGTCTGAGATGAAAATGTTCTTCGCGATGTTGTTAGGTTCACTTTCTGATTTCAAGAATGTACCCTGCAAACCCTCCTCAAATTGGAAAAAAAGAGTAGATGCTCAACCGTCTTTGCAAGCGTCTCGCCCGATAAGGGACTTGAACCCTTGACCCTCAGATTAAAAGTCTGATGCTCTACCGACTGAGCTAACCGGGGTCTGAAAAACGTGTCTCCATGTAACAAGAAATTAGCTTACATTGTACCAGCATCGTTCGACGAAACAGACATGTTCGAAAAATTCCGGGGAGTGACGACAACGATCTGCACGTCTTCCTTTGATAGCTCAGTTGGTAGAGCGGTGGACTGTAGTAAAATTGATATCCATAGGTCGCTGGTTCAAATCCGGCTCGAAGGAACTGTTCCGTTTTGAAATTTAGGTTTGTAGTTACGGCACAAAGCGAGGCATCAGGATGCGCATGTCCCTGCATGTGTTATTCATCCCATTCTTTACACAATGTGCGTGCCCTCCTCGCTGTAGCCGACAACGCAAATGAAATCAGCGTGGCAATGTTTCCTTTACTGCATGCTTCTTTTTCGTGACGACGGTCTGAGATGAAAATGTTCTTCGCGATGTTGTTAGGTTCACTTGCTGATTTCAAGAATGTACCCTGCAAACCCTCCTCAAATTGGAAAAAGAGTAGATGCTCAACCGTCTTTGAAAGCGTCTCGCCCGATAAGGGACTTGAACCCTTGACCCTCAGATTAAAAGTCTGATGCTCTACCGACTGAGCTAACCGGGCTCTGAAAAACGTGTCTCCATGTAACAAGAAATTAGCTTACATTGTACCAGCATCGTCCGACGAAACAGACATGTTCGAAAAATTCCGGGGAGTGACGACAACGATCTGCACGTCTTCCTTCGATAGCTCAGTTGGTAGAGCGGTGGACTGTAGTAAAATTGATATCCATAGGTCGCTGGTTCAAATCCGGCTCGAAGGAACTGTTCCGTTTTGAAATTTAGGTTTGTAGTTACGGCACAAAGCGAGGCATCAGGATGCGCATGTCCATGCATGTGTTATTCATCCCATTCTTTACACAATGTACGTGCCCTCCTCGCTGTAGCCGACAACGAAAATGAAATCAGCGTGGCAATGTTTCCTTTACTGCATGCTTCTTTTTCGTGACGACGGTCTGATATGAAAATGTTCTTCGCGATGTTGTTAGGTTCACTTGCTGATTTCAAGAATGTACCCTGCAAACCCTCCTCAAATTGGAAAAAGAGTAGATGCTCAACCGTCTTTGCAAGCGTCTCGCCCGATAAGGGACTTGAAACCTTGACCCTCAGATTAAAAGTCTGATGCTCTACCGACTGAGCTAACCGGGCTCTGAAAAACGGGCTTCCATGTAACAAGAAATTAGCTTACATTGTACCAGCATCGTTCGACGAAACAGACATGTTTGAACAATTCCGGGGAGTGACGACAACGATCTGCACGTCTTCCTTCGATAGCTCAGTTGGTAGAGCGGTGGACTGTAGTAAAATTGATATCCATAGGTCGCTGGTTCAAATCCGGCTCGAAGGAACTGTTCCGTTTTGAAATTTAGGTTTGTAGTTACGGCACAAAGCGAGGCATCAGGATGCGCATGTCCATGCATGTGTTATTCATACCATTCTTTACACAATGTACGTGCCCTCCTCGCTGTAGCCGACAACGAAAATGAAATCAGCGTGGCAATGTTTCCTTTACTGCATGCTTCTTTTTCGTGACGGCGGTCTGAAATGAAAATGTTCTTCGCGATGTTGTTAGGTTCACTTGCTGATTTCAAGAATGTACCCTGCAAACCCTCCTCAAATTGGAAAAAAGAGTAGATGCTCAACCGTCTTTGAAAGCGTCTCGCCCGATAAGGGACTTGAACCCTTGACCCTCAGATTAAAAGTCTGATGCTCTACCGACTGAGCTAACCGGGCTCTGAAAAACGTGTCTCCATGTAACAAGAAATTAGCTTACATTGTACCAGCATCGTCCGACGAAACAGACATGTTCGAAAAATTCCGGGGAGTGACGACAACGATCTGCACGTCTTCCTTCGATAGCTCAGTTGGTAGAGCGGTGGACTGTAGTAAAATTGATATCCATAGGTCGCTGGTTCAAATCCGGCTCGAAGGAACTGTTCCGTTTTGAAATTTAGGTTTGTAGTTACGGCACAAAGCGAGGCATCAGGATGCGCATGTCCATGCATGTGTTATTCATCCCATTCTTTACACAATGTACGTGCCCTCCTCGCTGTAGCCGACAACGAAAATGAAATCAGCTTGGCAATGTTCCTTTACTGCATGCTTCTTTTTCGTGACGACGGTCTGAGATGAAAATGTTCTTCGCGATGTTGTTAGGTTCACTTGCTGATTTCAAGAATGTACCCTGCAAACCCTCCTCAAATTGGAAAAAGAGTATATGCTCAACCGTCTTTGCAAGCGTCTCGCCCGATAAGGGACTTGAACCCTTGACCCTCAGATTAAAAGTCTGATGCTCTACCGACTGAGCTAACCGGGCTCTGAAAAACGGGCTTCCATGTAACAAGAAATTAGCTTACATTGTACCAGCATCGTTCGACGAAACAGACATGTTCGAAAAATTCCGGGGAGTGACGACAACGATCTGCACGTCTTCCTTCGATAGCTCAGTTGGTAGAGCGGTGGACTGTAGTAAAATTGATATCCATAGGTCGCTGGTTCAAATCCGGCTCGAAGGAACTGTTCCGTTTTGAAATTTAGGTTTGTAGTTACGGCACAAAGCGAGGCATCAGGATGCGCATGTCCCTGCATGTGTGATTCATCCCATTCTTTACACAATGTACGTGCCCTCCTCGCTGTAGCCGACAACGCAAATGAAATCAGCGTGGCAATGTTTCCTTTACTGCATGCTTCTTTTTCGTGACGACGGTCTGAGATGAAAATGTTTTCGCGATGTTGTTAGGTTCACTTGCTGATTTCAAAAATGTACCCTGCAAACCCTCCTCAAATTGGAAAAAGAGTAGATGCTCAACCGTCTTTGAAAGCGTCCCGCCCGATAAGGGACTTGAACCCTTGACCCTCAGATTAAAAGTCTGATGCTCTACCGACTGAGCTAACCGGGCTCTGAAAAACGAGTCTCCATGTAACAAGAAATTAGCCTACATTGTACCAGCATCGTCCGACGAAACAGACATGTTTGAAAAATTCCGGGGAGTGACGACAACGATCTGCACGTCTTCCTTCGATAGCTCAGTTGGTAGAGCGGTGGACTGTAGTAAAATTGATATCCATAGGTCGCTGGTTCAAATCCGGCTCGAAGGAACTGTTCCGTTTTGAAATTTAGGTTTGTAGTTACGGCACAAAGCGAGGCATCAGGATGCACATGTCCATGCATGTGTTATTCATCCCATTCTTTACACAATGTACGTGCCCTCCTCGCTGTAGCCGACAACGAAAATGAAATCAGCGTGGCAATGTTTCCTTTACTGCATGCTTCTTTTTCGTGACGGCGGTCTGAGATGAAAATGTTCTTCGCGATGTTGTTAGGTTCACTTGCTGATTTCAAGAATGTACCCTGCAAACCCTCCTCAAATTGGAAAAAAGAGTAGATGCTCAACCGTCTTTGCAAGCGTCTCGCCCGATAAGGGACTTGAACCCTTGACCCTCAGATTAAAAGTCTGATGCTCTACCGACTGAGCTAACCGGGCTCTGAAAAACGTGTCTCCATGTAACAAGAAATTAGCTTACATTGTACCAGCATCGTTCGACGAAACAGACATGTTTGAAAAAATTCCGGGGAGTGACGACAACGATCTGCACGTCTTCCTTCGATAGCTCATTTGGTAGAGCGGTGGACTGTAGTAAAATTGATATCCATAGGTCGCTGGTTCAAATCCGGCTCGAAGGAACTGTTCCGTTTTGAAATTTAGGTTTGTAGTTACGGCACAAAGCGAGGCATCAGGATGCGCATGTCCCTGCATGTGTGATTCATCCCATTCTTTACACAATGTACGTGCCCTCCTCGCTGTAGCCGACAACGCAAATGAAATCAGCGTGGCAATGTTTCCTTTACTGCATGCTTCTTTTTCGTGACGACGGTCTGAGATGAAAATGTTTTCGCGATGTTGTTAGGTTCACTTGCTGATTTCAAGAATGTACCCTGCAAACCCTCCTCAAATTGGAAAAAGAGTAGATGCTCAACCGTCTTTGAAAGCGTCTCGCCCGATAAGGGACTTGAACCCTTGACCCTCAGATTAAAAGTCTGATGCTCTACCGACTGAGCTAACCGGGCTCTGAAAAACGTGTCTCCATGTAACAAGAAATTAGCTTACATTGTACCAGCATCGTCCGACGAAACAGACATGTTCGAAAAATTCCGGGGAGTGACGACAACGATCTGCACGTCTTCCTTCGATAGCTCAGTTGGTAGAGCGGTGGACTGTAGTAAAATTGATATCCATAGGTCGCTGGTTCAAATCCGGCTCGAAGGAACTGTTCCGTTTTGAAATTTAGGTTTGTAGTTACGGCACAAAGCGAGGCATCAGGATGCGCATGTCCATGCATGTGTTATTCATCCCATTCTTTACACAATGTACGTGCCCTCCTCGCTGTAGCCGACAACGCAAATGAAATCAGCGTGGCAATGTTTCCTTTACTGCATGCTTCTTTTTCGTGACGACGGTCTGAGATGAAAATGTTTTCGCGATGTTGTTAGGTTCACTTGCTGATTTCAAAAATGTACCCTGCAAACCCTCCTCAAATTGGAAAAAGAGTAGATGCTCAACCGTCTTTGAAAGCGTCCCGCCCGATAAGGGACTTGAACCCTTGACCCTCAGATTAAAAGTCTGATGCTCTACCGACTGAGCTAACCGGGCTCTGAAAAACGAGTCTCCATGTAACAAGAAATTAGCTTACATTGTACCAGCATCGTCCGACGAAACAGACATGTTCGGAAAATTCCGGGGAGTGACGACAACGATCTGCACGTCTTCCTTCGATAGCTCGGTTGGTAGAGCGGTGGACTGTAGTAAAATTGATATCCATAGGTCGCTGGTTCAAATCCGGCTCGAAGGAACTGTTCCGTTTTGAAATCTAGGTTTGTAGTTACGGCACAAAGCGAGGCATCAGGATGCGCATGTCCATGCATGTGTTATTCATCCCATTCTTTACACAATGTACGTGCCCTCCTCGCTGTAGCCGACAACGAAAATGAAATCAGCGTGGCAATGTTTCCTTTACTGCATGCTTCTTTTTCGTGACGGCGGTCTGAGATGAAAATGTTCTTCGCGATGTTGTTAGGTTCACTTGCTGATTTCAAGAATGTACCCTGCAAACCCTCCTCAAATTGGAAAAAAGAGTAGATGCTCAACCGTCTTTGCAAGCGTCTCGCCCGATAAGGGACTTGAACCCTTGACCCTCAGATTAAAAGTCTGATGCTCTACCGACTGAGCTAACCGGGCTCTGAAAAACGTGTCTCCATGTAACAAGAAATTAGCTTACATTGTACCAGCATCGTCCGACGAAACAGACATGTTCGAAAAATTCCGGGGAGTGACGACAACGATCTGCACGTCTTCCTTCGATAGCTCGGTTGGTAGAGCGGTGGACTGTAGTAAAATTGATATCCATAGGTCGCTGGTTCAAATCCGGCTCGAAGGAACTGTTCCGTTTTGAAATTTAGGTTTGTAGTTACGGCACAAAGCGAGGCATCAGGATGCGCATGTCCATGCATGTGTTATTCATCCCATTCTTTACACAATGTACGTGCCCTCCTCGCTGTAGCCGACAACGAAAATGAAATCAGCGTGGCAATGTTTCCTTTACTGCATGCTTCTTTTTCGTGACGGCGGTCTGAGATGAAAATGTTCTTCGCGATGTTGTTAGGTTCACTTGCTGATTTCAAGAATGTACCCTGCAAACCCTCCTCAAATTGGAAAAAAGAGTAGATGCTCAACCGTCTTTGCAAGCGTCTCGCCCGATAAGGGACTTGAACCCTTGACCCTCAGATTAAAAGTCTGATGCTCTACCGACTGAGCTAACCGGGCTCTGAAAAACGTGTCTCCATGTAACAAGAAATTAGCTTACATTGTACCAGCATCGTCCGACGAAACAGACATGTTCGAAAAATTCCGGGGAGTGACGACAACGATCTGCACGTCTTCCTTCGATAGCTCAGTTGGTAGAGCGGTGGACTGTAGTAAAATTGATATCCATAGGTCGCTGGTTCAAATCCGGCTCGAAGGAACTGTTCCGTTTTGAAATTTAGGTTTGTAGTTACGGCACAAAGCGAGGCATCAGGATCCGCATGTCCCTGCATGTGTGATTCATCCCATTCTTTACACAATGTACGTGCCCTCCTCGCTGTAACCGACAACGAAAATGAAATCAGCGTGGCAATGTTTCCTTTACTGCATGCTTCTTTTTCGTGACGACGGTCTGAGATGAAAATGTTCTTCGCGATGTTGTTAGGTTCACTTGCTGATTTCAAGAATGTACCCTGCAAACCCTCCTCAAATTGGAAAAAGAGTAGATGCTCAACCGTCTTTGCAAGCGTCTCGCCCGATAAGGGACTTGAACCGTTGACCCTCAGATTAAAAGTCTGATGCTCTACCGACTGAGCTAACCGGGCTCTGAAAAACGGCCTTCCATGTAACAAGAAATTAGCTTACATTGTACCAGCATCGTTCGACGAAACAGACATGTTCGAAAAATACCGGGGAGTGACGACAACGATCTGCACGTCTTCCTTCGATAGCTCAGTTGGTAGAGCGGTGGACTGTAGTAAAATTGATATCCATAGGTCGCTAGTTCAAATCCGGCTCGAAGGAACTGTTCCGTTTTGAAATTTAGGTTTGTAGTTACGGCACAAAGCGAGGCATCAGGATGCGCATGTCCCTGCATGTGTGATTCATCCCATTCTTTACACAATGTACGTGCCCTCCTCGCTGTAGCCGACAACGAAAATGAAATCAGCGTGGCAATGTTTCCTTTACTGCATGCTTCTTTTTCGTGACGACGGTCTGAGATGAAAATGTTCTTCGCGATGTTGTTAGGTTCACTTGCTGATTTCAAGAATGTACTCTGCAAACCCTCCTCAAATTGGAAAAAGAGTAGATGCTCAACCGTCTTTGCAAGCGTCTCGCCCGATAAGGGACTTGAACCCTTGACCCTCAGATTAAAAGTCTGATGTTCTACCGACTGAGCTAACCGGGCTCTGAAAAACGGGCTTCCATGTAACAAGAAATTAGCTTACATTGTACCAGCATCGTTCGACGAAACAGACATGTTCGAAAAATTCCGGGGAGTGACGACAACGATCTGCACGTCTTCCTTCGATAGCTCAGTTGGTAGAGCGGTGGACTGTAGTAAAATTGATATCCATAGGTCGCTGGTTCAAATCCGGAACTGTTCCGTTTTGAAATTTAGGTTTGTAGTTACGGCACAAAGCGAGGCATCAGGATGCGCATGTCCCTGCATGTGTGATTCATCCCATTCTTTACACAATGTACGTGCCCTCCTCGCTGTAGCCGACAACGCAAATGAAATCAACGTGGCAATGTTTCCTTTACTGCATGCTTCTTTTTCGTGACGACGGTCTGAGATGAAAATGTTTTCGCGATGTTGTTAGGTTCACTTGCTGATTTCAAGAATGTACCCTGCAAACCCTCCTCAAATTGGAAAAAGAGTAGATGCTCAACCGTCTTTGAAAGCATCTCGCCCGATAAGGGACTTGAACCCTTGACCCTCAGATTAAAAGTCTGATGCTCTACCGACTGAGCTAACCGGGCTCTGAAAAACGTGTCTCCATGTAACAAGAAATTAGCTTACATTGTACCAGCATCGTCCGACGAAACAGACATGTTCGAAAAATTCCGGGGAGTGACGACAACGATCTGCACGTCTTCCTTCGATAGCTCAGTTGGTAGAGCGGTGGACTGTAGTAAAATTGATATCCATAGGTCGCTGGTTCAAATCCGGCTCGAAGGAACTGTTCCGTTTTGAAATTTAGGTTTGTAGTTACGGCACAAAGCGAGGCATCAGGATGCGCATGTCCATGCATGTGTTATTCATCCCATTCTTTACACAATGTACGTGCCCTCCTCGCTGTAGCCGACAACGAAAATGAAATCAGCGTGGCAATGTTTCCTTTACTGCATGCTTCTTTTTCGTGACGGCGGTCTGAGATGAAAATGTTCTTCGCGATGTTGTTAGGTTCACTTGCTGATTTCAAGAATGTACCCTGCAAACCATCCTCAAATTGGAAAAAAGAGTAGATGCTCAACCGTCTTTGCAAGCGTCTCGCCCGATAAGGGACTTGAACCCTTGACCCTCAGATTAAAAGTCTGATGCTCTACCGACTGAGCTAACCGGGCTCTGAAAAACGTGTCTCCATGTAACAAGAAATTAGCTTACATTGTACCAGCATCGTTCGACGAAACAGACATGTTCGAAAAATTCCGGGGAGTGACGACAACGATCTGCACGTCTTCCTTCGATAGCTCAGTTGGTAGAGCGGTGGACTGTAGTAAAATTGATATCCATAGGTCGCTGGTTCAAATCCGGCTCGAAGGAACTGTTCCGTTTTGAAATTTAGGTTTGTAGTTACGGCACAAAGCGAGGCATCAGGATTTGCATGTCCATGCATGTGTTATTCATCCCATTCTTTACACAATGTACGTGCCCTCCTCGCTGTAGCCGACAACGAAAATGAAATCAGCGTGGCAATGTTTCCTTTACTGCATGCTTCTTTTTCGTGACGACGGTCTGAGATGGAAATGTTCTTCGCGATGTTGTTAGGTTCACTTGCTGATTTCAAGAATGTACCCTGCAAACCCTCCTCAAATTGGAAAAAGAGTAGATGCTCAACCGTCTTTGCAAGCGTCTCGCCCGATAAGGGACTTGAACCCTTGACCCTCAGATTAAAAGTCTGATGCTCTACCGACTGAGCTAACCGGGCTCTGAAAAACGTGTCTCCATGTAACAAGAAATTAGCTTACATTGTACCAGCATCGTCCGACGAAACAGACATGTTCGAAAAATTCCGGGGAGTGACGACAACGATCTGCACGTCTTCCTTCGATAGCTCAGTTGGTAGAGCGGTGGACTGTAGTAAAATTGATATCCATAGGTCGCTGGTTCAAATCCGGCTCGAAGGAACTGTTCCGTTTTGAAATTTAGGTTTGTAGTTACGGCACAAAGCGAGGCATCAGGATCCGCATGTCCCTGCATGTGTGATTCATCCCATTCTTTACACAATGTACGTGCCCTCCTCGCTGTAACCGACAACGAAAATGAAATCAGCGTGGCAATGTTTCCTTTACTGCATGCTTCTTTTTCGTGACGACGGTCTGAGATGAAAATGTTCTTCGCGATGTTGTTAGGTTCACTTGCTGATTTCAAGAATGTACCCTGCAAACCCTCCTCAAATTGGAAAAAGAGTAGATGCTCAACCGTCTTTGCAAGCGTCTCGCCCGATAAGGGACTTGAACCCTTGACCCTCAGATTAAAAGTCTGATGCTCTACCGACTGAGCTAACCGGGCTCTGAAAAACGGCCTTCCATGTAACAAGAAATTAGCTTACATTGTACCAGCATCGTTCGACGAAACAGACATGTTCGAAAAATACCGGGGAGTGACGACAACGATCTGCACGTCTTCCTTCGATAGCTCAGTTGGTAGAGCGGTGGACTGTAGTAAAATTGATATCCATAGGTCGCTAGTTCAAATCCGGCTCGAAGGAACTGTTCCGTTTTGAAATTTAGGTTTGTAGTTACGGCACAAAGCGAGGCATCAGGATGCGCATGTCCCTGCATGTGTGATTCATCCCATTCTTTACACAATGTACGTGCCCTCCTCGCTGTAGCCGACAACGAAAATGAAATCAGCGTGGCAATGTTTCCTTTACTGCATGCTTCTTTTTCGTGACGACGGTCTGAGATGAAAATGTTCTTCGCGATGTTGTTAGGTTCACTTGCTGATTTCAAGAATGTACTCTGCAAACCCTCCTCAAATTGGAAAAAGAGTAGATGCTCAACCGTCTTTGCAAGCGTCTCGCCCGATAAGGGACTTGAACCCTTGACCCTCAGATTAAAAGTCTGATGTTCTACCGACTGAGCTAACCGGGCTCTGAAAAACGGGCTTCCATGTAACAAGAAATTAGCTTACATTGTACCAGCATCGTTCGACGAAACAGACATGTTCGAAAAATTCCGGGGAGTGACGACAACGATCTGCACGTCTTCCTTCGATAGCTCAGTTGGTAGAGCGGTGGACTGTAGTAAAATTGATATCCATAGGTCGCTGGTTCAAATCCGGAACTGTTCCGTTTTGAAATTTAGGTTTGTAGTTACGGCACAAAGCGAGGCATCAGGATGCGCATGTCCCTGCATGTGTGATTCATCCCATTCTTTACACAATGTACGTGCCCTCCTCGCTGTAGCCGACAACGCAAATGAAATCAACGTGGCAATGTTTCCTTTACTGCATGCTTCTTTTTCGTGACGACGGTCTGAGATGAAAATGTTTTCGCGATGTTGTTAGGTTCACTTGCTGATTTCAAGAATGTACCCTGCAAACCCTCCTCAAATTGGAAAAAGAGTAGATGCTCAACCGTCTTTGAAAGCATCTCGCCCGATAAGGGACTTGAACCCTTGACCCTCAGATTAAAAGTCTGATGCTCTACCGACTGAGCTAACCGGGCTCTGAAAAACGTGTCTCCATGTAACAAGAAATTAGCTTACATTGTACCAGCATCGTCCGACGAAACAGACATGTTCGAAAAATTCCGGGGAGTGACGACAACGATCTGCACGTCTTCCTTCGATAGCTCAGTTGGTAGAGCGGTGGACTGTAGTAAAATTGATATCCATAGGTCGCTGGTTCAAATCCGGCTCGAAGGAACTGTTCCGTTTTGAAATTTAGGTTTGTAGTTACGGCACAAAGCGAGGCATCAGGATGCGCATGTCCATGCATGTGTTATTCATCCCATTCTTTACACAATGTACGTGCCCTCCTCGCTGTAGCCGACAACGAAAATGAAATCAGCGTGGCAATGTTTCCTTTACTGCATGCTTCTTTTTCGTGACGGCGGTCTGAGATGAAAATGTTCTTCGCGATGTTGTTAGGTTCACTTGCTGATTTCAAGAATGTACCCTGCAAACCCTCCTCAAATTGGAAAAAGAGTAGATGCTCAACCGTCTTTGAAAGCATCTCGCCCGATAAGGGACTTGAACCCTTGACCCTCAGATTAAAAGTCTGATGCTCTACCGACTGAGCTAACCGGGCTCTGAAAAACGTGTCTCCATGTAACAAGAAATTAGCTTACATTGTACCAGCATCGTCCGACGAAACAGACATGTTCGAAAAATTCCGGGGAGTGACGACAACGATCTGCACGTCTTCCTTCGATAGCTCAGTTGGTAGAGCGGTGGACTGTAGTAAAATTGATATCCATAGGTCGCTGGTTCAAATCCGGCTCGAAGGAACTGTTCCGTTTTGAAATTTAGGTTTGTAGTTACGGCACAAAGCGAGGCATCAGGATGCGCATGTCCATGCATGTGTTATTCATCCCATTCTTTACACAATGTACGTGCCCTCCTCGCTGTAGCCGACAACGAAAATGAAATCAGCGTGGCAATGTTTCCTTTACTGCATGCTTCTTTTTCGTGACGGCGGTCTGAGATGAAAATGTTCTTCGCGATGTTGTTAGGTTCACTTGCTGATTTCAAGAATGTACCCTGCAAACCATCCTCAAATTGGAAAAAAGAGTAGATGCTCAACCGTCTTTGCAAGCGTCTCGCCCGATAAGGGACTTGAACCCTTGACCCTCAGATTAAAAGTCTGATGCTCTACCGACTGAGCTAACCGGGCTCTGAAAAACGTGTCTCCATGTAACAAGAAATTAGCTTACATTGTACCAGCATCGTTCGACGAAACAGACATGTTCGAAAAATTCCGGGGAGTGACGACAACGATCTGCACGTCTTCCTTCGATAGCTCAGTTGGTAGAGCGGTGGACTGTAGTAAAATTGATATCCATAGGTCGCTGGTTCAAATCCGGCTCGAAGGAACTGTTCCGTTTTGAAATTTAGGTTTGTAGTTACGGCACAAAGCGAGGCATCAGGATTTGCATGTCCATGCATGTGTTATTCATCCCATTCTTTACACAATGTACGTGCCCTCCTCGCTGTAGCCGACAACGAAAATGAAATCAGCGTGGCAATGTTTCCTTTACTGCATGCTTCTTTTTCGTGACGACGGTCTGAGATGGAAATGTTCTTCGCGATGTTGTTAGGTTCACTTGCTGATTTCAAGAATGTACCCTGCAAACCCTCCTCAAATTGGAAAAAGAGTAGATGCTCAACCGTCTTTGAAAGCGTCTCGCCCGATAAGGGACTTGAACCCTTGACCCCCAGATTAAAAGTCTGATGCTCTACCGACTGAGCTAACCGGGCTCTGAATAACGTGTCTCCATGTAACAAGAAATTAGCTTACATTGTACCAGCATCGTCCGACGAAACAGACATGTTCGAAAAATTCCGGGGAGTGACGACAATGATCTGTACGTCTTCCTTCGATAGCTCAGTTGGTAGAGCGGTGGACTGTAGTAAAATTGATATCCATAGGTCGCTGGTTCAAATCCGGCTCGAAGGAACTGTTCCGTTTTGAAATTTAGGTTTGTAGTTACGGCACAAAGCGAGGCATCAGGATGCGCATGTCCATGCATGTGTTATTCATCCCATTCTTTACACAATGTACGTGCCCTCCTCGCTGTAGCCGACAACGCAAATGAAATCAGCGTGGCAATGTTTCCTTTACTGCATGCTTCTTTTTCGTGACGACGGTCTGAGATGAAAATGTTTTCGCAATGTTGTTAGGTTCACTTGCTGATTTCAAGAATGTACCCTGCAAACCCTCCTCAAATTGAAAAAAGAGTAGATGCTCAACCGTCTTTGCAAGCGTCTCGCCCGATAAGGGACTTGAACCCTTGACCCTCAGATTAAAAGTCTGATGCTCTACCGACTGAGCTAACCGGGCTCTGAAAAACGGGCTTCCATGTAACAAGAAATTAGCTTACATTGTACCAGCATCGTTCGACGAAACAGACATGTTCGAAAAATTCCGGGGAGTTACGACAACGATCTGCACGTCTTCCTTCGATAGCTCAGTTGGTAGAGCGGTGGACTGTAGTAAAATTGATATCCATAGGTCGCTGGTTCAAATCCGGCTCGAAGGAACTGTTCCGTTTTGAAATTTAGGTTTGTAGTTACGGCACAAAGCGAGGCATCAGGATGCGCATGTCCCTGCATGTGTGATTCATCCCATTCTTTACACAATGTACGTGCCCTCCTCGCTGTAGCCGACAAAGCAAATGAAATCAGCGTGGCAATGTTTCCTTTACTGCATGCTTCTTTTTCGTGACGACGGTCTGAGATGAAAATGTTTTCGCGATGTTGTTAGGTTCACTTGCTGATTTCAAGAATGTACCCTGCAAACCCTCCTCAAATTGGAAAAAGAGTAGATGCTCAACCGTCTTTGCAAGCGTCTCGCCCGATAAGGGACTTGAACCCTTGACCCTCAGATTAAAAGTATGATGCTCTACCGACTGAGCTAACCGGGCTCTGAAAAACGTGTCTCCATGTAACAAGAAATTAGCTTACATTGTACCAGCATCGTTCGACGAAACAGACATGTTCGAAAAATTCCGGGGAGTGACGACAACGATCTGCACGTCTTCCTTCGATAGCTCAGTTGGTAGAGCGGTGGACTGTAGTAAAATTGATATCCATAGGTCGCTGGTTCAAATCCGGCTCGAAGGAACTGTTCCGTTTTGAAATTTAGGTTTGTAGTTACGGCACAAAGCGAGGCATCAGGATGCGCATGTTCCTGCATGTGTTATTCATCCCATTCTTTACACAATGTACGTGCCCTCCTCGCTGTAGCCGACAAAGCAAATGAAATCAGCGTGGCAATGTTTCCTTTACTGCATGCTTCTTTTTCGTGACGACGGTCTGAGATGAAAATGTTTTCGCGATGTTGTTAGGTTCACTTGGTGATTTCAAGAATGTACCCTGCAAACCCTCCTCAAATTGGAAAAAGAGTAGATGCTCAACCGTCTTTGAAAGCGTCTCGCCCGATAAGGGACTTGAACCCTTGACCCTCAGATTAAAAGTCTGATGCTCTACCGACTGAGCTAACCGGGCTCTGAAAAACGTGTCTCCATGTAACAAGAAATTAGCTTACATTGTACCAGCATCGTCCGACGAAACAGACATGTTCGAAAAATTCCGGGGAGTGACGACAATGATCTGTACGTCTTCCTTCGATAGCTCAGTTGGTAGAGCGGTGGACTGTAGTAAAATTGATATCCATAGGTCGCTGGTTCAAATCCGGCTCGAAGGAACTGTTCCGTTTTGAAATTTAGGTTTGTAGTTACGGCACAAAGCGAGGCATCAGGATGCGCATGTCCCTGCATGTGTGATTCATCCCATTCTTTACACAATGTACGTGCCCTCCTCGCTGTAGCCGACAACGAAAATGAAATCAGCGTGGCAATGTTTCCTTTACTGCATGCTTCTTTTTCGTGACGACGGTCTGAGATGAAAATGTTCTTCGCGATGGTGTTAGGTTCACTTGCTGATTTCAAGAATGTACCCTGCAAACCCTCCTCAAATTGGAAAAAGAGTAGATGCTCAACCGTCTTTGCAAGCGTCTCGCCCGATAAGGGACTTGAACCCTTGACCCTCAGATTAAAAGTCTGATGCTCTACCGACTGAGCTAACCGGGCTCTGAAAAACGGGCTTCCATGTAACAAGAAATTAGCTTACATTGTACCAGCATCGTCCGACGAAACAGACATGTTCGAAAAATTCCGGGGAGTGACGACAACGATCTGCACGTCTTCCTTCGATAGCTCAGTTGGTAGAGCGGTGGACTGTAGTAAAATTGATATCCATAGGTCGCTGGTTCAAATCCGGCTCGAAGGAACTGTTCCGTTTTGAAATTTAGGTTTGTAGTTACGGCACAAAGCGAGGCATCAGGATGCGCATGTTCCTGCATGTGTTATTCATCCCATTCTTTACACAATGTACGTGCCCTCCTCGCTGTAGCCGACAAAGCAAATGAAATCAGCGTGGCAATGTTTCCTTTACTGCATGCTTCTTTTTCGTGACGACGGTCTGAGATGAAAATGTTTTCGCGATGTTGTTAGGTTCACTTGGTGATTTCAAGAATGTACCCTGCAAACCCTCCTCAAATTGGAAAAAGAGTAGATGCTCAACCGTCTTTGAAAGCGTCTCGCCCGATAAGGGACTTGAACCCTTGACCCTCAGATTAAAAGTCTGATGCTCTACCGACTGAGCTAACCGGGCTCTGAAAAACGTGTCTCCATGTAACAAGAAATTAGCTTACATTGTACCAGCATCGTCCGACGAAACAGACATGTTCGAAAAATTCCGGGGAGTGACGACAATGATCTGTACGTCTTCCTTCGATAGCTCAGTTGGTAGAGCGGTGGACTGTAGTAAAATTGATATCCATAGGTCGCTGGTTCAAATCCGGCTCGAAGGAACTGTTCCGTTTTGAAATTTAGGTTTGTAGTTACGGCACAAAGCGAGGCATCAGGATGCGCATGTCCCTGCATGTGTGATTCATCCCATTCTTTACACAATGTACGTGCCCTCCTCGCTGTAGCCGACAACGAAAATGAAATCAGCGTGGCAATGTTTCCTTTACTGCATGCTTCTTTTTCGTGACGACGGTCTGAGATGAAAATGTTCTTCGCGATGGTGTTAGGTTCACTTGCTGATTTCAAGAATGTACCCTGCAAACCCTCCTCAAATTGGAAAAAGAGTAGATGCTCAACCGTCTTTGCAAGCGTCTCGCCCGATAAGGGACTTGAACCCTTGACCCTCAGATTAAAAGTCTGATGCTCTACCGACTGAGCTAACCGGGCTCTGAAAAACGGGCTTCCATGTAACAAGAAATTAGCTTACATTGTACCAGCATCGTCCGACGAAACAGACATGTTCGAAAAATTCCGGGGAGTGACGACAACGATCTGCACGTCTTCCTTCGATAGCTCAGTTGGTAGAGCGGTGGACTGTAGTAAAATTGATATCCATACTTCGCTGGTTCAAATCCGGCTCGAAGGAACTGTTCCGTTTTGAAATTTAGGTTTGTAGTTACGGCACAAAGCGAGGCATCAGGATGCGCATGTCCCTGCATGTGTGATTCATCCCATTCTTTACACAATGTACGTGCCCTCCTCGCTGTAGCCGACAACGAAAATGAAATCAGCGTGGCAATGTTTCCTTTACTGCATGCTTCTTTTTCGTGACGACGTCTGAGATGAAAATGTTCTTCGCGATAATGTTTGGTTCACTTGCTGATTTCAAGAATGTACCCTGCAAACCCTCCTCAAATTGGAAAAAAGAGTAGATGCTCAACCGTCTTTGCAAGCGTCTCGCCCGATAAGGGACTTGAACCCTTGACCCTCAGATTAAAAGTCTGATGTTCTACCGACTGAGCTAACCGGGCTCTGAAAAACGTGTCTCCATGTAACAAGAAATTAGCTTACATTGTACCAGCATCGTCCGACGAAACAGACATGTTCGAAAAATTCCGGGGAGTGACGACAACGATCTGCACGTCTTCCTTCGATAGCTCAGTTGGTAGAGCGGTGGACTGTAGTAAAATTGATATCCATACTTCGCTGGTTCAAGTCCGGCTCGAAGGAACTGTTCCGTTTTGAAATTTAGGTTTGTAGTTACGGCACAAAGCGAGGCATCAGGATACGCATGTCCCTGCATGTGTGATTCATCCCATTCTTTACACAATGTACGTGCCCTCCTCGCTGTAGCCGACAACGAAAATGAAATCAGCGTGGCAATGTTTCCTTTACTGCATGCTTCTTTTTCGTGACGACGGTCTGAGATGAAAATGTTCTTCGCGATGGTGTTAGGTTCACTTGCTGATTTCAAGAATGTACCCTGCAAACCCTCCTCAAATTGGAAAAAGAGTAGATGCTCAACCGTCTTTGCAAGCGTCTCGCCCGATAAGGGACTTGAACCCTTGACCCTCAGATTAAAAGTCTGATGCTCTACCGACTGAGCTAACCGGGCTCTGAAAAACGGGCTTCCATGTAACAAGAAATTAGCTTACATTGTACCAGCATCGTTCGCCGAAACAGACATGTTCGAAAAATTCCGGGGAGTGACGACAACGATCTGCACGTCTTCCTTCGATAGCTCAGTTGGTAGAGCGGTGGACTGTAGTAAAATTGATATCCATAGGTCGCTGGTTCAAATCCGGCTCGAAGGAACTGTTCCGTTTTGAAATTTAGGTCTGTAGTTACGGCACAAAGCGAGGCATCAGGATGCGCATGTCCCTGCATGTGTGATTCATCCCACTCTTTACACAATGTACGTGCCCTCCTCGCTGTAGCCGACAACGCAAATGAAATCAGCGTGGCAATGTTTCCTTTACTGCATGCTTCTTTTTCGTGACGACGGTCTGAGATGAAAATGTTTTCACGATGTTGTTAGGTTCACTTGCTGATTTCAAGAATGTACCCTGCAAACCCTCCTCAAATTGGAAAAAGAGTAGATGCTCAACCGTCTTTGAAAGCGTCTCGCCCGGTAAGGGACTTGAACCCTTGACCCTCAGATTAAAAGTCTGATGCTCTACCGACTGAGCTAACCCGGCTCTGAAAAACGTGTCTCCATGTAACAAGAAATTAGCTTACATTGTACCAGCATCGTCCGACGAAACAGACATGTTCGAAAAATTCCGGGGAGTGACGACAACGATCTGCACGTCTTCCTTCGATAGCTCATTTGGTAGAGCGGTGGACTGTAGTAAAATTGATATCCATAGGTCGCTGGTTCAAATCCGGCTCGAAGGAACTGTTCCGTTTTGAAATTTAGGTTTGTAGTTACGGCACAAAGCGAGGCATCAGGATGCGCATGTCCATGCATGTGTTATTCATCCCATTCATTACACAATGTACGTGCCCTCCTCGCTGTAGCCGACAACGAAAATGAAATCAGCGTGGCAATGTTTCCTTTACTGCATGCTTCTTTTTCGTGACGACGGTCTGATATGAAAATGTTCTTCGCGATGTTGTTAGGTTCACTTGCTGATTTCAAGAATGTACCCTGCAAACCCTCCTCAAATTGGAAAAAGAGTAGATGCTCAACCGTCTTTGCAAGCGTCTCGCCCGATAAGGGACTTGAACCCTTGACCCTCAGATTAAAAGTCTGATGCTCTACCGACTGAGCTAACCTCGCTCTGAAAAACGGGCTTCCATGTAACAAGAAATTAGCTTACATTGTACCAGCATCGTTCGACGAAACAGACATGTTTGAAAAATTCCGGGGAGTGACGACAACGATCTGCACGTCTTCCTTCGATAGCTCAGTTGGTAGAGCGGTGGACTGTAGTAAAATTGATATCCATAGGTCGCTGGTTCAAATCCGGCTCGAAGGAACTGTTCCGTTTTGAAATTTAGGTTTGTAGTTACGGCACAAAGCGAGGCATCAGGATGCGCATGTCCATGCATGTGTTATTCATCCCATTCTTTACACAATGTACGTGCCCTCCTCGCTGTACCCGACAACGAAAATGAAATCAGCGTGGCAATGTTTCCTTTACTGCATGCTTCTTTTTCGTGACGGCGGTCTGAGATGAAAATGTTCTTCGCGATGTTGTTAGGTTCACTTGCTGATTTCAAGAATGTACCCTGCAAACCCTCCTCAAATTGGAAAAAAGAGTAGATGCTCAACCGTCTTTGCAAGCGTCTCGCCCGATAAGGGACTTGAACCCTTGACCCTCAGATTAAAAGTCTGATGCTCTACCGACTGAGCTAACCGGGCTCTGAAAAACGGGCTTCCATGTAACAAGAAATTAGCTTACATTGTACCAGCATCGTTCGACGAAACAGACATGTTTGAAAAATTCCGGGGAGTGACGACAACGATCTGCACGTCTTCCTTCGATAGCTCAGTTGGTAGAGCGGTGGACTGTAGTAAAATTGATATCCATAGGTCGCTGGTTCAAATCCGGCTCGAAGGAACTGTTCCGTTTTGAAATTTAGGTTTGTAGTTACGGCACAAAGCGAGGCATCAGGATGCGCATGTCCATGCATGTGTTATTCATCCCATTCTTTACACAATGTACGTGCCCTCCTCGCTGTACCCGACAACGAAAATGAAATCAGCGTGGCAATGTTTCCTTTACTGCATGCTTCTTTTTCGTGACGGCGGTCTGAGATGAAAATGTTCTTCGCGATGTTGTTAGGTTCACTTGCTGATTTCAAGAATGTACCCTGCAAACCCTCCTCAAATTGGAAAAAAGAGTAGATGCTCAACCGTCTTTGCAAGCGTCTCGCCCGATAAGGGACTTGAACCCTTGACCCTCAGATTAAAAGTCTGATGCTCTACTGACTGAGCTAACCGGGCTCTGAAAAACGTGTCTCCATGTAACAAGAAATTAGCTTACATTGTACCAGCATCGTTCGACGAAACAGACATGTTTGAAAAATTTCAGGGAGTGACGACAACGATCTGCACGTCTTCCTTCGATAGCTCAGTTGGTAGAGCGGTGGACTGTAGTAAAATAGATATCCATAGGTCGCTGGTTCAAATCCGGCTCGAAGGAACTGTTCCGTTTTGAAATTTAGGTTTGTAGTTACGGCACAAAGCGAGGCATCAGGATGCGCATGTCCCTGCATGTGTGATTCATCCCATTCTTTACACAATGTACGTGCCCTCCTCGCTGTAGCCGACAACGCAAATGAAATCAGCGTGGCAATGTTTCCTTTACTGCATGCTTCTTTTTCGTGACGGCGGTCTGAGATGAAAATGTTCTTCGCGATGTTGTTAGGTTCACTTGCTGATTTCAAGAATGTACCCTGCAAACCCTCCTCAAATTGGAAAAAAAGAGTAGATGCTCAACCGTCTTTGCAAGCGTCTCGCCCGATAAGGGACTTGAACCCTTGACCCTCAGATTAAAAGTCTGATGCTCTACCGACTGAGCTAACCGGGCTCTGAAAAACGTGTCTCCATGTAACAAGAAATTAGCTTACATTGTACCAGCATCGTTCGACGAAACAGACATGTTCGAAAAATTCCGGGGAGTGACGACAACGATCTGCACGTCTTCCTTCGATAGCTCAGTTGGTAGAGCGGTGGACTGTAGTAAAATTGATATCCATAGGTCGCTGGTTCAAATCCGGCTCGAAGGAACTGTTCCGTTTTGAAATTTAGGTTTGTAGTTACGGCACAAAGCGAGGCATCAGGATGCGCATGTCCCTGCATGTGTTATTCATCCCATTCTTTACACAATGTACGTGCCCTCCTCGCTGTAGCCGACAACGCAAATGAAATCAGCGTGGCAATGTTTCCTTTACTGCATGCTTCTTTTTCGTGACGACGGTCTGAGATGAAAATGTTCTTCGCGATGTTGTTAGGTTCACTTGCTGATTTCAAGAATGTACCCTGCAAACCCTCCTCAAATTGGAAAAAGAGTAGATGCTCAACCGTCTTTGAAAGCGTCTCGCCCGATAAGGGACTTGAACCCTTGACCCTCAGATTAAAAGTCTGATGCTCTACCGACTGAGCTAACCGGGCTCTGAAAAACGTGTCTCCATGTAACAAGAAATTAGCTTACATTGTACCAGCATCGTCCGACGAAACAGACATGTTCGAAAAATTCCGGGGAGTGACGACAACGATCTGCACGTCTTCCTTCGATAGCTCAGTTGGTAGAGCGGTGGACTGTAGTAAAATTGATATCCATAGGTCGCTGGTTCAAATCCGGCTCGAAGGAACTGTTCCGTTTTGAAATTTAGGTTTGTAGTTACGGCACAAAGCGAGGCATCAGGATGCGCATGTCCATGCATGTGTTATTCATCCCATTCTTTACACAATGTACGTGCCCTCCTCGCTGTAGCCGACAACGAAAATGAAATCAGCGTGGCAATGTTTCCTTTACTGCATGCTTCTTTTTCGTGACGACGGTCTGATATGAAAATGTTCTTCGCGATGTTGTTAGGTTCACTTGCTGATTTCAAGAATGTACCCTGCAAACCCTCCTCAAATTGGAAAAAGAGTAGATGCTCAACCGTCTTTGCAAGCGTCTCGCCCGATAAGGGACTTGAAACCTTGACCCTCAGATTAAAAGTCTGATGCTCTACCGACTGAGCTAACCGGGCTCTGAAAAACGGGCTTCCATGTAACAAGAAATTAGCTTACATTGTACCAGCATCGTTCGACGAAACAGACATGTTTGAAAAATTCCGGGGAGTGACGACAACGATCTGCACGTCTTCCTTCGATAGCTCAGTTGGTAGAGCGGTGGACTGTAGTAAAATTGATATCCATAGGTCGCTGGTTCAAATCCGGCTCGAAGGAACTGTTCCGTTTTGAAATTTAGGTTTGTAGTTACGGCACAAAGCGAGGCATCAGGATGCGCATGTCCATGCATGTGTTATTCATCCCATTCTTTACACAATGTACGTGCCCTCCTCGCTGTAGCCGACAACGAAAATGAAATCAGCGTGGCAATGTTTCCTTTACTGCATGCTTCTTTTTCGTGACGGCGGTCTGAGATGAAAATGTTCTTCGCGATGTTGTTAGGTTCACTTGCTGATTTCAAGAATGTACCCTGCAAACCCTCCTCAAATTGGAAAAAAGAGTAGATGCTCAACCGTCTTTGCAAGCGTCTCGCCCGATAAGGGACTTGAACCCTTGACCCTCAGATTAAAAGTCTGATGCTCTACCGACTGAGCTAACCGGGCTCTGAAAAACGTGTCTCCATGTAACAAGAAATTAGCTTACATTGTACCAGCATCGTTCGACGAAACAGACATGTTTGAAAAAATTCCGGGGAGTGACGACAACGATCTGCACGTCTTCCTTCGATAGCTCAGTTGGTAGAGCGGTGGACTGTAGTAAAATTGATATCCATAGGTCGCTGGTTCAAATCCGGCTCGAAGGAACTGTTCCGTTTTGAAATTTAGGTTTGTAGTTACGGCACAAAGCGAGGCATCAGGATGCGCATGTCCCTGCATGTGTGATTCATCCCATTCTTTACACAATGTACGTGCCCTCCTCGCTGTAGCCGACAACGCAAATGAAATCAGCGTGGCAATGTTTCCTTTACTGCATGCTTCTTTTTCGTGACGACGGTCTGAGATGAAAATGTTTTCGCGATGTTGTTAGGTTCACTTGCTGATTTCAAGAATGTACCCTGCAAACCCTCCTCAAATTGGAAAAAGAGTAGATGCTCAACCGTCTTTGAAAGCGTCTCGCCCGATAAGGGACTTGAACCCTTGACCCTCAGATTAAAAGTCTGATGCTCTACCGACTGAGCTAACCGGGCTCTGAAAAACGTGTCTCCATGTAACAAGAAATTAGCTTACATTGTACCAGCATCGTCCGACGAAACAGACATGTTCGAAAAATTCCGGGGAGTGACGACAACGATCTGCACGTCTTCCTTCGATAGCTCAGTTGGTAGAGCGGTGGACTGTAGTAAAATTGATATCCATAGGTCGCTGGTTCAAATCCGGCTCGAAGGAACTGTTCCGTTTTGAAATTTAGGTTTGTAGTCACGGCACAAAGCGAGGCATCAGGATGCGCATGTCCATGCATGTGTTATTCATCCCATTCTTTACACAATGTACGTGCCCTCCTCGCTGTAGCCGACAACGAAAATGAAATCAGCTTGGCAATGTTCCTTTACTGCATGCTTCTTTTTCGTGACGACGGTCTGAGATGAAAATGTTCTTCGCGATGTTGTTAGGTTCACTTGCTGATTTCAAGAATGTACCCTGCAAACCCTCCTCAAATTGGAAAAAGAGTAGATGCTCAACCGTCTTTGCAAGCGTCTCGCCCGATAAGGGACTTGAACCCTTGACCCTCAGATTAAAAGTCTGATGCTCTACCGACTGAGCTAACCGGGCTCTGAAAAACGGCCTTCCATGTAACAATAAATTAGCTTACATTGTACCAGCATCGTTCGACGAAACAGACATGTTCGAAAAATTCCGGGGAGTGACGACAACGATCTGCACGTCTTCCTTCGATAGCTCAGTTGGTAGAGCGGTGGACTGTAGTAAAATTGATATCCATAGGTCGCTGGTTCAAATCCGGCTCGAAGGAACTGTTCCGTTTTGAAATTTAGGTTTGTAGTTACGGCACAAAGCGAGGCATCAGGATGCGCATGTCCCTGCATGTGTGATTCATCCCATTCTTTACACAATGTACGTGCCCTCCTCGCTGTAGCCGACAACGCAAATGAAATCAGCGTGGCAATGTTTCCTTTACTGCATGCTTCTTTTTCGTGACGACGGTCTGAGATGAAAATGTTTTCGCGATGTTGTTAGGTTCACTTGCTGATTTCAAAAATGTACCCTGCAAACCCTCCTCAAATTGGAAAAAGAGTAGATGCTCAACCGTCTTTGAAAGCGTCCCGCCCGATAAGGGACTTGAACCCTTGACCCTCAGATTAAAAGTCTGATGCTCTACCGACTGAGCTAACCGGGCTCTGAAAAACGAGTCTCCATGTAACAAGAAATTAGCTTACATTGTACCAGCATCGTCCGACGAAACAGACATGTTCGAAAAATTCCGGGGAGTGACGACAACGATCTGCACGTCTTCCTTCGATAGCTCGGTTGGTAGAGCGGTGGACTGTAGTAAAATTGATATCCATAGGTCGCTGGTTCAAATCCGGCTCGAAGGAACTGTTCCGTTTTGAAATCTAGGTTTGTAGTTACGGCACAAAGCGAGGCATCAGGATGCGCATGTCCATGCATGTGTTATTCATCCCATTCTTTACACAATGTACGTGCCCTCCTCGCTGTAGCCGACAACGAAAATGAAATCAGCGTGGCAATGTTTCCTTTACTGCATGCTTCTTTTTCGTGACGGCGGTCTGAGATGAAAATGTTCTTCGCGATGTTGTTAGGTTCACTTGCTGATTTCAAGAATGTACCCTGCAAACCCTCCTCAAATTGGAAAAAAGAGTAGATGCTCAACCGTCTTTGCAAGCGTCTCGCCCGATAAGGGACTTGAACCCTTGACCCTCAGATTAAAAGTCTGATGCTCTACCGACTGAGCTAACCGGGCTCTGAAAAACGTGTCTCCATGTAACAAGAAATTAGCTTACATTGTACCAGCATCGTCCGACGAAACAGACATGTTCGAAAAATTCCGGGGAGTGACGACAACGATCTGCACGTCTTCCTTCGATAGCTCGGTTGGTAGAGCGGTGGACTGTAGTAAAATTGATATCCATAGGTCGCTGGTTCAAATCCGGCTCGAAGGAACTGTTCCGTTTTGAAATTTAGGTTTGTAGTTACGGCACAAAGCGAGGCATCAGGATGCGCATGTCCATGCATGTGTTATTCATCCCATTCTTTACACAATGTACGTGCCCTCCTCGCTGTAGCCGACAACGAAAATGAAATCAGCGTGGCAATGTTTCCTTTACTGCATGCTTCTTTTTCGTGACGGCGGTCTGAGATGAAAATGTTCTTCGCGATGTTGTTAGGTTCACTTGCTGATTTCAAGAATGTACCCTGCAAACCCTCCTCAAATTGGAAAAAGAGTAGATGCTCAAACGTCTTTGCAAGCGTCTCGCCCGATAAGGGACTTGAACCATTGACCCTCAGATTAAAAGTCTGATGCTCTACCGACTGAGCTAACCGGGCTCTGAAAAACGGGCTTCCATGTAACAAGAAATTAGCTTACATTGTACCAGCATCGTTCGACGAAACAGACATGTTCGAAAAATTCCGGGGAGTGACGACAACGATCTGCACGTCTTCCTTCGATAGCTCAGTTGGTAGAGCGGTGGACTGTAGTAAAATTGATATCCATAGGTCGCTGGTTCAAATCCGGCTCGAAGGAACTGTTCCGTTTTGAAATTTAGGTTTGTAGTTACGGCACAAAGCGAGGCATCAGGATGCGCATGTCCCTGCATGTGTGATTCATCCCACTCTTTACACAATGTACGTGCCCTCCTCGCTGTAGCCGACAACGAAAATGAAATCAGCGTGGCAATGTTTCCTTTACTGCATGCTTCTTTTTCGTGACGACGGTCTGAGATGAAAATGTTCTTCGCGATGTTGTTAGGTTCACTTGCTGATTTCAAGAATGTACCCTGCAAACCCTCCTCAAATTGGAAAAAGAGTAGATGCTCAACCGTCTTTGCAAGCGTCTCGCCCGATAAGGGACTTGAACCCTTGACCCTCAGATTAAAATTCTGATGCTCTACCGACTGAGCTAACCGGGCTCTGAAAAACGGCCTTCCATGTAACAAGAAATTAGCTTACATTGTACCAGCATCGTTCGACGAAACAGACATGTTCGAAAAATACCGGGGAGTGACGACAACGATCTGCACGTCTTCCTTCGATAGCTCAGTTGGTAGAGCGGTGGACTGTAGTAAAATTGATATCCATAGGTCGCTAGTTCAAATCCGGCTCGAAGGAACTGTTCCGTTTTGAAATTTAGGTTTGTAGTGACGGCACAAAGCGAGGCATCAGGATGCGCATGTCCCTGCATGTGTGATTCATCCCATTCTTTACACAATGTACGTGCCCTCCTCGCTGTAGCCGACAACGAAAATGAAATCAGCGTGGCAATGTTTCCTTTACTGCATGCTTCTTTTTCGTGACGACGGTCTGAGATGAAAATGTTCTTCGCGATGTTGTTAGGTTCACTTGCTGATTTCAAGAATGTACTCTGCAAACCCTCCTCAAATTGGAAAAAGAGTAGATGCTCAACCGTCTTTGCAAGCGTCTCGCCCGATAAGGGACTTGAACCCTTGACCCTCAGATTAAAAGTCTGATGTTCTACCGACTGAGCTAACCGGGCTCTGAAAAACGGGCTTCCATGTAACAAGAAATTAGCTTACATTGTACCAGCATCGTTCGACGAAACAGACATGTTCGAAAAATTCCGGGGAGTGACGACAACGATCTGCACGTCTTCCTTCGATAGCTCAGTTGGTAGAGCGGTGGACTGTAGTAAAATTGATATCCATAGGTCGCTGGTTCAAATCCGGAAGTGTTCCGTTTTGAAATTTAGGTTTGTAGTTACGGCACAAAGCGAGGCATCAGGATGCGCATGTCCCTGCATGTGTGATTCATCCCATTCTTTACACAATGTACGTGCCCTCCTCGCTGTAGCCGACAACGCAAATGAAATCAACGTGGCAATGTTTCCTTTACTGCATGCTTCTTTTTCGTGACGACGGTCTGAGATGAAAATGTTTTCGCGATGTTGTTAGGTTCACTTGCTGATTTCAAGAATGTACCCTGCAAACCCTCCTCAAATTGGAAAAAGAGTAGATGCTCAACCGTCTTTAAAAGCATCTCGCCCGATAAGGGACTTGAACCCTTGACCCTCAGATTAAAAGTCTGATGCTCTACCGACTGAGCTAACCGGGCTCTGAAAAACGTGTCTCCATTTAACAAGAAATTAGCTTACATTGTACCAGCATCGTCCGACGAAACAGACATGTTCGAAAAATTCCGGGGAGTGACGACAACGATCTGCACGTCTTCCTTCGATAGCTCAGTTGGTAGAGCGGTGGACTGTAGTAAAATTGATATCCATAGGTCGCTGGTTCAAATCCGGCTCGAAGGAACTGTTCCGTTTTGAAATTTAGGTTTGTAGTTACGGCACAAAGCGAGGCATCAGGATGCGCATGTCCATGCATGTGTTATTCATCCCATTATTTACACAATGTACGTGCCCTCCTCGCTGTAGCCGACAACGAAAATGAAATCAGCGTGGCAATGTTTCCTTTACTGCATGCTTCTTTTTCGTGACGGCGGTCTGAGATGAAAATGTTCTTCGCGATGTTGTTAGGTTCACTTGCTGATTTCAAGAATGTACCCTGCAAACCCTCCTCAAATTGGAAAAAAGAGTAGATGCTCAACCGTCTTTGCAAGCGTCTCGCCCGATAAGGGACTTGAACCCTTGACCCTCAGATTAAAAGTCTGATGCTCTACCGACTGAGCTAACCGGGCTCTGAAAAACGTGTCTCCATGTAACAAGAAATTAGCTTACATTGTACCAGCATCGTTCGACGAAACAGACATGTTCGAAAAATTCCGGGGAGTGACGACAACGATCTGCACGTCTTCCTTCGATAGCTCAGTTGGTAGAGCGGTGGACTGTAGTAAAATTGATATTCATAGGTCGCTGGTTCAAATCCGGCTCGAAGGAACTGTTCCGTTTTGAAATTTAGGTTTGTAGTTACGGCACAAAGCGAGGCATCAGGATTTGCATGTCCATGCATGTGTTATTCATCCCATTCTTTACACAATGTACGTGCCCTCCTCGCTGTAGCCGACAACGAAAATGAAATCAGCGTGGCAATGTTTCCTTTACTGCATGCTTCTTTTTCGTGACGACGGTCTGAGATGGAAATGTTCTTCGCGATGTTGTTAGGTTCACTTGCTGATTTCAAGAATGTACCCTGCAAACCCTCCTCAAATTGGAAAAAGAGTAGATGCTCAACCGTCTTTGAAAGCGTCTCGCCCGATAAGGGACTTGAACCCTTGACCCCCATATTAAAAGTCTGATGCTCTACCGACTGAGCTAACCGGGCTCTGAAAAACGTGTCTCCATGTAACAAGAAATTAGCTTACATTGTACCAGCATCGTCCGACGAAACAGACATGTTCGAAAAATTCCGGGGAGTGACGACAATGATCTGTACGTCTTCCTTCGATAGCTCAGTTGGTAGAGCGGTGGACTGTAGTAAAATTGATATCCATAGGTCGCTGGTTCAAATCCGGCTCGAAGGAACTGTTCCGCTTTGAAATTTAGGTTTGTAGTTACGGCACAAAGCGAGGCATCAGGATGCGCATGTCCATGCATGTGTTATTCATCCCATTCTTTACACAATGTACGTGCCCTCCTCGCTGTAGCCGACAACGAAAATGAAATCAGCGTGGCAATGTTTCCTTTACTGCATGCTTCTTTTTCGTGACGGCGGTCTGAGATGAAAATGTTCTTCGCGATGTTGTTAGGTTCACTTGCTGATTTCAAGAATGTACCCTGCAAACCCTCCTCAAATTGGAAAAAAGAGTAGATGCTCAACCGTCTTTGCAAGCGTCTCGCCCGATAAGGGACTTGAAACCTTGACCCTCAGATTAAAAGTCTGATGCTCTACCGACTGAGCTAACCGGGCTCTGAAAAACGTGTCTCCATGTAACAAGAAATTAGCTTACATTGTACCAGCATCGTTCGACGAAACAGACATGTTCGAAAAATTCCGGGGAGTGACGACAACGATCTGCACGTCTTCCTTCGATAGCTCAGTTGGTAGAGCGGTGGACTGTAGTAAAATTGATATCCATAGGTCGCTGGTTCAAATCCGGCTCGAAGGAACTGTTCCGTTTTGAAATTTAGGTTTGTAGTTACGGCACAAAGCGAGGCATCAGGATTTGCATGTCCATGCATGTGTTATTCATCCCATTCTTTACACAATGTACGTGCCCTCCTCGCTGTAGCCGACAACGAAAATGAAATCAGCGTGGCAATGTTTCCTTTACTGCATGCTTCTTTTTCGTGACGACGGTCTGAGATGGAAATGTTCTTCGCGATGTTGTTAGGTTCACTTGCTGATTTCAAGAATGTACCCTGCAAACCCTCCTCAAATTGGAAAAAGAGTAGATGCTCAACCGTCTTTGAAAGCGTCTCGCCCGATAAGGGACTTGAACCCTTGACCCCCATATTAAAAGTCTGATGCTCTACCGACTGAGCTAACCGGGCTCTGAAAAACGTGTCTCCATGTAACAAGAAATTAGCTTACATTGTACCAGCATCGTCCGACGAAACAGACATGTTCGAAAAATTCCGGGGAGTGACGACAATGATCTGTACGTCTTCCTTCGATAGCTCAGTTGGTAGAGCGGTGGACTGTAGTAAAATTGATATCCATAGGTCGCTGGTTCAAATCCGGCTCGAAGGAACTGTTCCGTTTTGAAATTTAGGTTTGTAGTTACGGCACAAAGCGAGGCATCAGGATGCGCATGTCCATGCATGTGTTATTCATCCCATTCTTTACACAATGTACGTGCCCTCCTCGCTGTAGCCGACAACGCAAATGAAATCAGCGTGGCAATGTTTCCTTTACTGCATGCTTCTTTTTCGTGACGACGGTCTGAGATGAAAATGTTTTCGCAATGTTGTTAGGTTCACTTGCTGATTTCAAGAATGTACCCTGCAAACCCTCCTCAAATTGGAAAAAGAGTAGATGCTCAACCGTCTTTGCAAGCGTCTCGCCCGATAAGGGACTTGAACCCTTGACCCTCAGATTAAAAGTCTGATGCTCTACCGACTGAGCTAACCGGGCTCTGAAAAACGGGCTTCCATGTAACAAGAAATTAGCTTACATTGTACCAGCATCGTTCGACGAAACAGACATGTTCGAAAAATTCCGGGGAGTTACGACAACGATCTGCACGTCTTCCTTCGATAGCTCAGTTGGTAGAGCGGTGGACTGTAGTAAAATTGATATCCATAGGTCGCTGGTTCAAATCCGGCTCGAAGGAACTGTTCCGTTTTGAAATTTAGGTATGTAGTTACGGCACAAAGCGAGGCATCAGGATGCGCATGTCCCTGCATGTGTGATTCATCCCATTCTTTACACAATGTACGTGCCCTCCTCGCTGTAGCCGACAAAGCAAATGAAATCAGCTTGGCAATGTTTCCTTTACTGCATGCTTCTTTTTCGTGACGACGGTCTGAGATGAAAATGTTTTCGCGATGTTGTTAGGTTCACTTGCTGATTTCAAGAATGTACCCTGCAAACCCTCCTCAAATTGGAAAAAGAGTAGATGCTCAACCGTCTTTGAAAGCGTCTCGCCCGATAAGGGACTTGAACCCTTGACCCTCAGATTAAAAGTCTGATGCTCTACCGACTGAGCTAACCGGGCTCTGAAAAACGTGTCTCCATGTAACAAGAAATTAGCTTACATTGTACCAGCATCGTCCGACGAAACAGACATGTTCGAAAAATTCCGGGGAGTGACGACAACGATCTGCACGTCTTCCTTCGATAGCTCGGTTGGTAGAGCGGTGGACTGTAGTAAAATTGATATCCATAGGTCGCTGGTTCAAATCCGGCTCGAAGGAACTGTTCCGTTTTGAAATTTAGGTTTGTAGTTACGGCACAAAGCGAGGCATCAGGATGCGCATGTCCATGCATGTGTTATTCATCCCATTCTTTACACAATGTACGTGCCCTCCTCGCTGTAGCCGACAACGAAAATTAAATCAGCGTGGCAATGTTTCCTTTACTGCATGCTTCTTTTTCGTGACGGCGGTCTGAGATGAAAATGTTCTTCGCGATGTTGTTAGGTTCACTTGCTGATTTCAAGAATGTACCCTGCAAACCCTCCTCAAATTGGAAAAAAGAGTAGATGCTCAACCGTCTTTGCAAGCGTCTCGCCCGATAAGGGACTTGAACCCTTGACCCTCAGATTAAAAGTCTGATGCTCTACCGACTGAGCTAACCGGGCTCTGAAAAACGTGTCTCCATGTAACAAGAAATTAGCTTACATTGTACCAGCATCGTCCGACGAAACAGACATGTTCGAACAATTCCGGGGAGTGACGACAACGATCTGCACGTCTTCCTTCGATAGCTCAGTTGGTAGAGCGGTGGACTGTAGTAAAATTGATATCCATAGGTCGCTGGTTCAAATCCGGCTCGAAGGAACTGTTCCGTTTTGAAATTTAGGTTTGTAGTCACGGCACAAAGCGAGGCATCAGGATGCGCATGTCCATGCATATGTTATTCATCCCATTCTTTACACAATGTACGTGCCCTCCTCGCTGTAGCCGACAACGAAAATGAAATCAGCGTGGCAATGTTTCCTTTACTGCATGCTTCTTTTTCGTGACGACGGTCTGAGATGAAAATGTTCTTCGCGATGTTGTTAGGTTCACTTGCTGATTTCAAGAATGTACCCTGCAAACCCTCCTCAAATTGGAAAAAGAGTAGATGCTCAACCGTCTTTGCAAGCGTCTCGCCCGATAAGGGACTTGAACCCTTGACCCTCAGATTAAAAGTCTGATGCTCTACCGACTGAGCTAACCGGGCTCTGAAAAACGGGCTTCCATGTAACAAGAAATTAGCTTACATTGTACCAGCATCGTTCGACGAAACAGACATGTTCGAAAAATTCCGGGGAGTGACGACAACGATCTGCACGTCTTCCTTCGATAGCTCAGTTGGTAGAGCGGTGGACTGTAGTAAAATTGATATCCATAGGTCGCTGGTTCAAATCCGGCTCGAAGGAACTGTTCCGTTTTGAAATTTAGGTTTGTAGTTACGGCACAAAGCGAGGCATCAGGATGCGCATGTCCCTGCATGTGTGATTCATCCCATTCTTTACACAATGTACGTGCCCTCCTCGCTGTAGCCGACAACGAAAATGAAATCAGCGTGGCAATGTTTTCTTTACTGCATGCTTCTTTTTCGTGACGACGTGTGAGATGAAAATGTTCTTCGCGATGTTGTTAGGTTCACTTGCTGATTTCAAGAATGTACCCTGCAAACCCTCCTCAAATTGGAAAAAGAGTAGATGCTCAACCGTCTTTGCAAGCGTCTCGCCCGATAAGGGACTTGAACCCTTGACCCTCAGATTAAAAGTCTGATGCTCTACCGACTGAGCTAACCGGGCTCTGAAAAACGTGTCTCCATGTAACAAGAAATAAGCTTACATTGTACCAGCATCGTCCGACGAAACAGACATGTTCGAAAAATTTCGGGGAGTGACGACAACGATCTGCACGTCTTCCTTCGATAGCTCAGTTGGTAGAGCGGTGGACTGTAGTAAAATTGATATCCATAGGTCGCTGGTTCAAATCCGGCTCGAAGGAACTGTGCCGTTTTGAAATTTAGGTTTGTAGTTACGGCACAAAGCGAGGCATCAGGATGCGCATGTCCCTGCATGTGTGATTCATCCCCTTCTTTACAAAATGTACGTGCCCTCCTCGCTGTAGCCGACAACGAAAATGAAATCAGCGTGGCAATGTTTCCTTTACTGTATGCTTCTTTTTCGTGACGACGGTCTGAGATGAAAATGTTCTTCGCGATGTTGTTAGGTTCACTTCCTGATTTCAAGAATGTACCCTGCAAACCCTCCTCAAATTGGAAAAAGAGTAGATGCTCAACCGTCTTTGCAAGCGTCTCGCCCGATAAGGGACTTGAACCCTTGACCCTCAGATTAAAAGTCTGATGCTCTACCGACTGAGCTAACCGGGCTCTGAAAAAGGTGTCTCCATGTAACAAGAAATTAGCTTACATTGTACCAGCATCGTCCGACGAAACAGACATGTTCGAAAAATTCCGGGGAGTGACGACAACGATCTGCACGGCTTCCTTCGATAGCTCAGTTGGTAGAGCGGTGGACTGTAGTAAAATTGATATTCATAGGTCGCTGGTTCAAATCCGGCTCGAAAGAACTGTTCCGTTTTGAAATTTAGGTTTGTAGTTACGGCACAAAGCGAGGCATCAGGATGCGCATGTCCCTGCATGTGTGATTCATCCCATTCTTTACACAATGTACGTGCCCTCCTCGCTGTAGCCGACAACGAAAATGAAATCAGCGTGGCAATGTTTCCTTTACTGCATGCTTCTTTTTCGTGACGGCGGTCTGAGATGAAAATGTTCTTCGCGATGTTGTTAGGTTCACTTGCTGATTTCAAGAATGTACCCTGCAAACCCTCCTCAAATTGGAAAAAAGAGTAGATGCTCAACCGTCTTTGCAAGCGTCTCGCCCGATAAGGGACTTGAACCCTTGACCCTCAGATTAAAAGTCTGATGC
Organism: Henricia sp. BOLD:AAB3569; assembly: GCA_037783545.1. NCBI lineage: Eukaryota > Metazoa > Echinodermata > Asteroidea > Spinulosida > Echinasteridae > Henricia > Henricia sp. BOLD:AAB3569. The sequence goes on along the minus strand of JBBELK010000837.1, from coordinate 277,994 downwards.
TCTACCGACTGAGCTAACCGGGCTCTGAAAAACGGGCTTCCATGTAACAAGAAATTAGCTTACATTGTACCAGCATCGTTCGACGAAACAGACATGTTCGAAAAATTCCGGGGAGTGACGACAACGATCTGCACGTCTTCCTTCGATAGCTCAGTTGGTAGAGCGGTGGACTGTAGTAAAATTGATATCCATAGGTCGCTGGTTCAAATCCGGCTCGAAGGAACTGTTCCGTTTTGAAATTTAGGTTTGTAGTTACGGCACAAAGCGAGGCATCAGGATGCGCATGTCCCTGCATGTGTGATTCATCCCCTTCTTTACAAAATGTACGTGCCCTCCTCGCTGTAGCCGACAACGAAAATGAAATCAGCGTGGCAATGTTTCCTTTACTGCATGCTTCTTTTTTGTGACGACGGTCTGAGATGAAAATGTTCTTCGCGATGTTGTTAGGTTCACTTGCTGATTTTAAGAATGTACCCTGCAAACCCTCCTCAAATTGGAAAAAGAGTAGATGCTCAACCGTCTTTGCAAGCGTCTCGCCCGATAAGGGACTTGAACCCTTGACCCTCAGATTAAAAGTATGATGCTCTACCGACTGAGCTAACCGGGCTCTGAAAAACGGGCTTCCATGTAACAAGAAATTAGCTTACATTGTACCAGCATCGTTCGACGAAACAGACATGTTCGAAAAATTCCGGGGAGTGACGACAACGATCTGCCCGTCTTCCTTCGATAGCTCAGTTGGTAGAGCGGTGGACTGTAGTAAAATTGATATTCATAGGTCGCTGGTTCAAATCCGGCTCGAAAGAACTGTTCCGTTTTGAAATTTAGGTTTGTAGTTACGGCACAAAGCGAGGCATCAGGATGCGCATGTCCCTGCATGTGTGATTCATCCCATTCTTTACACAATGTACGTGCCCTCCTCGCTGTAGCCGACAACGAAAATGAAATCAGCGTGGCAATGTTTCCTTTACTGCATGCTTCTTTTTCGTGACGACGTCTGAGATGAAAATGTTATTCGCGATGTTGTTAGGTTCACTTGCTGATTTCAAGAATGTACCCTGCAAACCCTCCTCAAATTGGAAAAAGAGTAGATGCTCAACCGTCTTTGAAAGCGTCTCGCCCGATAAGGGACTTGAACCGTTGACCCTCAGATTAAAAGTCTGATGCTCTACCGACTGAGCTAACCGGGCTCTGAAAAACGTGTCTCCATGTAACAAGAAATTAGCTTACATTGTACCAGCATCGTCCGACGAAACAGACATGTTCGAAAAATTCCGGGGAGTGACGACAACGATCTGCACGTCTTCCTTCGATAGCTCAGTTGGTAGAGCGGTGGACTGTAGTAAAATTGATATTCATAGGTCGCTGGTTCAAATCCGGCTCGAAGGAACTGTGCCGTTTTGAAATTTAGGTTTGTAGTTACGGCACAAAGCGAGGCATCAGGATGCGCATATGTCCCTGCATGTGTGATTCATCCCCTTCTTTACAAAATGTACGTGCCCTCCTCGCTGTAGCCGACAACGAAAATGAAATCAGCGTGGCAATGTTTCCTTTACTGCATGCTTCTTTTTCGTGACGACGGTCTGAGATGAAAATGTTCTTCGCGATGTTGTTAGGTTCACTTGCTGATTTCAAGAATGTACCCTGCAAACCCTCCTTCAATTGGAAAAAGAGTAGATGCTCAACCGTCTTTGCAAGCGTCTCGCCCGATAAGGGACTTGAACCCTTGACCCTCAGATTAAAAGTCTGATGCTCTACCGACTGAGCTAACCGGGCTCTGAAAAACGGGCTTCCATGTAACAAGAAATTAGCTTACATTGTACCAGCATCGTTCGACGAAACAGACATGTTCGAAAAATTCCGGGGAGTGACGACAACGATCTGCACGTCTTCCTTCGATAGCTCGGTTGGTAGAGCGGTGGACTGTAGTAAAATTGATATCCATAGGTCGCTGGTTCAAATCCGGCTCGAAGGAACTGTTCCGTTTTGAAATTTAGGTTTGTAGTTACGGCACAAAGCGAGGCATCAGGATGCGCATGTCCATGCATGTGTTATTCATCCCATTCTTTACACAATGTACGTGCCCTTCTCGCTGTAGCCGACAACGAAAATGAAATCAGCGTGGCAATGTTTCCTTTACTGCATGCTTCTTTTTCGTGACGGCGGTCTGATATGAAAATGTTCTTCGCGATGTTGTTAGGTTCACTTGCTGATTTCAAGAATGTACCCTGCAAACCCTCCTCAAATTGGAAAAAAGAGTAGATGCTCAACCGTCTTTGCAAGCGTCTCGCCCGATAAGGGACTTGAACCCTTGACCCTCAGATTAAAAGTCTGATGCTCTACCGACTGAGCTAACCGGGCTCTGAAAAACGTGTCTCCATGTAACAAGAAATTAGCTTACATTGTACCAGCATCGTCCGACGAAACAGACATGTTAGAAAAATTCCGGGGAGTGACGACAACGATCTGCACGTCTTCCTTCGATAGCTCAGTTGGTAGAGCGGTGGACTGTAGTAAAATTGATATTCATAGGTCGCTGGTTCAAATCCGGCTCGAAAGAACTGTTCCGTTTTGAAATTTAGGTTTGTAGTTACGGCACAAAGCGAGGCATCAGGATGCGCATGTCCCTGCATGTGTGATTCATCCCATTCTTTACACAATGTACGTGCCCTCCTCGCTGTAGCCGACAACGAAAATGAAATCAGCGTGGCAATGTTTCCTTTACTGCATGCTTCTTTTTCGTGACGACGGTCTGATATGAAAATGTTCTTCGCGATGTTGTTGGGTTCACTTGCTGATTTCAAGAATGTACCCTGCAAACCCTCCTTCAATTGGAAAAAGAGTAGATGCTCAACCGTCTTTGCAAGCGTCTCGCCCGATAAGGGACTTGAACCCTTGACCCTCAGATTAAAAGTCTGATGCTCTACCGACTGAGCTAACCGGGCTCTGAAAAACGGGCTTCCATGTAACAAGAAATTAGCTTACATTGTACCAGCATCGTTCGACGAAACAGACATGTTCGAAAAATTCCGGGGAGTGACGACAACGATCTGCACGTCTTCCTTCGATAGCTCGGTTGGTAGAGCGGTGGACTGTAGTAAAATTGATATCCATAGGTCGCTGGTTCAAATCCGGCTCGAAAGAACTGTTCCGTTTTGAAATTTAGGTTTGTAGTTACGGCACAAAGCGAGGCATCAGGATGCGCATGTCCCTGCATGTGTGATTCATCCCATTCTTTACACAATGTACGTGCCCTCCTCGCTGTAGCCGACAACGAAAATGAAATCAGCGTGGCAATGTTTCCTTTACTGCATGCTTCTTTTTCGTGACGACGGTCTGATATGAAAATGTTCTTCGCGATGTTGTTAGGTTCACTTGCTGATTTCAAGAATGTACCCTGCAAACCCTCCTTCAATTGGAAAAAGAGTAGATGCTCAACCGTCTTTGCAAGCGTCTCGCCCGATAAGGGACTTGAACCCTTGACCCTCAGATTAAAAGTCTGATGCTCTACCGACTGAGCTAACCGGGCTCTGAAAAACGGGCTTCCATGTAACAAGAAATTAGCTTACATTGTACCAGCATCGTTCGACGAAACAGACATGTTCGAAAAATTCCGGGGAGTGACGACAACGATCTGCACGTCTTCCTTCGATAGCTCGGTTGGTAGAGCGGTGGACTGTAGTAAAATGGATATCCATAGGTCGCTGGTTCAAATCCGGCTCGAAAGAACTGTTCCGTTTTGAAATTTAGGTTTGTAGTTACGGCACAAAGCGAGGCATCAGGATGCGCATGTCCCTGCATGTGTGATTCATCCCATTCTTTACACAATGTACGTGCCCTCCTCGCTGTTGCCGACAACGAAAATGAAATCAGCGTGGCAATGTTTCCTTTACTGCATGCTTCTTTTTCGTGACGACGTCTGAGATGAAAATGTTCTTCGCGATGTTGTTAGGTTCACTTGCTGATTTCAAGAATGTACCCTGCAAACCCTCCTCAAATTGGAAAAAGAGTAGATGCTCAACCGTCTTTGAAAGCGTCTCGCCCGATAAGGGACTTGAACCGTTGACCCTCAGATTAAAAGTCTGATGCTCTACCGACTGAGCTAACCGGGCTCTGAAAAACGTGTCTCCATGTAACAAGAAATTAGCTTACATTGTACCAGCATCGTCCGACGAAACAGACATGTTCGAAAAATTCCGGGGAGTGACGACAACGATCTGCACGTCTTCCTTCGATAGCTCAGTTGGTAGAGCGGTGGACTGTAGTAAAATTGATATCCATAGGTCGCTGGTTCAAATCCGGCTCGAAGGAACTGTGCCGTTTTGAAATTTAGGTTTGTAGTTACGGCACAAAGCGAGGCATCAGGATGCGCATATGTCCCTGCATGTGTGATTCATCCCCTTCTTTACAAAATGTACGTGCCCTCCTCGCTGTAGCCGACAACGAAAATGAAATCAGCGTGGCAATGTTTCCTTTACTGCATGCTTCTTTTTCGTGACGACGGTCTAAGATGAAAATGTTCTTCGCGATGTTGTTAGGTTCACTTGCTGATTTCAAGAATGTACCCTGCAAATCCTCCTCAAATTGGAAAAAGAGTAGATGCTCAACCGTCTTTGCAAGCGTCTCGCCCGATAAGGGACTTGACCCTTGACCCTCAGATTAAAAGTCTGATGCTCTACCGACTGAGCTAACCGGGCTCTGAAAAACGGGCTTCCATGTAACAAGAAATTAGCTTACATTGTACCAGCATCGTTCGACGAAACAGACATGTTCGAAAAAGTCCGGGGAGTGACGACAACGATCTGCACGTCTTCCTTCGATAGCTCAGTTGGTAGAGCGGTGGACTGTAGTAAAATTGATATTTATAGGTCGCTGGTTCAAATCCGGCTCGAAAGAACTGTTCCGTTTTGAAATTTAGGTTTGTAGTTACGGCACAAAGCGAGGCATCAGGATGCGCATGTCCCTGCATGTGTGATTCATCCCATTCTTTACACAATGTACGTGCCCTCCTCGCTGTAGCCGACAACGAAAATGAAATCAGCGTGGCAATGTTTCCTTTACTGCATGCTTCTTTTTCGTGACGACGTTCTGATATGAAAATGTTCTTCGCGATGTTGTTAGGTTCACTTGCTGATTTCAAGAATGTACCCTGCAAACCCTCCTTCAATTGGAAAAAGAGTAGATGCTCAACCGTCTTTGCAATCGTCTCGCCCGATAAGGGACTTGAACCCTTGACCCTCAGATTAAAAGTCTGATGCTCTACCGACTGAGCTAACCGGGCTCTGAAAAACGGGCTTCCATGTAACAAGAAATTAGCTTACATTGTACCAGCATCGTTCGACGAAACAGACATGTTCGAAAAATTCCGGGGAGTGACGACAACGATCTGCACGTCTTCCTTCGATAGCTCGGTTGGTAGAGCGGTGGACTGTAGTAAAATTGATATCCATAGGTCGCTGGATCAAATCCGGCTCGAAAGAACTGTTCCGTTTTGAAATTTAGGTTTGTAGTTACGGCACAAAGCGAGGCATCAGGATGCGCATGTCCCTGCATGTGTGATTCATCCCATTCTTTACACAATGTACGTGCCCTCCTCGCTGTAGCCGACAACGAAAATGAAATCAGCGTGGCAATGTTTCCTTTACTGCATGCTTCTTTTTCGTGACGACGTCTGAGATGAAAATGTTCTTCGCGATGTTGTTAGGTTCACTTGCTGATTTCAAGAATGTACCCTGCAAACCCTCCTCAAATTGGAAAAAGAGTAGATGCTCAACCGTCTTTGAAAGCGTCTCGCCCGATAAGGGACTTGAACCGTTGACCCTCAGATTAAAAGTCTGATGCTCTACCGACTGAGCTAACCGGGCTCTGAAAAACGTGTCTCCATGTAACAAGAAATTAGCTTACATTGTACCAGCATCGTCCGACGAAACAGACATGTTCGAAAAATTCCGGGGAGTGACGACAACGATCTGCACGTCTTCCTTCGATAGCTCAGTTGGTAGAGCGGTGGACTGTAGTAAAATTGATATTCATAGGTCGCTGGTTCAAATCCGGCTCGAAAGAACTGTTCCGTTTTGAAATTTAGGTTTGTAGTTACGGCACAAAGCGAGGCATCAGGATGCGCATGTCCCTGCATGTGTGATTCATCCCATTCTTTACACAATGTACGTGCCCTCCTCGCTGTAGCCGACAACGAAAATGAAATCAGCGTGGCAATGTTTCCTTTACTGCATGCTTCTTTTTCGTGACGACGGTCTGATATGAAAATGTTCTTCGCGATGTTGTTAGGTTCACTTGCTGATTTCAAGAATGTACCCTGCAAACCCTCCTTCAATTGGAAAAAGAGTAGATGCTCAACCGTCTTTGCAAGCGTCTCGCCCGATAAGGGACTTGAACCCTTGACCCTCAGATTAAAAGTCTGATGCTCTACCGACTGAGCTAACCGGGCTCTGAAAAACGGGCTTCCATGTAACAAGAAATTAGCTTACATTGTACCAGCATCGTTCGACGAAACAGACATGTTCGAAAAATTCCGGGGAGTGACGACAACGATCTGCACGTCTTCCTTCGATAGCTCGGTTGGTAGAGCGGTGGACTGTAGTAAAATTGATATCCATAGGTCGCTGGTTCAAATCCGGCTCGAAGGAACTGTTCCGTTTTGAAATTTAGGTTTGTAGTTACGGCACAAAGCGAGGCATCAGGATGCGCATGTCCATGCATGTGTTATTCATCCCATTCTTTACACAATGTACGTGCCCTTCTCGCTGTAGCCGACAACGAAAATGAAATCAGCGTGGCAATGTTTCCTTTACTGCATGCTTCTTTTTCGTGACGGCGGTCTGATATGAAAATGTTCTTCGCGATGTTGTTAGGTTCACTTGCTGATTTCAAGAATGTACCCTGCAAACCCTCCTCAAATTGGAAAAAAGAGTAGATGCTCAACCGTCTTTGCAAGCGTCTCGCCCGATAAGGGACTTGAACCCTTGACCCTCAGATTAAAGTCTGATGCTCTACCGACTGAGCTAACCGGGCTCTGAAAAACGTGTCTCCATGTAACAAGAAATTAGCTTACATTGTACCAGCATCGTCCGACGAAACAGACATGTTCGAAAAATTCCGGGGAGTGACGACAACGATCTGCACGTCTTCCTTCGATAGCTCAGTTGGTAGAGCGGTGGAATGTAGTAAAATTGATATTCATAGGTCGCTGGTTCAAATCCGGCTCGAAAGAACTGTTCCGTTTTGAAATTTAGGTTTGTAGTTACGGCACAAAGCGAGGCATCAGGATGCGCATGTCCCTGCATGTGTGATTCATCCCATTCTTTACACAATGTACGTGCCCTCCTCGCTGTAGCCGACAACGAAAATGAAATCAGCGTGGCAATGTTTCCTTTACTGCATGCTTCTTTTTCGTGACGACGGTCTGATATGAAAATGTTCTTCGCGATGTTGTTAGGTTCACTTGCTGATTTCAAGAATGTACCCTGCAAACCCTCCTTCAATTGGAAAAAGAGTAGATGCTCAACCGTCTTTGCAAGCGTCTCGCCCGATAAGGGACTTGAACCCTTGACCCTCAGATTAAAAGTCTGATGCTCTACCGACTGAGCTAACCGGGCTCTGAAAAACGGGCTTCCATGTAACAAGAAATTAGCTTACATTGTACCAGCATCGTTCGACGAAACAGACATGTTCGAAAAATTCCGGGGAGTGACGACAACGATCTGCACGTCTTCCTTCGATAGCTCGGTTGGTAGAGCGGTGGACTGTAGTAAAATTGATATCCATAGGTCGCTGGTTCAAATCCGGCTCGAAGGAACTGTTCCGTTTTGAAATTTAGGTTTGTAGTTACGGCACAAAGCGAGGCATCAGGATGCGCATGTCCATGCATGTGTTATTCATCCCATTCTTTACACAATGTACGTGCCCTTCTCGCTGTAGCCGACAACGAAAATGAAATCAGCGTGGCAATGTTTCCTTTACTGCATGCTTCTTTTTCGTGACGGCGGTCTGATATGAAAATGTTCTTCGCGATGTTGTTAGGTTCACTTGCTGATTTCAAGAATGTACCCTGCAAACCCTCCTCAAATTGGAAAAAAGAGTAGATGCTCAACCGTCTTTGCAAGCGTCTCGCCCGATAAGGGACTTGAACCCTTGACCCTCAGAAGAAAAGTCTGATGCTCTACCGACTGAGCTAACCGGGCTCTGAAAAACGTGTCTCCATGTAACAAGAAATTAGCTTACATTGTACCAGCATCGTCCGACGAAACAGACATGTTCGAAAAATTCCGGGGAGTGACGACAACGATCTGCACGTCTTCCTTCGATAGCTCAGTTGGTAGAGCGGTGGAGTGTAGTAAAATTGATATCCATAGGTCGCTGGTTCAAATCCGGCTCGAAGGAACTGTGCCGTTTTGAAATTTAGGTTTGTAGTTACGGCACAAAGCGAGGCATCAGGATGCGCATGTCCCTGCATGTGTGATTCATCCCCTTCTTTACAAAATGTACGTGCCCTCCTCGCTGTAGCCGACAACGAAAATGAAATCAGCGTGGCAATGTTTCCTTTACTGCATGCTTCTTTTTCGTGACGACGGTCTGAGATGAAAATGTTCTTCGCGATGTTGTTAGGTTCACTTCCTGATTTCAAGAATGTACCCTGCAAACCCTCCTCAAATTGGAAAAAGAGTAGATGCTCAACCGTCTTTGCAAGCGTCTCGCCCGATAAGGGACTTGAACCCTTGACCCTCAGATTAAAAGTCTGATGCTCTACCGACTGAGCTAACCGGGCTCTGAAAAACGTGTCTCCATGTAACAAGAAATTAGCTTACATTGTACCAGCATCGTCCGACGAAACAGACATGTTTAAAAAATTCCGGGGAGTGACGACAACGATCTGCACGTCTTCCTTCGATAGCTCAGTTGGTAGAGCGGTGGACTGTAGTAAAATTGATATCCATAGGTCGCTGGTTCAAATCCGGCTCGAAGGAACTGTTCCGTTTTGAAATTTAGGTTTGTAGTTACGGCACAAAGCGAGGCATCAGGATGCGCATGTCCCTGCATGTGTGATTCATCCCATTCTTTACACAATGTACGTGCCCTCCTCGCTTTTTTTTTTTTTTGTAGCCGACAACGCAAATGAAATCAGCGTGGCAATGTTTCCTTTACTGCATGCTTCTTTTTCGTGACGACGGTCTGAGATGAAAATGTTTTCGCGATGTTGTTAGGTTCACTTGCTGATTTCAAGAATGTACCCTGCAAACCCTCCTCAAATTGGAAAAAGAGTAGATGCTCAACCGTCTTTGAAAGCGTCTCGCCCGATAAGTGACTTGAACCCTTGACCCTCAGATTAAAAGTCTGATGCTCTACCGACTGAGCTAACCGGGCTCTGAAAAACGTGTCTCCATGTAACAAGAAATTAGCTTACATTGTACCAGCATCGTCCGACGAAACAGACATGTTCGAAAAATTCCGGGGAGTGACGACAACGATCTGCACGTCTTCCTTCGATAGCTCAGTTGGTAGAGCGGTGGACTGTAGTAAAATTGATATCCATAGGTCGCTGGTTCAAATCCGGCTCGAAGGAACTGTGCCGTTTTGAAATTTAGGTTTGTAGTTACGGCACAAAGCGAGGCATCAGGATGCGCATGTCCCTGCATGTGTGATTCATCCCCTTCTTTCCAAAATGTACGTGCCCTCCTCGCTGTAGCCGACAACGAAAATGAAATCAGCGTGGCAATGTTTCCTTTACTGCATGCTTCTTTTTCGTGACGACGGTCTGAGATGAAAATGTTCTTCGCGATGTTGTTAGGTTCACTTCCTGATTTCAAGAATGTACCCTGCAAACCCTCCTCAAATTGGAAAAAGAGTAGATGCTCAACCGTCTTTGCAAGCGTCTCGCCCGATAAGGGACTTGAACCCTTGACCCTCAGATTAAAAGTCTGATGCTCTACCGACTGAGCTAACCGGGCTCTGAAAAACGTGTCTCCATGTAACAAGAAATTAGCTTACATTGTACCAGCATCGTCCGACGAAACAGACATGTTCGAAAAATTCCGGGGAGTGACGACAACGATCTGCACGTCTTCCTTCGATAGCTCAGTTGGTAGAGCGGTGGACTGTAGTAAAATTGATATTCATAGGTCGCTGGTTCAAATCCGGCTCGAAAGAACTGTTCCGTTTTGAAATTTAGGTTTGTAGTTACGGCACAAAGCGAGGCATCAGGATGCGCATGTCCCTGCATGTGTGATTCATCCCATTCTTTACACAATGTACGTGCCCTCCTCGCTGTAGCCGACAACGAAAATGAAATCAGCGTGGCAATGTTTCCTTTACTGCATGCTTCTTTTTCGTGACGACGGTCTGATATGAAAATGTTCTTCGCGATGTTGTTAGGTTCACTTGCTGATTTCAAGAATGTACCCTGCAAACCCTCCTTCAATTGGAAAAAGAGTAGATGCTCAACCGTCTTTGCAAGCGTCTCGCCCGATAAGGGACTTGAACCCTTGACCCTCAGATTAAAAGTCTGATGCTCTACCGACTGAGCTAACCGGGCTCTGAAAAACGGGCTTCCATGTAACAAGAAATTAGCTTACATTGTACCAGCATCGTTCGACGAAACAGACATGTTCGAAAAATTCCGGGGAGTGACGACAACGATCTGCACGTCTTCCTTCGATAGCTCAGTTGGTAGAGCGGTGGACTGTAGTAAAATTGATATCCATAGGTCGCTGGTTCAAATCCGGCTCGAAGGAACTGTTCCGTTTTGAAATTTAGGTTTGTAGTTACGGCACAAAGCGAGGCATCAGGATGCGCATGTCCCTGCATGTGTGATTCATCCCATTCTTTACACAATGTACGTGCCCTCCTCGCTTTTTTTTTTTTTTGTAGCCGACAACGCAAATGAAATCAGCGTGGCAATGTTTCCTTTACTGCATGCTTCTTTTTCGTGACGACGGTCTGAGATGAAAATGTTTTCGCGATGTTGTTAGGTTCACTTGCTGATTTCAAGAATGTACCCTGCAAACCCTCCTCAAATTGGAAAAAGAGTAGATGCTCAACCGTCTTTGAAAGCGTCTCGCCCGATAAGTGACTTGAACCCTTGACCCTCAGATTAAAAGTCTGATGCTCTACCGACTGAGCTAACCGGGCTCTGAAAAACGTGTCTCCATGTAACAAGAAATTAGCTTACATTGTACCAGCATCGTCCGACGAAACAGACATGTTCGAAAAATTCCGGGGAGTGACGACAACGATCTGCACGTCTTCCTTCGATAGCTCAGTTGGTAGAGCGGTGGACTGTAGTAAAATTGATATCCATAGGTCGCTGGTTCAAATCCGGCTCGAAGGAACTGTGCCGTTTTGAAATTTAGGTTTGTAGTTACGGCACAAAGCGAGGCATCAGGATGCGCATGTCCCTGCATGTGTGATTCATCCCCTTCTTTCCAAAATGTACGTGCCCTCCTCGCTGTAGCCGACAACGAAAATGAAATCAGCGTGGCAATGTTTCCTTTACTGCATGCTTCTTTTTCGTGACGACGGTCTGAGATGAAAATGTTCTTCGCGATGTTGTTAGGTTCACTTCCTGATTTCAAGAATGTACCCTGCAAACCCTCCTCAAATTGGAAAAAGAGTAGATGCTCAACCGTCTTTGCAAGCGTCTCGCCCGATAAGGGACTTGAACCCTTGACCCTCAGATTAAAAGTCTGATGCTCTACCGACTGAGCTAACCGGGCTCTGAAAAACGTGTCTCCATGTAACAAGAAATTAGCTTACATTGTACCATCATCGTCCGACGAAACAGACATGTTCGAAAAATTCCGGGGAGTGACGACAACGATCTGCACGTCTTCCTTCGATAGCTCAGTTGGTAGAGCGGTGGACTGTAGTAAAATTGATATTCATAGGTCGCTGGTTCAAATCCGGCTCGAAAGAACTGTTCCGTTTTGAAATTTAGGTTTGTAGTTACGGCACAAAGCGAGGCATCAGGATGCGCATGTCCCTGCATGTGTGATTCATCCCATTCTTTACACAATGTACGTGCCCTCCTCGCTGTAGCCGACAACGAAAATGAAATCAGCGTGGCAATGTTTCCTTTACTGCATGCTTCTTTTTCGTGACGACGGTCTGATATGAAAATGTTCTTCGCGATGTTGTTAGGTTCACTTGCTGATTTCAAGAATGTACCCTGCAAACCCTCCTTCAATTGGAAAAAGAGTAGATGCTCAACCGTCTTTGCAAGCGTCTCGCCCGATAAGGGACTTGAACCCTTGACCCTCAGATTAAAAGTCTGATGCTCTACCGACTGAGCTAACCGGGCTCTGAAAAACGGGCTTCCATGTAACAAGAAATTAGCTTACATTGTACCAGCATCGTTCGACGAAACAGACATGTTCGAAAAATTCCGGGGAGTGACGACAACGATCTGCACGTCTTCCTTCGATAGCTCGGTTGGTAGAGCGGTGGACTGTAGTAAAATTGATATCCATAGGTCGCTGGTTCAAATCCGGCTCGAAGGAACTGTTCCGTTTTGAAATTTAGGTTTGTAGTTACGGCACAAAGCGAGGCATCAGGATGCGCATGTCCATGCATGTGTTATTCATCCCATTCTTTACACAATGTACGTGCCCTTCTCGCTGTAGCCGACAACGAAAATGAAATCAGCGTGGCAATGTTTCCTTTACTGCATGCTTCTTTTTCGTGACGGCGGTCTGATATGAAAATGTTCTTCGCGATGTTGTTAGGTTCACTTGCTGATTTCAAGAATGTACCCTGCAAACCCTCCTCAAATTGGAAAAAAGAGTAGATGCTCAACCGTCTTTGCAAGCGTCTCGCCCGATAAGGGACTTGAACCCTTGACCCTCAGAAGAAAAGTCTGATGCTCTACCGACTGAGCTAACCGGGCTCTGAAAAACGTGTCTCCATGTAACAAGAAATTAGCTTACATTGTACCAGCATCGTCCGACGAAACAGACATGTTCGAAAAATTCCGGGGAGTGACGACAACGATCTGCACGTCTTCCTTCGATAGCTCAGTTGGTAGAGCGGTGGACTGTAGTAAAATTGATATCCATAGGTCGCTGGTTCAAATCCGGCTCGAAGGAACTGTGCCGTTTTGAAATTTAGGTTTGTAGTTACGGCACAAAGCGAGGCATCAGGATGCGCATGTCCCTGCATGTGTGATTCATCCCCTTCTTTACAAAATGTACGTGCCCTCCTCGCTGTAGCCGACAACGAAAATGAAATCAGCGTGGCAATGTTTCCTTTACTGCATGCTTCTTTTTCGTGACGACGGTCTGAGATGAAAATGTTCTTCGCGATGTTGTTAGGTTCACTTCCTGATTTCAAGAATGTACCCTGCTAACCCTCCTCAAATTGGAAAAAGAGTAGATGCTCAACCGTCTTTGCAAGCGTCTCGCCCGATAAGGGACTTGAACCCTTGACCCTCAGATTAAAAGTCTGATGCTCTACCGACTGAGCTAACCGGGCTCTGAAAAACGTGTCTCCATGTAACAAGAAATTAGCTTACATTGTACCAGCATCGTCCGACGAAACAGACATGTTTAAAAAATTCCGGGGAGTGACGACAACGATCTGCACGTCTTCCTTCGATAGCTCAGTTGGTAGAGCGGTGGACTGTAGTAAAATTGATATCCATAGGTCGCTGGTTCAAATCCGGCTCGAAGGAACTGTTCCGTTTTGAAATTTAGGTTTGTAGTTACGGCACAAAGCGAGGCATCAGGATGCGCATGTCCATGCATGTGTTATTCATCCCATTCTTTACACAATGTACGTGCCCTTCTCGCTGTAGCCGACAACGAAAATGAAATCAGCGTGGCAATGTTTCCTTTACTGCATGCTTCTTTTTCGTGACGGCGGTCTGATATGAAAATGTTCTTCGCGATGTTGTTAGGTTCACTTGCTGATTTCAAGAATGTACCCTGCAAACCCTCCTCAAATTGGAAAAAAGAGTAGATGCTCAACCGTCTTTGCAAGCGTCTCGCCCGATAAGGGACTTGAACCCTTGACCCTCAGAAGAAAAGTCTGATGCTCTACCGACTGAGCTAACCGGGCTCTGAAAAACGTGTCTCCATGTAACAAGAAATTAGCTTACATTGTACCAGCATCGTCCGACGAAACAGACATGTTCGAAAAATTCCGGGGAGTGACGACAACGATCTGCACGTCTTCCTTCGATAGCTCAGTTGGTAGAGCGGTGGACTGTAGTAAAATTGATATCCATAGGTCGCTGGTTCAAATCCGGCTCGAAGGAACTGTGCCGTTTTGAAATTTAGGTTTGTAGTTACGGCACAAAGCGAGGCATCAGGATGCGCATGTCCCTGCATGTGTGATTCATCCCCTTCTTTACAAAATGTACGTGCCCTCCTCGCTGTAGCCGACAACGAAAATGAAATCAGCGTGGCAATGTTTCCTTTACTGCATGCTTCTTTTTCGTGACGACGGTCTGAGATGAAAATGTTCTTCGCGATGTTGTTAGGTTCACTTCCTGATTTCAAGAATGTACCCTGCTAACCCTCCTCAAATTGGAAAAAGAGTAGATGCTCAACCGTCTTTGCAAGCGTCTCGCCCGATAAGGGACTTGAACCCTTGACCCTCAGATTAAAAGTCTGATGCTCTACCGACTGAGCTAACCGGGCTCTGAAAAACGTGTCTCCATGTAACAAGAAATTAGCTTACATTGTACCAGCATCGTCCGACGAAACAGACATGTTTAAAAAATTCCGGGGAGTGACGACAACGATCTGCACGTCTTCCTTCGATAGCTCAGTTGGTAGAGCGGTGGACTGTAGTAAAATTGATATCCATAGGTCGCTGGTTCAAATCCGGCTCGAAGGAACTGTTCCGTTTTGAAATTTAGGTTTGTAGTTACGGCACAAAGCGAGGCATCAGGATGCGCATGTCCCTGCATGTGTGATTCATCCCATTCTTTACACAATGTACGTGCCCTCCTCGCTTTTTTTTTTTTTTGTAGCCGACAACGCAAATGAAATCAGCGTGGCAATGTTTCCTTTACTGCATGCTTCTTTTTCGTGACGACGGTCTGAGATGAAAATGTTTTCGCGATGTTGTTAGGTTCACTTGCTGATTTCAAGAATGTACCCTGCAAACCCTCCTCAAATTGGAAAAAGAGTAGATGCTCAACCGTCTTTGAAAGCGTCTCGCCCGATAAGTGACTTGAACCCTTGACCCTCAGATTAAAAGTCTGATGCTCTACCGACTGAGCTAACCGGGCTCTGAAAAACGTGTCTCCATGTAACAAGAAATTAGCTTACATTGTACCAGCATCGTCCGACGAAACAGACATGTTCGAAAAATTCCGGGGAGTGACGACAACGATCTGCACGTCTTCCTTCGATAGCTCAGTTGGTAGAGCGGTGGACTGTAGTAAAATTGATATTCATAGGTCGCTGGTTCAAATCCGGCTCGAAAGAACTGTTCCGTTTTGAAATTTAGGTTTGTAGTTACGGCACAAAGCGAGGCATCAGGATGCGCATGTCCCTGCATGTGTGATTCATCCCATTCTTTACACAATGTACGTGCCCTCCTCGCTGTAGCCGACAACGAAAATAAAATCAGCGTGGCAATGTTTCCTTTACTGCATGCTTCTTTTTCGTGACGACGGTCTGAGATGAAAATGTTCTTCGCGATGTTGTTAGGTTCACTTCCTGATTTCAAGAATGTACCCTGCAAACCCTCCTCAAATTGGAAAAAGAGTAGATGCTCAACCGTCTTTGCAAGCGTCTCGCCCGATAAGGGACTTGAACCCTTGACCCTCAGATTAAAAGTCTGATGCTCTACCGACTGAGCTAACCGGGCTCTGAAAAACGTGTCTCCATGTAACAAGAAATTAGCTTACATTGTACCAGCATCGTCCGACGAAACAGACATGTTCGAAAAATTCCGGGGAGTGACGACAACGATCTGCACGGCTTCCTTCGATAGCTCAGTTGGTAGAGCGGTGGACTGTAGTAAAATTGATATTCATAGGTCGCTGGTTCAAATCCGGCTCGAAAGAACTGTTCCGTTTTGAAATTTAGGTCTGTAGTTACGGCACAAAGCGAGGCATCAGGATGCGCATGTCCCTGCATGTGTGATTCATCCCATTCTTTACACAATGTACGTGCCCTCCTCGCTGTAGCCGACAACGAAAATGAAATCAGCGTGGCAATGTTTCCTTTACTGCATGCTTCTTTTTCGTGACGGCGGTCTGAGATGAAAATGTTCTTCGCGATGTTGTTAGGTTCACTTGCTGATTTCAAGAATGTACCCTGCAAACCCTCCTCAAATTGGAAAAAAGAGTAGATGCTCAACCGTCTTTGCAAGCGTCTCGCCCGATAAGGGACTTGAACCCTTGACCCTCAGATTAAAAGTCTGATGCTCTACCGACTGAGCTAACCGGGCTCTGAAAAACGTGTCTCCATGTAACAAGAAATTAGCTTACATTGTACCAGCATCGTCCGACGAAACAGACATGTTCGAAAAATTCCGGGGAGTGACGACAACGATCTGCACGTCTTCCTTCGATAGCTCAGTTGGTAGAGCGGTGGACTGTAGTAAAATTGATATCCATAGGTCGCTGGTTCAAATCCGGCTCGAAGGAACTGTTCCGTTTTGAAATTTAGGTTTGTAGTTACGGCACAAAGCGAGGCATCAGGATGCGCATGTCCCTGCATGTGTGATTCATCCCATTCTTTACACAATGTACGTGCCCTCCTCGCTTTTTTTTTTTTTTGTAGCCGACAACGCAAATGAAATCAGCGTGGCAATGTTTCCTTTACTGCATGCTTCTTTTTCGTGACGACGGTCTGAGATGAAAATGTTTTCGCGATGTTGTTAGGTTCACTTGCTGATTTCAAGAATGTACCCTGCAAACCCTCCTCAAATTGGAAAAAGAGTAGATGCTCAACCGTCTTTGAAAGCGTCTCGCCCGATAAGTGACTTGAACCCTTGACCCTCAGATTAAAAGTCTGATGCTCTACCGACTGAGCTAACCGGGCTCTGAAAAACGTGTCTCCATGTAACAAGAAATTAGCTTACATTGTACCAGCATCGTCCGACGAAACAGACATGTTCGAAAAATTCCGGGGAGTGACGACAACGATCTGCACGTCTTCCTTCGATAGCTCAGTTGGTAGAGCGGTGGACTGTAGTAAAATTGATATTCATAGGTCGCTGGTTCAAATCCGGCTCGAAAGAACTGTTCCGTTTTGAAATTTAGGTTTGTAGTTACGGCACAAAGCGAGGCATCAGGATGCGCATGTCCCTGCATGTGTGATTCATCCCATTCTTTACACAATGTACGTGCCCTCCTCGCTGTAGCCGACAACGAAAATAAAATCAGCGTGGCAATGTTTCCTTTACTGCATGCTTCTTTTTCGTGACGACGGTCTGAGATGAAAATGTTCTTCGCGATGTTGTTAGGTTCACTTCCTGATTTCAAGAATGTACCCTGCAAACCCTCCTCAAATTGGAAAAAGAGTAGATGCTCAACCGTCTTTGCAAGCGTCTCGCCCGATAAGGGACTTGAACCCTTGACCCTCAGATTAAAAGTCTGATGCTCTACCGACTGAGCTAACCGGGCTCTGAAAAACGTGTCTCCATGTAACAAGAAATTAGCTTACATTGTACCAGCATCGTCCGACGAAACAGACATGTTCGAAAAATTCCGGGGAGTGACGACAACGATCTGCACGGCTTCCTTCGATAGCTCAGTTGGTAGAGCGGTGGACTGTAGTAAAATTGATATTCATAGGTCGCTGGTTCAAATCCGGCTCGAAAGAACTGTTCCGTTTTGAAATTTAGGTCTGTAGTTACGGCACAAAGCGAGGCATCAGGATGCGCATGTCCCTGCATGTGTGATTCATCCCATTCTTTACACAATGTACGTGCCCTCCTCGCTGTAGCCGACAACGAAAATGAAATCAGCGTGGCAATGTTTCCTTTACTGCATGCTTCTTTTTCGTGACGGCGGTCTGAGATGAAAATGTTCTTCGCGATGTTGTTAGGTTCACTTGCTGATTTCAAGAATGTACCCTGCAAACCCTCCTCAAATTGGAAAAAAGAGTAGATGCTCAACCGTCTTTGCAAGCGTCTCGCCCGATAAGGGACTTGAACCCTTGACCCTCAGATTAAAAGTCTGATGCTCTACCGACTGAGCTAACCGGGCTCTGAAAAACGTGTCTCCATGTAACAAGAAATTAGCTTACATTGTACCAGCATCGTCCGACGAAACAGACATGTTCGAAAAATTCCGGGGAGTGACGACAACGATCTGCACGTCTTCCTTCGATAGCTCAGTTGGTAGAGCGGTGGACTGTAGTAAAATTGATATCCATAGGTCGCTGGTTCAAATCCGGCTCGAAGGAACTGTTCCGTTTTGAAATTTAGGTTTGTAGTTACGGCACAAAGCGAGGCATCAGGATGCGCATGTCCCTGCATGTGTGATTCATCCCATTCTTTACACAATGTACGTGCCCTCCTCGCTGTAGCCGACAACGAAAATGAAATCAGCGTGGCAATGTTTCCTTTACTGCATGCTTCTTTTTCGTGACGACGTGTGAGATGAAAATGTTCTTCGCGATGTTGTTAGGTTCACTTGCTGATTTCAAGAATGTACACTGCAAACCCTCCTCAAATTGGAAAAATAGTAGATGATCAACCGTCTTTGCAAGCGTCTCGCCCGATAAGGGACTTGAACCCTTGACCCTCAGATTAAAAGTCTGATGCTCTACCGACTGAGCTAACCGGGCTCTGAAAAACGGTCTTCCATGTAACAAGAAATTAGCTTACATTGTACCAGCATCGTCCGACGAAACAGACATGTTTAAAACATTCCGGGGAGTGACGACAACGATCTGCACGTCTTCCTTCGATAGCTCAGTTGGTAGAGCGGTGGACTGTAGTAAAATTGATATCCATAGGTCGCTGGTTCAAATCCGGCTCGAAGGAACTGTTCCGTTTTGAAATTTAGGTTTGTAGTTACGGCACAAAGCGAGGCATCAGGATGCGCATGTCCCTGCATGTGTGATTCATCCCATTCTTTACACAATGTACGTGCCCTCCTCGCTTTTTTTTTTTTTTGTAGCCGACAACGCAAATGAAATCAGCGTGGCAATGTTTCCTTTACTGCATGCTTCTTTTTCGTGACGACGGTCTGAGATGAAAATGTTTTCGCGATGTTGTTAGGTTCATTTGCTGATTTCAAGAATGTACCCTGCAAACCCTCCTCAAATTGGAAAAAGAGTAGATGCTCAACCGTCTTTGAAAGCGTCTCGCCCGATAAGTGACTTGAACCCTTGACCCTCAGATTAAAAGTCTGATGCTCTACCGACTGAGCTAACCGGGCTCTGAAAAACGTGTCTCCATGTAACAAGAAATTAGCTTACATTGTACCAGCATCGTCCGACGAAACAGACATGTTCGAAAAATTCCGGGGAGTGACGACAACGATCTGCACGTCTTCCTTCGATAGCTCAGTTGGTAGAGCGGTGGACTGTAGTAAAATTGATATCCATAGGTCGCTGGTTCAAATCCGGCTCGAAGGAACTGTGCCGTTTTGAAATTTAGGTTTGTAGTTACGGCACAAAGCGAGGCATCAGGATGCGCATGTCCCTGCATGTGTGATTCATCCCCTTCTTTACAAAATGTACGTGCCCTCCTCGCTGTAGCCGACAACGAAAATGAAATCAGCGTGGCAATGTTTCCTTTACTGCATGCTTCTTTTTCGTGACGACGGTCTGAGATGAAAATGTTCTTCGCGATGTTGTTAGGTTTACTTCCTGATTTCAAGAATGTACCCTGCAAACCCTCCTCAAATTGGAAAAAGAGTAGATGCTCAACCGTCTTTGCAAGCGTCTCGCCCGATAACGGACTTGAACCCTTGACCCTCAGATTAAAAGTCTGATGCTCTACCGACTGAGCTAACCGGGCTCTGAAAAACGTGTCTCCATGTAACAAGAAATTAGCTTACATTGTACCAGCATCGTCCGACGAAACAGACATGTTCGAAAAATTCCGGGGAGTGACGACAACGATCTGCACGGCTTCCTTCGATAGCTCAGTTGGTAGAGCGGTGGACTGTAGTAAAATTGATATTCATAGGTCGCTGGTTCAAATCCGGCTCGAAAGAACTGTTCCGTTTTGAAATTTAGGTTTGTAGTTACGGCACAAAGCGAGGCATCAGGATGCGCATGTCCCTGCATGTGTGATTCATCCCATTCTTTACACAATGTACGTGCCCTCCTCGCTGTAGCCGACAACGAAAATGAAATCAGCGTGGCAATGTTTCCTTTACTGCATGCTTCTTTTTCGTGACGACGGTCTGATATGAAAATGTTCTTCGCGATGTTGTTAGGTTCACTTGCTGATTTCAAGAATGTACCCTGCAAACCCTCCTCAAATTGGAAAAAGAGTAGATGCTCAACCGTCTTTGCAAGCGTCTCGCCCGATAAGGGACTTGAACCCTTGACCCTCAGATTAAAAGTCTGATGCTCTACCGACTGAGCTAACCGGGCTCTGAAAAACGGGCTTCCATGTAACAAGAAATTAGCTTACATTGTACCAGCATCGTTCGACGAAACAGACATGTTCGAAAAATTCCGGGGAGTGACGACAACGATCTGCACGTCTTCCTTCGATAGCTCGGTTGGTAGAGCGGTGGACTGTAGTAAAATTGATATCCATAGGTCGCTGGTTCAAATCCGGCTCGAAAGAACTGTTCCGTTTTGAAATTTAGGTTTGTAGTTACGGCACAAAGCGAGGCATCAGGATGCGCATGTCCCTGCATGTGTGATTCATCCCATTCTTTACACAATGTACGTGCCCTCCTCGCTGTAGCCGACAACGAAAATGAAATCAGCGTGGCAATGTTTCCTTTACTGCATGCTTCTTTTTCGTGACGGCGGTCTGATATGAAAATGTTCTTCGCGATGTTGTTAGGTTCACTTGCTGATTTCAAGAATGTACCCTGCAAACCCTCCTCAAATTGGAAAAAAGAGTAGATGCTCAACCGTCTTTGCAAGCGTCTCGCCCGATAAGGGACTTGAACCCTTGACCCTCAGATTAAAAGTCTGATGCTCTACCGACTGAGCTAACCGGGCTCTGAAAAACGTGTCTCCATGTAACAAGAAATTAGCTTACATTGTACCAGCATCGTCCGACGAAACAGACATGTTCGAAAAATTCCGGGGAGTGACGACAACGATCTGCACGTCTTCCTTCGATAGCTCAGTTGGTAGAGCGGTGGACTGTAGTAAAATTGATATCCATAGGTCGCTGGTTCAAATCCGGCTCGAAGGAACTGTTCCGTTTTGAAATTTAGGTTTGTAGTTACGGCACAAAGCGAGGCATCAGGATCCGCATGTCCATGCATGTGTTATTCATCCCATTCTTTACACAATGTACGTGCCCTCCTCGCTGTAGCCGACAACGAAAATGAAATCAGCGTGGCAATGTTTCCTTTACTGCATGCTTCTTTTTCGTGACGACGGTCTGATATGAAAATGTTCTTCGCGATGTTGTTAGGTTCACTTGCTGATTTCAAGAATGTACCCTGCAAACCCTCCTCAAATTGGAAAAAGAGTAGATGCTCAACCGTCTTTGCAAGCGTCTCGCCCGATAAGGGACTTGAACCCTTGACCCTCAGATTAAAAGTCTGATGCTCTACCGACTGAGCTAACCGGGCTCTGAAAAACGGGCTTCCATGTAACAAGAAATTAGCTTACATTGTACCAGCATCGTTCGACGAAACAGACATGTTCGAAAAATTCCGGGGAGTGACGACAACGATCTGCACGTCTTCCTTCGATAGCTCGGTTGGTAGAGCGGTGGACTGTAGTAAAATTGATATCCATAGGTCGCTGGTTCAAATCCGGCTCGAAAGAACTGTTCCGTTTTGAAATTTAGGTTTGTAGTTACGGCACAAAGCGAGGCATCAGGATGCGCATGTCCCTGCATGTGTGATTCATCCCATTCTTTACACAATGTACGTGCCCTCCTCGCTGTAGCCGACAACGAAAATGAAATCAGCGTGGCAATGTTTCCTTTACTGCATGCTTCTTTTTCGTGACGGCGGTCTGATATGAAAATGTTCTTCGCGATGTTGTTAGGTTCACTTGCTGATTTCAAGAATGTACCCTGCAAACCCTCCTCAAATTGGAAAAAAGAGTAGATGCTCAACCGTCTTTGCAAGCGTCTCGCCCGATAAGGGACTTGAACCCTTGACCCTCAGATTAAAAGTCTGATGCTCTACCGACTGAGCTAACCGGGCTCTGAAAAACGTGTCTCCATGTAACAAGAAATTAGCTTACATTGTACCAGCATCGTCCGACGAAACAGACATGTTCGAAAAATTCCGGGGAGTGACGACAACGATCTGCACGTCTTCCTTCGATAGCTCAGTTGGTAGAGCGGTGGACTGTAGTAAAATTGATATCCATAGGTCGCTGGTTCAAATCCGGCTCGAAGGAACTGTTCCGTTTTGAAATTTAGGTTTGTAGTTACGGCACAAAGCGAGGCATCAGGATCCGCATGTCCATGCATGTGTTATTCATCCCATTCTTTACACAATGTACGTGCCCTCCTCGCTGTAGCCGACAACGAAAATGAAATCAGCGTGGCAATGTTTCCTTTACTGCATGCTTCTTTTTCGTGACGACGGTCTGAGATGAAAATGTTCTTCGCGATGTTGTTAGGTTCACTTCCTGATTTCAAGAATGTACCCTGCAAACCCTCCTCAAATTGGAAAAAGAGTAGATGCTCAACCGTCTTTGCAAGCGTCTCGCCCGATAAGGGACTTGAACCCTTGACCCTCAGATTAAAAGTCTGATGCTCTACCGACTGAGCTAACCGGGCTCTGAAAAACGTGTCTCCATGTAACAAGAAATTAGCTTACATTGTACCAGCATCGTCCGACGAAACAGACATGTTCGAAAAATTCCGGGGAGTGACGACAACGATCTGCACGGCTTCCTTCGATAGCTCAGTTGGTAGAGCGGTGGACTGTAGTAAAATTGATATTCATAGGTCGCTGGTTCAAATCCGGCTCGAAAGAACTGTTCCGTTTTGAAATTTAGGTTTGTAGTTACGGCACAAAGCGAGGCATCAGGATGCGCATGTCCCTGCATGTGTGATTCATCCCATTCTTTACACAATGTACGTGCCCTCCTCGCTGTAGCCGACAACGAAAATGAAATCAGCGTGGCAATGTTTCCTTTACTGCATGCTTCTTTTTCGTGACGACGGTCTGATATGAAAATGTTCTTCGCGATGTTGTTAGGTTCACTTGCTGATTTCAAGAATGTACCCTGCAAACCCTCCTCAAATTGGAAAAAGAGTAGATGCTCAACCGTCTTTGCAAGCGTCTCGCCCGATAAGGGACTTGAACCCTTGACCCTCAGATTAAAAGTCTGATGCTCTACCGACTGAGCTAACCGGGCTCTGAAAAACGGGCTTCCATGTAACAAGAAATTAGCTTACATTGTACCAGCATCGTTCGACGAAACAGACATGTTCGAAAAATTCCGGGGAGTGACGACAACGATCTGCACGTCTTCCTTCGATAGCTCGGTTGGTAGAGCGGTGGACTGTAGTAAAATTGATATCCATAGGTCGCTGGTTCAAATCCGGCTCGAAGGAACTGTTCCGTTTTGAAATTTAGGTTTGTAGTTACGGCACAAAGCGAGGCATCAGGATGCGCATGTCCATGCATGTGTTATTCATCCCATTCTTTACACAATGTACGTGCCCTCCTCGCTGTAGCCGACAACGAAAATGAAATCAGCGTGGCAATGTTTCCTTTACTGCATGCTTCTTTTTCGTGACGGCGGTCTGATATGAAAATGTTCTTCGCGATGTTGTTAGGTTCACTTGCTGATTTCAAGAATGTACCCTGCAAACCCTCCTCAAATTGGAAAAAAGAGTAGATGCTCAACCGTCTTTGCAAGCGTCTCGCCCGATAAGGGACTTGAACCCTTGACCCTCAGATTAAAAGTCTGATGCTCTACCGACTGAGCTAACCGGGCTCTGAAAAACGTGTCTCCATGTAACAAGAAATTAGCTTACATTGTACCAGCATCGTCCGACGAAACAGACATGTTCGAAAAATTCCGGGGAGTGACGACAACGATCTGCACGTCTTCCTTCGATAGCTCAGTTGGTAGAGCGGTGGACTGTAGTAAAATTGATATCCATAGGTCGCTGGTTCAAATCCGGCTCGAAGGAACTGTTCCGTTTTGAAATTTAGGTTTGTAGTTACGGCACAAAGCGAGGCATCAGGATCCGCATGTCCATGCATGTGTTATTCATCCCATTCTTTACACAATGTACGTGCCCTCCTCGCTGTAGCCGACAACGAAAATGAAATCAGCGTGGCAATGTTTCCTTTACTGCATGCTTCTTTTTCGTGACGACGGTCTGAGATGAAAATGTTCTTCGCGATGTTGTTAGGTTCACTTCCTGATTTCAAGAATGTACCCTGCAAACCCTCCTCAAATTGGAAAAAGAGTAGATGCTCAACCGTCTTTGCAAGCGTCTCGCCCGATAAGGGACTTGAACCCTTGACCCTCAGATTAAAAGTCTGATGCTCTACCGACTGAGCTAACCGGGCTCTGAAAAACGTGTCTCCATGTAACAAGAAATTAGCTTACATTGTACCAGCATCGTCCGACGAAACAGACATGTTCGAAAAATTCCGGGGAGTGACGACAACGATCTGCACGGCTTCCTTCGATAGCTCAGTTGGTAGAGCGGTGGACTGTAGTAAAATTGATATTCATAGGTCGCTGGTTCAAATCCGGCTCGAAAGAACTGTTCCGTTTTGAAATTTAGGTCTGTAGTTACGGCACAAAGCGAGGCATCAGGATGTGCATGTCCCTGCATGTGTGATTCATCCCATTCTTTACACAATGTACGTGCCCTCCTCGCTGTAGCCGACAACGCAAATGAAATCAGCGTGGCAATGTTTCCTTTACTGCATGCTTCTTTTTCGTGACGACGGTCTGAGATGAAAATGTTTTCGCGATGTTGTTAGGTTCACTTACTGATTTCAAGAATGTACCCTGCAAACCCTCCTCAAATTGGAAAAAGAGTAGATGCTCAACCGTCTTTGAAAGCGTCTCGCCCGATAAGGGACTTGAACCCTTGACCCTCAGATTAAAAGTATGATGCTCTACCGACTGAGCTAACCGGGCTCTGAAAAACGTGTCTCCATGTAACAAGAAATTAGCTTACATTGTACCAGCATCGTCCGACGAAACAGACATGTTCGAAAAATTCCGGGGAGTGACGACAACGATCTGCACGTCTTCCTTCGATAGCTCAGTTGGTAGAGCGGTGGACTGTAGTAAAATTGATATCCATAGGTCGCTGGTTCAAATCCGGCTCGAAGGAACTGTGCCGTTTTGAAATTTAGGTTTGTAGTTACGGCACAAAGCGAGGCATCAGGATGCGCATGTCCCTGCATGTGTGATTCATCCCCTTCTTTACAAAATGTACGTGCCCTCCTCGCTGTAGCCGACAACGAAAATGAAATCAGCGTGGCAATGTTTCCTTTACTGCATGCTTCTTTTTCGTGACGACGGTCTGAGATGAAAATGTTCTTCGCGATGTTGTTAGGTTCACTTCCTGATTTCAAGAATGTACCCTGCAAACCCTCCTCAAATTGGAAAAGGAGTAGATGCTCAACCGTCTTTGCAAGCGTCTCGCCCGATAAGGGACTTGAACCCTTGACCCTCAGATTAAAAGTCTGATGCTCTACCGACTGAGCTAACCGGGCTCTGAAAAACGTGTCTCCATGTAACAAGAAATTAGCTTACATTGTACCAGCATCGTCCGACGAAACAGACATGTTCGAAAAATTCCGGGGAGTGACGACAACGATCTGCACGGCTTCCTTCGATAGCTCAGTTGGTAGAGCGGTGGACTGTAGTAAAATTGATATTCATAGGTCGCTGGTTCAAATCCGGCTCGAAAGAACTGTTCCGTTTTGAAATTTAGGTTTGTAGTTACGGCACAAAGCGAGGCATCAGGATGCGCATGTCCCTGCATGTGTGATTCATCCCATTCTTTACACAATGTACGTGCCCTCCTCGCTGTAGCCGACAACGAAAATGAAATCAGCGTGGCAATGTTTCCTTTACTGCATGCTTCTTTTTCGTGACGACGGTCTGAGATGAAAATGTTCTTCGCGATGTTGTTAGGTTCACTTCCTGATTTCAAGAATGTACCCTGCAAACCCTCCTCAAATTGGAAAAAGAGTAGATGCTCAACCGTCTTTGCAAGCGTCTCGCCCGATAAGGGACTTGAACCCTTGACCCTCAGATTAAAAGTCTGATGCTCTACCGACTGAGCTAACCGGGCTCTGAAAAACGTGTCTCCATGTAACAAGAAATTAGCTTACATTGTACCAGCATCGTCCGACGAAACAGACATGTTCGAAAAATTCCGGGGAGTGACGACAACGATCTGCACGTCTTCCTTCGATAGCTCAGTTGGTAGAGCGGTGGACTGTAGTAAAATTGATATCCATAGGTCGCTGGTTCAAATCCGGCTCGAAGGAACTGTTCCGTTTTGAAATTTAGGTTTGTAGTAACGGCACAAAGCGAGGCATCAGGATGCGCATGTCCATGCATGTGTTATTCATCCCATTCTTTACACAATGTACGTGCCCTCCTCGCTGTAGCCGACAACGAAAATGAAATCAGCGTGGCAATGTTTCCTTTACTGCATGCTTCTTTTTCGTGACGGCGGTCTGAGATGAAAATGTTCTTCGCGATGTTGTTAGGTTCACTTGCTGATTTCAAGAATGTACCCTGCAAACCCTCCTCAAATTGGAAAAAAGAGTAGATGCTCAACCGTCTTTGCAAGCGTCTCGCCCGATAAGGGACTTGAACCCTTGACCCTCAGATTAAAAGTCTGATGCTCTACCGACTGAGCTAACCGGGCTCTGAAAAACGTGTCTCCATGTAACAAGAAATTAACTTACATTGTACCAGCATCGTCCGACGAAACAGACATGTTCGAAAAATTCCGGGGAGTGACGACAACGATCTGCACGTCTTACTTCGATAGCTCAGTTGGTAGAGCGGTGGACTGTAGTAAAATTGATATCCATAGGTCGCTGGTTCAAATCCGGCTCGAAGGAACTGTTCCGTTTTGAAATTTAGGTTTGTAGTTACGGCACAAAGCGAGGCATCAGGATGCGCATGTCCATGCATGTGTTATTCATCCCATTCTTTACACAATGTACGTGCCCTCCTCGCTGTAGCCGACAACGAAAATGAAATCAGCGTGGCAATGTTTCCTTTACTGCATGCTTCTTTTTCGTGACGGCGGTCTGATATGAAAATGTTCTTCGCGATGTTGTTAGGTTCACTTGCTGATTTCAAGAATGTACCCTGCAAACCCTCCTCAAATTGGAAAAAAGAGTAGATGCTCAACCGTCTTTGCAAGCGTCTCGCCCGATAAGGGACTTGAACCCTTGACCCTCAGATTAAAAGTCTGATGCTCTACCGACTGAGCTAACCGGGCTCTGAAAAACGTGTCTCCATGTAACAAGAAATTAGCTTACATTGTACCAGCATCGTCCGACGAAACAGACATGTTCGAAAAATTCCGGGGAGTGACGACAACGATCTGCACGTCTTCCTTCGATAGCTCAGTTGGTAGAGCGGTGGACTGTAGTAAAATTGATATCCATAGGTCGCTGGTTCAAATCCGGCTCGAAGGAACTGTTCCGTTTTGAAATTTAGGTTTGTAGTTACGGCACAAAGCGAGGCATCAGGATCCGCATGTCCATGCATGTGTTATTCATCCCATTCTTTACACAATGTACGTGCCCTCCTCGCTGTAGCCGACAACGAAAATGAAATCAGCGTGGCAATGTTTCCTTTACTGCATGCTTCTTTTTCGTGACGACGGTCTGAGATGAAAATGTTCTTCGCGATGTTGTTAGGTTCACTTCCTGATTTCAAGAATGTACCCTGCAAACCCTCCTCAAATTGGAAAAAGAGTAGATGCTCAACCGTCTTTGCAAGCGTCTCGCCCGATAAGGGACTTGAACCCTTGACCCTCAGATTAAAAGTCTGATGCTCTACCGACTGAGCTAACCGGGCTCTGAAAAACGTGTCTCCATGTAACAAGAAATTAGCTTACATTGTACCAGCATCGTCCGACGAAACAGACATGTTCGAAAAATTCCGGGGAGTGACGACAACGATCTGCACGGCTTCCTTCGATAGCTCAGTTGGTAGAGCGGTGGACTGTAGTAAAATTGATATTCATAGGTCGCTGGTTCAAATCCGGCTCGAAAGAACTGTTCCGTTTTGAAATTTAGGTCTGTAGTTACGGCACAAAGCGAGGCATCAGGATGTGCATGTCCCTGCATGTGTGATTCATCCCATTCTTTACACAATGTACGTGCCCTCCTCGCTGTAGCCGACAACGCAAATGAAATCAGCGTGGCAATGTTTCCTTTACTGCATGCTTCTTTTTCGTGACGACGGTCTGAGATGAAAATGTTTTCGCGATGTTGTTAGGTTCACTTACTGATTTCAAGAATGTACCCTGCAAACCCTCCTCAAATTGGAAAAAGAGTAGATGCTCAACCGTCTTTGAAAGCGTCTCGCCCGATAAGGGACTTGAACCCTTGACCCTCAGATTAAAAGTCTGATGCTCTACCGACTGAGCTAACCGGGCTCTGAAAAACGTGTCTCCATGTAACAAGAAATTAGCTTACATTGTACCAGCATCGTCCGACGAAACAGACATGTTCGAAAAATTCCGGGGAGTGACGACAACGATCTGCACGTCTTCCTTCGATAGCTCAGTTGGTAGAGCGGTGGACTGTAGTAAAATTGATATCCATAGGTCGCTGGTTCAAATCCGGCTCGAAGGAACTGTGCCGTTTTGAAATTTAGGTTTGTAGTTACG
Organism: Henricia sp. BOLD:AAB3569; assembly: GCA_037783545.1. Lineage (NCBI taxonomy): Eukaryota > Metazoa > Echinodermata > Asteroidea > Spinulosida > Echinasteridae > Henricia > Henricia sp. BOLD:AAB3569. The sequence continues at coordinate 249,053 of JBBELK010000837.1, read as the reverse complement.
GCACAAAGCGAGGCATCAGGATGCGCATGTCCCTGCATGTGTGATTCATCCCCTTCTTTACAAAATGTACGTGCCCTCCTCGCTGTAGCCGACAACGAAAATGAAATCAGCGTGGCAATGTTTCCTTTACTGCATGCTTCTTTTTCGTGACGACGGTCTGAGATGAAAATGTTCTTCGCGATGTTGTTAGGTTCACTTCCTGATTTCAAGAATGTACCCTGCAAACCCTCCTCAAATTGGAAAAGGAGTAGATGCTCAACCGTCTTTGCAAGCGTCTCGCCCGATAAGGGACTTGAACCCTTGACCCTCAGATTAAAAGTCTGATGCTCTACCGACTGAGCTAACCGGGCTCTGAAAAACGTGTCTCCATGTAACAAGAAATTAGCTTACATTGTACCAGCATCGTCCGACGAAACAGACATGTTCGAAAAATTCCGGGGAGTGACGACAACGATCTGCACGGCTTCCTTCGATAGCTCAGTTGGTAGAGCGGTGGACTGTAGTAAAATTGATATTCATAGGTCGCTGGTTCAAATCCGGCTCGAAAGAACTGTTCCGTTTTGAAATTTAGGTTTGTAGTTACGGCACAAAGCGAGGCATCAGGATGCGCATGTCCCTGCATGTGTGATTCATCCCATTCTTTACACAATGTACGTGCCCTCCTCGCTGTAGCCGACAACGAAAATGAAATCAGCGTGGCAATGTTTCCTTTACTGCATGCTTCTTTTTCGTGACGACGGTCTGAGATGAAAATGTTCTTCGCGATGTTGTTAGGTTCACTTCCTGATTTCAAGAATGTACCCTGCAAACCCTCCTCAAATTGGAAAAAGAGTAGATGCTCAACCGTCTTTGCAAGCGTCTCGCCCGATAAGGGACTTGAACCCTTGACCCTCAGATTAAAAGTCTGATGCTCTACCGACTGAGCTAACCGGGCTCTGAAAAACGTGTCTCCATGTAACAAGAAATTAGCTTACATTGTACCAGCATCGTCCGACGAAACAGACATGTTCGAAAAATTCCGGGGAGTGACGACAACGATCTGCACGTCTTCCTTCGATAGCTCAGTTGGTAGAGCGGTGGACTGTAGTAAAATTGATATCCATAGGTCGCTGGTTCAAATCCGGCTCGAAGGAACTGTTCCGTTTTGAAATTTAGGTTTGTAGTAACGGCACAAAGCGAGGCATCAGGATGCGCATGTCCATGCATGTGTTATTCATCCCATTCTTTACACAATGTACGTGCCCTCCTCGCTGTAGCCGACAACGAAAATGAAATCAGCGTGGCAATGTTTCCTTTACTGCATGCTTCTTTTTCGTGACGGCGGTCTGAGATGAAAATGTTCTTCGCGATGTTGTTAGGTTCACTTGCTGATTTCAAGAATGTACCCTGCAAACCCTCCTCAAATTGGAAAAAAGAGTAGATGCTCAACCGTCTTTGCAAGCGTCTCGCCCGATAAGGGACTTGAACCCTTGACCCTCAGATTAAAAGTCTGATGCTCTACCGACTGAGCTAACCGGGCTCTGAAAAACGTGTCTCCATGTAACAAGAAATTAACTTACATTGTACCAGCATCGTCCGACGAAACAGACATGTTCGAAAAATTCCGGGGAGTGACGACAACGATCTGCACGTCTTCCTTCGATAGCTCAGTTGGTAGAGCGGTGGACTGTAGTAAAATTGATATTCATAGGTCGCTGGTTCAAATCCGGCTCGAAAGAACTGTTCCGTTTTGAAATTTAGGTTTGTAGTTACGGCACAAAGCGAGGCATCAGGATGCGCATGTCCATGCATGTGTTATTCATCCCATTCTTTACACAATGTACGTGCCCTCCTCGCTGTAGCCGACAACGAAAATGAAATCAGCGTGGCAATGTTTCCTTTACTGCATGCTTCTTTTTCGTGACGACGGTCTGAGATGAAAATGTTCTTCGCGATGTTGTTAGGTTCACTTCCTGATTTCAAGAATGTACCCTGCAAACCCTCCTCAAATTGGAAAAGGAGTAGATGCTCAACCGTCTTTGCAAGCGTCTCGCCCGATAAGGGACTTGAACCCTTGACCCTCAGATTAAAAGTCTGATGCTCTACCGACTGAGCTAACCGGGCTCTGAAAAACGTGTCTCCATGTAACAAGAAATTAGCTTACATTGTACCAGCATCGTCCGACGAAACAGACATGTTCGAAAAATTCCGGGGAGTGACGACAACGATCTGCACGGCTTCCTTCGATAGCTCAGTTGGTAGAGCGGTGGACTGTAGTAAAATTGATATTCATAGGTCGCTGGTTCAAATCCGGCTCGAAAGAACTGTTCCGTTTTGAAATTTAGGTTTGTAGTTACGGCACAAAGCGAGGCATCAGGATGCGCATGTCCATGCATGTGTTATTCATCCCATTCTTTACACAATGTACGTGCCCTCCTCGCTGTAGCCGACAACGAAAATGAAATCAGCGTGGCAATGTTTCCTTTACTGCATGCTTCTTTTTCGTGACGGCGGTCTGAGATGAAAATGTTCTTCGCGATGTTGTTAGGTTCACTTGCTGATTTCAAGAATGTACCCTGCAAACCCTCCTCAAATTGGAAAAAAGAGTAGATGCTCAACCGTCTTTGCAAGCGTCTCGCCCGATAAGGGACTTGAACCCTTGACCCTCAGATTAAAAGTCTGATGCTCTACCGACTGAGCTAACCGGGCTCTGAAAAACGTGTCTCCATGTAACAAGAAATTAGCTTACATTGTACCAGCATCGTCCGACGAAACAGACATGTTCGAAAAATTCCGGGGAGTGACGACAACGATCTGCACGTCTTCCTTCGATAGCTCAGTTGGTAGAGCGGTGGACTGTAGTAAAATTGATATCCATAGGTCGCTGGTTCAAATCCGGCTCGAAGGAACTGTTCCGTTTTGAAATTTAGGTTTGTAGTTACGGCACAAAGCGAGGCATCAGGATGCGCATGTCCATGCATGTGTTATTCATCCCATTCTTTACACAATGTACGTGCCCTCCTCGCTGTAGCCGACAACGAAAATGAAATCAGCGTGGCAATGTTTCCTTTACTGCATGCTTCTTTTTCGTGACGGCGGTCTGAGATGAAAATTTTCTTCGCGATGTTGTTAGGTTCACTTGCTGATTTCAAGAATGTACCCTGCAAACCCTCCTCAAATTGGAAAAAAGAGTAGATGCTCAACCGTCTTTGCAAGCGTCTCGCCCGATAAGGGACTTGAACCCTTGACCCTCAGATTAAAAGTCTGATGCTCTACCGACTGAGCTAACCGGGCTCTGAAAAACGTGTCTCCATGTAACAAGAAATTAACTTACATTGTACCAGCATCGTCCGACGAAACAGACATGTTCGAAAAATTCCGGGGAGTGACGACAACGATCTGCACGTCTTCCTTCGATAGCTCAGTTGGTAGAGCGGTGGACTGTAGTAAAATTGATATCCATACTTCGCTGGTTCAAATCCGGCTCGAAGGAACTGTTCTGTTTTGAAATTTAGGTTTGTAGTTACGGAACAAAGCGAGGCATCAGGATGCGCATGTCCCTGCATGTGTGATTCATCCCATTCTTTACACAATGTACGTGCCCTCCTCGCTGTAGCCGACAACGAAAATGAAATCAGCGTGGCAATGTTTCCTTTACTGCATGCTTCTTTTTCGTGACGACGGTCTGAGATGAAAATGTTCTTCGCGATGTTGTTAGGTTCACTTGCTGATTTCAAGAATGTACCCTGCAAACCCTCCTCAAATTGGAAAAAAGAGTAGATGCTCAACCGTCTTTGCAAGCGTCTCGCCCGATAAGGGACTTGAACCCTTGACCCTCAGATTAAAAGTCTGATGCTCTACCGACTGAGCTAACCGGGCTCTGAAAAACGTGTCTCCATGTAACAAGAAATTAGCTTACATTGTACCAGCATCGTTCGACGAAACAGACATGTTCGAAAAATTCCGGGGAGTGACGACAACGATCTGCACGTCTTCCTTCGATAGCTCAGTTGGTAGAGCGGTGGACTGTAGTAAAATTGATATTCATAGGTCGCTGGTTCAAATCCGGCTCGAAAGAACTGTTCCGTTTTGAAATTTAAGTTTGTAGTTACGGCACAAAACGAGGCATCAGGATGCGCATGTCCATGCATGTGTTATTCATCCCATTCTTTACACAATGTACGTGCCCTCCTCGCTGTAGCCGACAACGAAAATGAAATCAGCGTGGCAATGTTTCCTTTACTGCATGCTTCTTTTTCGTGACGGCGGTCTGAGATGAAAATGTTCTTCGCGATGTTGTTAGGTTCACTTGCTGATTTCAAGAATGTACCCTGCAAACCCTCCTCAAATTGGAAAAAAGAGTAGATGCTCAACCGTCTTTGCAAGCGTCTCGCCCGATAAGGGACTTGAACCCTTGACCCTCAGATTAAAAGTCTGATGCTCTACCGACTGAGCTAACCGGGCTCTGAAAAACGTGTCTCCATGTAACAAGAAATTAGCTTACATTGTACCAGCATCGTCCGACGAAACAGACATGTTCGAAAAATTCCGGGGAGTGACGACAACGATCTGCACGTCTTCCTTCGATAGCTCAGTTGGTAGAGCGGTGGACTGTAGTAAAATTGATATCCATATGTCGCTGGTTCAAATCCGGCTCGAAGGAACTGTTCCGTTTTGAAATTTAGGTTTGTAGTTACGGCACAAAGCGAGGCATCAGGATGCGCATGTCCATGCATGTGTTATTCATCCCATTCTTTACACAATGTACGTGCCCTCCTCGCTGTAGCCGACAACGAAAATGAAATCAGCGTGGCAATGTTTCCTTTACTGCATGCTTCTTTTTCGTGACGACGGTCTGAGATGAAAATGTTCTTCGCGATGTTGTTAGGTTCACTTGCTGATTTCAAGAATGTACCCTGCAAACCCTCCTCAAATTGGAAAAAAGAGTAGATGCTCAACCGTCTTTGCAAGCGTCTCGCCCGATAAGGGACTTGAACCCTTGACCCTCAGATTAAAAGTCTGATGCTCTACCGACTGAGCTAACCGGGCTCTGAAAAACGTGTCTCCATGTAACAAGAAATTAGCTTACATTGTACCAGCATCGTTCGACGAAACAGACATGTTCGAAAAATTCCGGGGAGTGACGACAACGATCTGCACGTCTTCCTTCGATAGCTCAGTTGGTAGAGCGGTGGACTGTAGTAAAATTGATATTCATAGGTCGCTGGTTCAAATCCGGCTCGAAAGAACTGTTCCGTTTTGAAATTTAGGTTTGTAGTTACGGCACAAAGCGAGGCATCAGGATGCGCATGTCCATGCATGTGTTATTCATCCCATTCTTTACACAATGTACGTGCCCTCCTCGCTGTAGCCGACAACGAAAATGAAATCAGCGTGGCAATGTTTCCTTTACTGCATGCTTCTTTTTCGTGACGGCGGTCTGAGATGAAAATGTTCTTCGCGATGTTGTTAGGTTCACTTGCTGATTTCAAGAATGTACCCTGCAAACCCTCCTCAAATTGGAAAAAAGAGTAGATGCTCAACCGTCTTTGCAAGCGTCTCGCCCGATAAGGGACTTGAACCCTTGACCCTCAGATTAAAAGTCTGATGCTCTACCGACTGAGCTAACCGGGCTCTGAAAAACGTGTCTCCATGTAACAAAAAAATTAGCTTACATTGTACCAGCATCGTCCGACGAAACAGACATGTTCGAAAAATTTCGGGGAGTGACGACAACGATCTGCACGTCTTCCTTCGATAGCTCAGTTGGTAGAGCGGTGGACTGTAGTAAAATTGATATCCATAGGTCGCTGGTTCAAATCCGGCTCGAAGGAACTGTTCCGTTTTGAAATTTAGGTTTGTAGTTACGGCACAAAGCGAGGCATCAGGATGCGCATGTCCATGCATGTGTTATTCATCCCATTCTTTACACAATGTACGTGCCCTCCTCGCTGTAGCCGACAACGAAAATGAAATCAGCGTGGCAATGTTTCCTTTACTGCATGCTTCTTTTTCGTGACGGCGGTCTGAGATGAAAATTTTCTTCGCGATGTTGTTAGGTTCACTTGCTGATTTCAAGAATGTACCCTGCAAACCCTCCTCAAATTGGAAAAAAAAGTAGATGCTCAACCGTCTTTGCAAGCGTCTCGCCCGATAAGGGACTTGAACCCTTGACCCTCAGATTAAAAGTCTGATGCTCTACCGACTGAGCTAACCGGGCTCTGAAAAACGTGTCTCCATGTAACAAGAAATTAGCTTACATTGTACCAGCATCGTTCGACGAAACAGACATGTTCGAAAAATTCCGGGGAGTGACGACAACGATCTGCACGTCTTCCTTCGATAGCTCAGTTGGTAGAGCGGTGGACTGTAGTAAAATTGATATTCATAGGTCGCTGGTTCAAATCCGGCTCGAAAGAACTGTTCCGTTTTGAAATTTAGGTTTGTAGTTACGGCACAAAGCGAGGCATCAGGATGCGCATGTCCATGCATGTGTTATTCATCCCATTCTTTACACAATGTACGTGCCCTCCTCGCTGTAGCCGACAACGAAAATGAAATCAGCGTGGCAATGTTTCCTTTACTGCATGCTTCTTTTTTGTGACCACGGTCTGAGATGAAAATGTTCTTCGCGATGTTGTTAGGTTCACTTGCTGATTTCAAGAATGTACCCTGCAAACCCTCCTCAAATTGGAAAAAGAGTAGATGCTCAACCGTCTTTGCAAGCGTCTCGCCCGATAAGGGACTTGAACCCTTGACCCTCAGATTAAAAGTCTGATGCTCTACCGACTGAGCTAACCGGGCTCTGAAAAACGGGTTTCCATGTAACAAGAAATTAGCTTACATTGTACCAGCATCGTTCGACGAAACAGACATGTTCGAAAAATTCCGGGGAGTGACGACAACGATCTGCACGTCTTCCTTCGATAGCTCAGTTGGTAGAGCGGTGGACTGTAGTAAAATTGATATCCATACTTCGCTGGTTCAAATCCGGCTCGAAGGAACTGTTCCGTTTTGAAATTTAGGTTTGTAGTTACGGCACAAAGCGAGGCATCAGGATGCGCATGTCCCTGCATGTGTGATTCATCCCATTCTTTACACAATGTACGTGCCCTCCTCGCTGTAGCCGACAACGAAAATGAAATCAGCGTGGCAATGTTTCCTTTACTGCATGCTTCTTTTTCGTGACGACGGTCTGAGATGAAAATGTTCTTCGCGATGTTGTTAGGTTCACTTGCTGATTTCAAGAATGTACCCTGCAAACCCTCCTCAAATTGGAAAAAGAGTAGATGCTCAACCGTCTTTGCAAGCGTCTCGCCCGATAAGGGACTTGAACCCTTGACCCTCAGATTAAAAGTCTGATGCTCTACCGACTGAGCTAACCGGGCTCTGAAAAACGTGTCTCCATTTAACAAGAAATTAGCTTACATTGTACCAGCATCGTCCGACGAAACAGACATGTTCGAAAAATTCCGGGGAGTGACGACAACGATCTGCACGGCTTCCTTCGATAGCTCAGTTGGTAGAGCGGTGGACTGTAGTAAAATTGATATCCATACTTCGCTGGTTCAAATCCGGCTCGAAGGAACTGTTCCGTTTTGAAATTTAGGTTTGTAGTTACGGCACAAAGCGAGGCATCAGGATGCGCATGTCCCTGCATGTGTGATTCATCCCATTCTTTACACAATGTACGTGCCCTCCTCGCTGTAGCCGACAACGCAAATGAAATCAACGTGGCAATGTTTCCTTTACTGCATGCTTCTTTTTCGTGACGACGGTCTGAGATGAAAATGTTTTCGCGATGTTGTTAGGTTCACTTGCTGATTTCAAGAATGTACCCTGCAAACCCTCCTCAAATTGGAAAAAGAGTAGATGCTCAACCGTCTTTGAAAGCGTCTCGCCCGATAAGGGACTTGACCCCTTGACCCTCAGATTAAAAGTCTGATGCTCTACCGACTGAGCTAACCGGGCTCGGAAAAACATGTCTCCATGTAACAAGAAATTAGCTTACATTGTACCAGCATCGTCCGACGAAACAGACATGTTCGAAAAATTCCGGGGAGTGACGACAGCGATCTGCACGTCTTCCTTCGATAGCTCAGTTGGTAGAGCGGTGGACTGTAGTAAAATTGATATCCATAGGTCGCTGGTTCAAATCCGGCTCGAAGGAACTGTTCCGTTTTGAAATTTAGGTTTGTAGTTACGGCACAAAGCGAGGCATCAGGATGCGCATGTCCATGCATGTGTTATTCATCCCATTCTTTACACAATGTACGTGCCCTCCTCGCTGTAGCCGACAACGAAAATGAAATCAGCGTGGCAATGTTTCCTTTACTGCATGCTTCTTTTTCGTGACGACGGTCTGAGATGAAAATGTTCTTCGCGATGTTGTTAGGTTCACTTCCTGATTTCAAGAATGTACCCTGCAAACCCTCCTCAAATTGGAAAAAGAGTAGATGCTCAACCGTCTTTGCAAGCGTCTCGCCCGATAAGGGACTTGAACCCTTGACCCTCAGATTAAAAGTCTGATGCTCTACCGACTGAGCTAACCGGGCTCTGAAAAACGTGTCTCCATGTAACAAGAAATTAGCTTACATTGTACCAGCATCGTCCGACGAAACAGACATGTTCGAAAAATTCCGGGGAGTGACGACAACGATCTGCACGGCTTCCTTCGATAGCTCAGTTGGTAGAGCGGTGGACTGTAGTAAAATTGATATTCATAGGTCGCTAATTCAAATCCGGCTCGAAAGAACTGTTCCGTTTTGAAATTTAGGTTTGTAGTTACGGCACAAAGCGAGGCATCAGGATGCGCATGTCCCTGCATGTGTGATTCATCCCATTCTTTACACAATGTACGTGCCCTCCTCGCTGTAGCCGACAACGAAAATGAAATCAGCGTGGCAATGTTTCCTTTACTGCATGCTTCTTTTTTGTGACGACGGTCTGAGATGAAAATGTTCTTCGCGATGTTGTTAGGTTCACTTGCTGATTTCAAGAATGTACCCTGCAAACCCTCCTCAAATTGGAAAAAGAGTAGATGCTCAACCGTCTTGCCCGATAAGGGACTTGAACCCTTGACCCTCAGATTAAAAGTCTGATGCTCTACCGACTGAGCTAACCGGGCTCTGAAAAACGGGTTTCCATGTAACAAGAAATTAGCTTACATTGTACCAGCATCGTTCGACGAAACAGACATGTTCGAAAAATTCCGGGGAGTGACGACAACGATCTGCACGTCTTCCTTCGATAGCTCAGTTGGTAGAGCGGTGGACTGTAGTAAAATTGATATCCATACTTCGCTGGTTCAAATCCGGCTCGAAGGAACTGTTCCGTTTTGAAATTTAGGTTTGTAGTTACGGCACAAAGCGAGGCATCAGGATGCGCATGTCCCTGCATGTGTGATTCATCCCATTCTTTACACAATGTACGTGCCCTCCTCGCTGTAGCCGACAACGAAAATGAAATCAGCGTGGCAATGTTTCCTTTACTGCATGCTTCTTTTTCGTGACGACGGTCTGAGATGAAAATGTTCTTCGCGATGTTGTTAGGTTCACTTGCTGATTTCAAGAATGTACCCTGCAAACCCTCCTCAAATTGGAAAAAGAGTAGATGCTCAACCGTCTTTGAAAGCGTCTCGCCCGATAAGGGACTTGACCCCTTGACCCTCAGATTAAAAGTCTGATGCTCTACCGACTGAGCTAACCGGGCTCGGAAAAACATGTCTCCATGTAACAAGAAATTAGCTTACATTGTACCAGCATCGTCCGACGAAACAGACATGTTCGAAAAATTCCGGGGAGTGACGACAGCGATCTGCACGTCTTCCTTCGATAGCTCAGTTGGTAGAGCGGTGGACTGTAGTAAAATTGATATCCATAGGTCGCTGGTTCAAATCCGGCTCGAAGGAACTGTTCCGTTTTGAAATTTAGGTTTGTAGTTACGGCACAAAGCGAGGCATCAGGATGCGCATGTCCATGCATGTGTTATTCATCCCATTCTTTACACAATGTACGTGCCCTCCTCGCTGTAGCCGACAACGAAAATGAAATCAGCGTGGCAATGTTTCCTTTACTGCATGCTTCTTTTTCGTGACGACGGTCTGAGATGAAAATGTTCTTCGCGATGTTGTTAGGTTCACTTCCTGATTTCAAGAATGTACCCTGCAAACCCTCCTCAAATTGGAAAAAGAGTAGATGCTCAACCGTCTTTGCAAGCGTCTCGCCCGATAAGGGACTTGAACCCTTGACCCTCAGATTAAAAGTCTGATGCTCTACCGACTGAGCTAACCGGGCTCTGAAAAACGTGTCTCCATGTAACAAGAAATTAGCTTACATTGTACCAGCATCGTCCGACGAAACAGACATGTTCGAAAAATTCCGGGGAGTGACGACAACGATCTGCACGGCTTCCTTCGATAGCTCAGTTGGTAGAGCGGTGGACTGTAGTAAAATTGATATTCATAGGTCGCTAATTCAAATCCGGCTCGAAAGAACTGTTCCGTTTTGAAATTTAGGTTTGTAGTTACGGCACAAAGCGAGGCATCAGGATGCGCATGTCCCTGCATGTGTGATTCATCCCATTCTTTACACAATGTACGTGCCCTCCTCGCTGTAGCCGACAACGAAAATGAAATCAGCGTGGCAATGTTTCCTTTACTGCATGCTTCTTTTTTGTGACGACGGTCTGAGATGAAAATGTTCTTCGCGATGTTGTTAGGTTCACTTGCTGATTTCAAGAATGTACCCTGCAAACCCTCCTCAAATTGGAAAAAGAGTAGATGCTCAACCGTCTTGCCCGATAAGGGACTTGAACCCTTGACCCTCAGATTAAAAGTCTGATGCTCTACCGACTGAGCTAACCGGGCTCTGAAAAACGGGTTTCCATGTAACAAGAAATTAGCTTACATTGTACCAGCATCGTTCGACGAAACAGACATGTTCGAAAAATTCCGGGGAGTGACGACAACGATCTGCACGTCTTCCTTCGATAGCTCAGTTGGTAGAGCGGTGGACTGTAGTAAAATTGATATCCATACTTCGCTGGTTCAAATCCGGCTCGAAGGAACTGTTCCGTTTTGAAATTTAGGTTTGTAGTTACGGCACAAAGCGAGGCATCAGGATGCGCATGTCCCTGCATGTGTGATTCATCCCATTCTTTACACAATGTACGTGCCCTCCTCGCTGTAGCCGACAACGAAAATGAAATCAGCGTGGCAATGTTTCCTTTACTGCATGCTTCTTTTTCGTGACGACGGTCTGAGATGAAAATGTTCTTCGCGATGTTGTTAGGTTCACTTGCTGATTTCAAGAATGTACCCTGCAAACCCTCCTCAAATTGGAAAAAGAGTAGATGCTCAACCGTCTTTGCAAGCGTCTCGCCCGATAAGGGACTTGAACCCTTGACCCTCAGATTAAAAGTCTGATGCTCTACCGACTGAGCTAACCGGGCTCTGAAAAACGGGTTTCCATGTAACAAGAAATTAGCTTACATTGTACCAGCATCGTTCGACGAAACAGACATGTTCGAAAAATTCCGGGGAGTGACGACAACGATCTGCACGTCTTCCTTCGATAGCTCAGTTGGTAGAGCGGTGGACTGTAGTAAAATTGATATCCATACTTCGCTGGTTCAAATCCGGCTCGAAGGAACTGTTCCGTTTTGAAATTTAGGTTTGTAGTTACGGCACAAAGCGAGGCATCAGGATGCGCATGTCCCTGCATGTGTGATTCATCCCATTCTTTACACAATGTACGTGCCCTCCTCGCTGTAGCCGACAACGAAAATGAAATCAGCGTGGCAATGTTTCCTTTACTGCATGCTTCTTTTTCGTGACGACGGTCTGAGATGAAAATGTTCTTCGCGATGTTGTTAGGTTCACTTGCTGATTTCAAGAATGTACCCTGCAAACCCTCCTCAAATTGGAAAAAGAGTAGATGCTCAACCGTCTTTGCAAGCGTCTCGCCCGATAAGGGACTTGAACCCTTGACCCTCAGATTAAAAGTCTGATGCTCTACCGACTGAGCTAACCGGGCTCTGAAAAACGTGTCTCCATTTAACAAGAAATTAGCTTACATTGTACCAGCATCGTCCGACGAAACAGACATGTTCGAAAAATTCCGGGGAGTGACGACAACGATCTGCACGGCTTCCTTCGATAGCTCAGTTGGTAGAGCGGTGGACTGTAGTAAAATTGATATCCATACTTCGCTGGTTCAAATCCGGCTCGAAGGAACTGTTCCGTTTTGAAATTTAGGTTTGTAGTTACGGCACAAAGCGAGGCATCAGGATGCGCATGTCCCTGCATGTGTGATTCATCCCATTCTTTACACAATGTACGTGCCCTCCTCGCTGTAGCCGACAACGCAAATGAAATCAACGTGGCAATGTTTCCTTTACTGCATGCTTCTTTTTCGTGACGACGGTCTGAGATGAAAATGTTTTCGCGATGTTGTTAGGTTCACTTGCTGATTTCAAGAATGTACCCTGCAAACCCTCCTCAAATTGGAAAAAGAGTAGATGCTCAACCGTCTTTGAAAGCGTCTCGCCCGATAAGGGACTTGACCCCTTGACCCTCAGATTAAAAGTCTGATGCTCTACCGACTGAGCTAACCGGGCTCGGAAAAACATGTCTCCATGTAACAAGAAATTAGCTTACATTGTACCAGCATCGTCCGACGAAACAGACATGTTCGAAAAATTCCGGGGAGTGACGACAGCGATCTGCACGTCTTCCTTCGATAGCTCAGTTGGTAGAGCGGTGGACTGTAGTAAAATTGATATCCATAGGTCGCTGGTTCAAATCCGGCTCGAAGGAACTGTTCCGTTTTGAAATTTAGGTTTGTAGTTACGGCACAAAGCGAGGCATCAGGATGCGCATGTCCATGCATGTGTTATTCATCCCATTCTTTACACAATGTACGTGCCCTCCTCGCTGTAGCCGACAACGAAAATGAAATCAGCGTGGCAATGTTTCCTTTACTGCATGCTTCTTTTTCGTGACGACGGTCTGAGATGAAAATGTTCTTCGCGATGTTGTTAGGTTCACTTCCTGATTTCAAGAATGTACCCTGCAAACCCTCCTCAAATTGGAAAAAGAGTAGATGCTCAACCGTCTTTGCAAGCGTCTCGCCCGATAAGGGACTTGAACCCTTGACCCTCAGATTAAAAGTCTGATGCTCTACCGACTGAGCTAACCGGGCTCTGAAAAACGTGTCTCCATGTAACAAGAAATTAGCTTACATTGTACCAGCATCGTCCGACGAAACAGACATGTTCGAAAAATTCCGGGGAGTGACGACAACGATCTGCACGGCTTCCTTCGATAGCTCAGTTGGTAGAGCGGTGGACTGTAGTAAAATTGATATTCATAGGTCGCTAATTCAAATCCGGCTCGAAAGAACTGTTCCGTTTTGAAATTTAGGTTTGTAGTTACGGCACAAAGCGAGGCATCAGGATGCGCATGTCCCTGCATGTGTGATTCATCCCATTCTTTACACAATGTACGTGCCCTCCTCGCTGTAGCCGACAACGAAAATGAAATCAGCGTGGCAATGTTTCCTTTACTGCATGCTTCTTTTTTGTGACGACGGTCTGAGATGAAAATGTTCTTCGCGATGTTGTTAGGTTCACTTGCTGATTTCAAGAATGTACCCTGCAAACCCTCCTCAAATTGGAAAAAGAGTAGATGCTCAACCGTCTTGCCCGATAAGGGACTTGAACCCTTGACCCTCAGATTAAAAGTCTGATGCTCTACCGACTGAGCTAACCGGGCTCTGAAAAACGGGTTTCCATGTAACAAGAAATTAGCTTACATTGTACCAGCATCGTTCGACGAAACAGACATGTTCGAAAAATTCCGGGGAGTGACGACAACGATCTGCACGTCTTCCTTCGATAGCTCAGTTGGTAGAGCGGTGGACTGTAGTAAAATTGATATCCATACTTCGCTGGTTCAAATCCGGCTCGAAGGAACTGTTCCGTTTTGAAATTTAGGTTTGTAGTTACGGCACAAAGCGAGGCATCAGGATGCGCATGTCCCTGCATGTGTGATTCATCCCATTCTTTACACAATGTACGTGCCCTCCTCGCTGTAGCCGACAACGAAAATGAAATCAGCGTGGCAATGTTTCCTTTACTGCATGCTTCTTTTTCGTGACGACGGTCTGAGATGAAAATGTTCTTCGCGATGTTGTTAGGTTCACTTGCTGATTTCAAGAATGTACCCTGCAAACCCTCCTCAAATTGGAAAAAGAGTAGATGCTCAACCGTCTTTGCAAGCGTCTCGCCCGATAAGGGACTTGAACCCTTGACCCTCAGATTAAAAGTCTGATGCTCTACCGACTGAGCTAACCGGGCTCTGAAAAACGTGTCTCCATTTAACAAGAAATTAGCTTACATTGTACCAGCATCGTCCGACGAAACAGACATGTTCGAAAAATTCCGGGGAGTGACGACAACGATCTGCACGGCTTCCTTCGATAGCTCAGTTGGTAGAGCGGTGGACTGTAGTAAAATTGATATCCATACTTCGCTGGTTCAAATCCGGCTCGAAGGAACTGTTCCGTTTTGAAATTTAGGTTTGTAGTTACGGCACAAAGCGAGGCATCAGGATGCGCATGTCCCTGCATGTGTGATTCATCCCATTCTTTACACAATGTACGTGCCCTCCTCGCTGTAGCCGACAACGCAAATGAAATCAACGTGGCAATGTTTCCTTTACTGCATGCTTCTTTTTCGTGACGACGGTCTGAGATGAAAATGTTTTCGCGATGTTGTTAGGTTCACTTGCTGATTTCAAGAATGTACCCTGCAAACCCTCCTCAAATTGGAAAAAGAGTAGATGCTCAACCGTCTTTGAAAGCGTCTCGCCCGATAAGGGACTTGACCCCTTGACCCTCAGATTAAAAGTCTGATGCTCTACCGACTGAGCTAACCGGGCTCGGAAAAACATGTCTCCATGTAACAAGAAATTAGCTTACATTGTACCAGCATCGTCCGACGAAACAGACATGTTCGAAAAATTCCGGGGAGTGACGACAGCGATCTGCACGTCTTCCTTCGATAGCTCAGTTGGTAGAGCGGTGGACTGTAGTAAAATTGATATCCATAGGTCGCTGGTTCAAATCCGGCTCGAAGGAACTGTTCCGTTTTGAAATTTAGGTTTGTAGTTACGGCACAAAGCGAGGCATCAGGATGCGCATGTCCATGCATGTGTTATTCATCCCATTCTTTACACAATGTACGTGCCCTCCTCGCTGTAGCCGACAACGAAAATGAAATCAGCGTGGCAATGTTTCCTTTACTGCATGCTTCTTTTTCGTGACGACGGTCTGAGATGAAAATGTTCTTCGCGATGTTGTTAGGTTCACTTCCTGATTTCAAGAATGTAACCTGCAAACCCTCCTCAAATTGGAAAAAGAGTAGATGCTCAACCGTCTTTGCAAGCGTCTCGCCCGATAAGGGACTTGAACCCTTGACCCTCAGATTAAAAGTCTGATGCTCTAGCGACTGAGCTAACCGGGCTCTGAAAAACGTGTCTCCATGTAACAAGAAATTAGCTTACATTGTACCAGCATCGTCCGACGAAACAGACATGTTCGAAAAATTCCGGGGAGTGACGACAACGATCTGCACGGCTTCCTTCGATAGCTCAGTTGGTAGAGCGGTGGACTGTAGTAAAATTGATATTCATAGGTCGCTGGTTCAAATCCGGCTCGAAAGAACTGTTCCGTTTTGAAATTTAGGTTTGTAGTTACGGCACAAAGCGAGGCATCAGGATGCGCATGTCCCTGCATGTGTGATTCATCCCATTCTTTACACAATGTACGTGCCCTCCTCGCTGTAGCCGACAACGAAAATGAAATCAGCGTGGCAATGTTTCCTTTACTGCATGCTTCTTTTTTGTGACGACGGTCTGAGATGAAAATGTTCTTCGCGATGTTGTTAGGTTCACTTGCTGATTTCAAGAATGTACCCTGCAAACCCTCCTCAAATTGGAAAAAGAGTAGATGCTCAACCGTCTTTGCAAGCGTCTCGCCCGATAAGGGACTTGAACCCTTGACCCTCAGATTAAAAGTCTGATGCTCTACCGACTGAGCTAACCGGGCTCTGAAAAACGGGTTTCCATGTAACAAGAAATTAGCTTACATTGTACCAGCATCGTTCGACGAAACAGACATGTTCGAAAAATTCCGGGGAGTGACGACAACGATCTGCACGTCTTCCTTCGATAGCTCAGTTGGTAGAGCGGTGGACTGTAGTAAAATTGATATCCATACTTCGCTGGTTCAAATCCGGCTCGAAGGAACTGTTCCGTTTTGAAATTTAGGTTTGTAGTTACGGCACAAAGCGAGGCATCAGGATGCGCATGTCCCTGCATGTGTGATTCATCCCATTCTTTACACAATGTACGTGCCCTCCTCGCTGTAGCCGACAACGAAAATGAAATCAGCGTGGCAATGTTTCCTTTACTGCATGCTTCTTTTTCGTGACGACGGTCTGAGATGAAAATGTTCTTCGCGATGTTGTTAGGTTCACTTGCTGATTTCAAGAATGTACCTTGCAAACCCTCCTCAAATTGGAAAAAGAGTAGATGCTCAACCGTCTTTGCAAGCGTCTCGCCCGATAAGGGACTTGAACCCTTGACCCTCAGATTAAAAGTCTGATGCTCTACCGACTGAGCTAACCGGGCTCTGAAAAACGGGTTTCCATGTAACAAGAAATTAGCTTACATTGTACCAGCATCGTTCGACGAAACAGACATGTTCGAAAAATTCCGGGGAGTGACGACAACGATCTGCACGTCTTCCTTCGATAGCTCAGTTGGTAGAGCGGTGGACTGTAGTAAAATTGATATCCATACTTCGCTGGTTCAAATCCGGCTCGAAGGAACTGTTCCGTTTTGAAATTTAGGTTTGTAGTTACGGCACAAAGCGAGGCATCAGGATGCGCATGTCCCTGCATGTGTGATTCATCCCATTCTTTACACAATGTACGTGCCCTCCTCGCTGTAGCCGACAACGAAAATGAAATCAGCGTGGCAATGTTTCCTTTACTGCATGCTTCTTTTTCGTGACGACGGTCTGAGATGAAAATGTTCTTCGCGATGTTGTTAGGTTCACTTGCTGATTTCAAGAATGTACCCTGCAAACCCTCCTCAAATTGGAAAAAGAGTAGATGCTCAACCGTCTTTGCAAGCGTCTCGCCCGATAAGGGACTTGAACCCTTGACCCTCAGATTAAAAGTCTGATGCTCTACCGACTGAGCTAACCGGGCTCTGAAAAACGGGTTTCCATGTAACAAGAAATTAGCTTACATTGTACCAGCATCGTTCGACGAAACAGACATGTTCGAAAAATTCCGGGGAGTGACGACAACGATCTGCACGTCTTCCTTCGATAGCTCAGTTGGTAGAGCGGTGGACTGTAGTAAAATTGATATCCATACTTCGCTGGTTCAAATCCGGCTCGAAGGAACTGTTCCGTTTTGAAATTTAGGTTTGTAGTTACGGCACAAAGCGAGGCATCAGGATGCGCATGTCCCTGCATGTGTGATTCATCCCATTCTTTATACAATGTACGTGCCCTCCTCGCTGTAGCCGACAACGAAAATGAAATCAGCGTGGCAATGTTTCCTTTACTGCATGCTTCTTTTTCGTGACGACGGTCTGAGATGAAAATGTTCTTCGCGATGTTGTTAGGTTCACTTGCTGATTTCAAGAATGTACCCTGCAAACCCTCCTCAAATTGGAAAAAGAGTAGATGCTCAACCGTCTTTGCAAGCGTCTCGCCCGATAAGGGACTTGAACCCTTGACCCTCAGATTAAAAGTCTGATGCTCTACCGACTGAGCTAACCGGGCTCTGAAAAACGTGTCTCCATTTAACAAGAAATTAGCTTACATTGTACCAGCATCGTCCGACGAAACAGACAGGTTCGAAAAATTCCGGGGAGTGACGACAACGATCTGCACGTCTTCCTTCGATAGCTCAGTTGGTAGAGCGGTGGACTGTAGTAAAATTGATATCCATAGGTCGCTGGTTCAAATCCGGCTCGAAGGAACTGTGCCGTTTTGAAATTTAGGTTTGTAGTTACGGCACAAAGCGAGGCATCAGGATGCGCATGTCCCTGCATGTGTGATTCATCCCCTTCTTTACAAAATGTACGTGCCCTCCTCGCTGTAGCCGACAACGAAAATGAAATCAGCGTGGCAATGTTTCCTTTACTGCATGCTTCTTTTTCGTGACGACGGTCTGAGATGAAAATGTTCTTCGCGATGTTGTTAGGTTCACTTCCTGATTTCAAGAATGTACCCTGCAAACCCTCCTCAAATTGGAAAAAGAGTAGATGCTCAACCGTCTTTGCAAGCGTCTCGCCCGATAAGGGACTTGAACCCTTGACCCTCAGATTAAAAGTCTGATGCTCTACCGACTGAGCTAACCGGGCTCTGAAAAACGTGTCTCCATGTAACAAGAAATTAGCTTACATTGTACCAGCATCGTCCGACGAAACAGACATGTTCGAAAAATTTCGGGGAGTGACGACAACGATCTGCACGGCTTCCTTCGATAGCTCAGTTGGTAGAGCGGTGGACTGTAGTAAAATTGATATTCATAGGTCGCTGGTTCAAATCCGGCTCGAAAGAACTGTTCCGTTTTGAAATTTAGGTTTGTAGTTACGGCACAAAGCGAGGCATCAGGATGCGCATGTCCCTGCATGTGTGATTCATCCCATTCTTTACACAATGTACGTGCCCTCCTCGCTGTAGCCGACAACGAAAATGAAATCAGCGTGGCAATGTTTCCTTTACTGCATGCTTCTTTTTTGTGACGACGGTCTGAGATGAAAATGTTCTTCGCGATGTTGTTAGGTTCACTTGCTGATTTCAAGAATGTACCCTGCAAACCCTCCTCAAATTGGAAAAAGAGTAGATGCTCAACCGTCTTTGCAAGCGTCTCGCCCGATAAGGGACTTGAACCCTTGACCCTCAGATTAAAAGTCTGATGCTCTACCGACTGAGCTAACCGGGCTCTGAAAAACGGGTTTCCATGTAACAAGAAATTAGCTTACATTGTACCAGCATCGTTCGACGAAACAGACATGTTCGAAAAATTCCGGGGAGTGACGACAACGATCTGCACGTCTTCCTTCGATAGCTCAGTTGGTAGAGCGGTGGACTGTAGTAAAATTGATATCCATACTTCGCTGGTTCAAATCCGGCTCGAAGGAACTGTTCCGTTTTGAAATTTAGGTTTGTAGTTACGGCACAAAGCGAGGCATCAGGATGCGCATGTCCCTGCATGTGTGATTCATCCCATTCTTTACACAATGTACGTGCCCTCCTCGTTGTAGCCGACAACGAAAATGAAATCAGCGTGGCAATGTTTCCTTTACTGCATGCTTCTTTTTCGTGACGACGGTCTGAGATGAAAATGTTCTTCGCGATCTTGTTAGGTTCACTTGCTGATTTCAAGAATGTACCCTGCAAACCCTCCTCAAATTGGAAAAAGAGTAGATGCTCAACCGTCTTTGCAAGCGTCTCGCCCGATAAGGGACTTGAACCCTTGACCCTCAGATTAAAAGTCTGATGCTCTACCGACTGAGCTAACCGGGCTCTGAAAAACGTGTCTCCATTTAACAAGAAATTAGCTTACATTGTACCAGCATCGTCCGACGAAACAGACATGTTCGAAAAATTCCGGGGAGTGACGACAACGATCTGCACGGCTTCCTTCGATAGCTCAGTTGGTAGAGCGGTGGACTGTAGTAAAATTGATATCCATACTTCGCTGGTTCAAATCCGGCTCGAAGGAACTGTTCCGTTTTGAAATTTAGGTTTGTAGTTACGGCACAAAGCGAGGCATCAGGATGCGCATGTCCCTGCATGTGTGATTCATCCCATTCTTTACACAATGTACGTGCCCTCCTCGCTGTAGCCGACAACGAAAATGAAATCAGCGTGGCAATGTTTCCTTTACTGCATGCTTCTTTTTCGTGACGACGGTCTGAGATGAAAATGTTCTTCGCGATGTTGTTAGGTTCACTTGCTGATTTCAAGAATGTACCCTGCAAACCCTCCTCAAATTGGAAAAAGAGTAGATGCTCAACCGTCTTTGCAAGAGTCTCGCCCGATAAGGGACTTGAACCCTTGACCCTCAGATTAAAAGTCTGATGCTCTACCGACTGAGCTAACCGGGCTCTGAAAAACGTGTCTCCATTTAACAAGAAATTAGCTTACATTGTACAAGCATCGTCCGACGAAACAGACATGTTCGAAAAATTCCGGGGAGTGACGACAACGATCTGCACGTCTTCCTTCGATAGCTCAGTTGGTAGAGCGGTGGACTGTAGTAAAATTGATATCCATAGGTCGCTGGTTCAAATCCGGCTCGAAGGAACTGTGCCGTTTTGAAATTTAGGTTTGTAGTTACGGCACAAAGCGAGGCATCAGGATGCGCATGTCCCTGCATGTGTGATTCATCCCCTTCTTTACAAAATGTACGTGCCCTCCTCGCTGTAGCCGACAACGAAAATGAAATCAGCGTGGCAATGTTTCCTTTACTGCATGCTTCTTTTTCGTGACGACGGTCTGAGATGAAAATGTTCTTCGCGATGTTGTTAGGTTCACTTCCTGATTTCAAGAATGTACCCTGCAAACCCTCCTCAAATTGGAAAAAGAGTAGATGCTCAACCGTCTTTGCAAGCGTCTCGCCCGATAAGGGACTTGAACCCTTGACCCTCAGATTAAAAGTCTGATGCTCTACCGACTGAGCTAACCGGGCTCTGAAAAACGTGTCTCCATGTAACAAGAAATTAGCTTACATTGTACCAGCATCGTCCGACGAAACAGACATGTTCGAAAAATTCCGGGGAGTGACGACAACGATCTGCACGGCTTCCTTCGATAGCTCAGTTGGTAGAGCGGTGGACTGTAGTAAAATTGATATTCATAGGTCGCTGGTTCAAATCCGGCTCGAAAGAACTGTTCCGTTTTGAAATTTAGGTCTGTAGTTACGGCACAAAGCGAGGCATCAGGATGCGCATGTCCCTGCATGTGTGATTCATCCCATTCTTTACACAATGTACGTGCCCTCCTCGCTGTAGCCGACAACGAAAATGAAATCAGCGTGGCAATGTTTCCTTTACTGCATGCTTCTTTTTCGTGACGGTGGTCTGAGATGAAAATGTTCTTCGCGATGTTGTTAGGTTCACTTGCTGATTTCAAGAATGTACCCTGCAAACCCTCCTCAAATTGGAAAAAAGAGTAGATGCTCAACCGTCTTTGCAAGCGTCTCGCCCGATAAGGGACTTGAACCCTTGACCCTCAGATTAAAAGTCTGATGCTCTACCGACTGAGCTAACCGGGCTCTGAAAAACGTGTCTCCATGTAACAAGAAATTAGCTTACATTGTACCAGCATCGTCCGACGAAACAGACATGTTCGAAAAATTCCGGGGAGTGACGACAACGATCTGCACGTCTTCCTTCGATAGCTCAGTTGGTAGAGCGGTGGACTGTAGTAAAATTGATATCCATAGGTCGCTGGTTCAAATCCGGCTCGAAGGAACTGTTCCGTTTTGAAATTTAGGTTTGTAGTTACGGCACAAAGCGAGGCATCAGGATGCGCATGTCCATGCATGTGTTATTCATCCCATTCTTTACACAATGTACGTGCCCTCCTCGCTGTAGCCGACAACGAAAATGAAATCAGCGTGGCAATGTTTCCTTTACTGCATGCTTCTTTTTCGTGACGGCGGTCTGAGATGAAAATGTTCTTCGCGATGTTGTTAGGTTCACTTGCTGATTTCAAGAATGTACCCTGCAAACCCTCCTCAAATTGGAAAAAAGAGTAGATGCTCAACCGTCTTTGCAAGCGTCTCGCCCGATAAGGGACTTGAACCCTTGACCCTCAGATTAAAAGTCTGATGCTCTACCGACTGAGCTAACCGGGCTCTGAAAAACGTGTCTCCATGTAACAAGAAATTAACTTACATTGTACCAGCATCGTCCGACGAAACAGACATGTTCGAAAAATTCCGGGGAGTGACGACAACGATCTGCACGTCTTCCTTCGATAGCTCAGTTGGTAGAGCGGTGGACTGTAGTAAAATTGATATCCATACTTCGCTGGTTCAAATCCGGCTCGAAGGAACTGTTCTGTTTTGAAATTTAGGTTTGTAGTTACGGAACAAAGCGAGGCATCAGGATGCGCATGTCCCTGCATGTGTGATTCATCCCATTCTTTACACAATGTACGTGCCCTCCTCGCTGTAGCCGACAACGAAAATGAAATCAGCGTGGCAATGTTTCCTTTACTGCATGCTTCTTTTTCGTGACGACGGTCTGAGATGAAAATGTTCTTCGCGATGTTGTTAGGTTCACTTGCTGATTTCAAGAATGTACCCTGCAAACCCTCCTCAAATTGGAAAAAAGAGTAGATGCTCAACCGTCTTTGCAAGCGTCTCGCCCGATAAGGGACTTGAACCCTTGACCCTCAGATTAAAAGTCTGATGCTCTACCGACTGAGCTAACCGGGCTCTGAAAAACGTGTCTCCATGTAACAAGAAATTAGCTTACATTGTACCAGCATCGTCCGACGAAACAGACATGTTCGAAAAATTCCGGGGAGTGACGACAACGATCTGCACGTCTTCCTTCGATAGCTCAGTTGGTAGAGCGGTGGACTGTAGTAAAATTGATATCCATACTTCGCTGGTTCAAATCCGGCTCGAAGGAACTGTTCCGTTTTGAAATTTAGGTTTGTAGTTACGGCACAAAGCGAGGCATCAGGATGCGCATGTCCCTGCATGTGTGATTCATCCCATTCTTTACACAATGTACGTCCCCTCCTCGCTGTAGCCGACAACGCAAATGAAATCAGCGTGGCAATGTTTCCTTTACTGCATGCTTCTTTTTCGTGACGACGGTCTGAGATGAAAATGTTTTCGCGATGTTGTTAGGTTCACTTGCTGATTTCAAGAATGTACCCTGCAAACCCTCCTCAAATTGGAAAAAGAGTAGATGCTCAACCGTCTTTGAAAGCGTCTCGCCCGATAAGGGACTTGAACCCTTGACCCTCAGATTAAAGGTCTGATGCTCTACCGACTAAGCTAACCGGGCTCGGAAAAACGTGTCTCCATGTAACAAGAAATTAGCTTACATTGTACCAGCATCGTCCGACGAAACAGACATGTTCGAAAAAATCCGGGGAGTGACGACAACGATCTGCACGGCTTCCTTCGATAGCTCAGTTGGTAGAGCGGTGGACTGTAGTAAAATTGATATTCATAGGTCGCTGATTCAAATCCGGCTCGAAAGAACTGTTCCGTTTTGAAATTTAGGTTTGTAGTTACGGCACAAAGCGAGGCATCAGGATGCGCATGTCCCTGCATGTGTGATTCATCCCATTCTTTACACAATGTACGTGCCCTCCTCGCTGTAGCCGACAACGAAAATGAAATCAGCGTGGCAATGTTTCCTTTACTGCATGCTTCTTTTTCGTGACGACGGTCTGAGATGAAAATGTTCTTCGCGATGTTGTTAGGTTCACTTGCTGATTTCAAGAATGTACCCTGCAAACCCTCCTCAAATTGGAAAAAAGAGTAGATGCTCAACCGTCTTTGCAAGCGTCTCGCCCGATAAGGGACTTGAACCCTTGACCCTCAGATTAAAAGTCTGATGCTCTACCGACTGAGCTAACCGGGCTCTGAAAAACGGGTTTCCATGTAACAAGAAATTAGCTTACATTGTACCAGCATCGTTCGACGAAACAGACATGTTCGAAAAATTCCGGGGAGTGACGACAACGATCTGCACGTCTTCCTTCGATAGCTCAGTTGGTAGAGCGGTGGACTGTAGTAAAATTGATATTCATAGGTCGCTGGTTCAAATCCGGCTCGAAAGAACTGTTCCGTTTTGAAATTTAGGTTTGTAGTTACGGCACAAAGCGAGGCATCAGGATGCGCATGTCCATGCATGTGTTATTCATCCCATTCTTTACACAATGTACGTGCCCTCCTCGCTGTAGCCGACAACGAAAATGAAATCAGCGTGGCAATGTTTCCTTTACTGCATGCTTCTTTTTCGTGACGGCGGTCTGAGATGAAAATGTTCTTCGCGATGTTGTTAGGTTCACTTGCTGATTTCAAGAATGTACCCTGCAAACCCTCCTCAAATTGGAAAAAAGAGTAGATGCTCAACCGTCTTTGCAAGCGTCTCGCCCGATAAGGGACTTGAACCCTTGACCCTCAGATTAAAAGTCTGATGCTCTACCGACTGAGCTAACCGGGCTCTGAAAAACGTGTCTCCATGTAACAAGAAATTAACTTACATTGTACCAGCATCGTCCGACGAAACAGACATGTTCGAAAAATTCCGGGGAGTGACGACAACGATCTGCACGTCTTCCTTCGATAGCTCAGTTGGTAGAGCGGTGGACTGTAGTAAAATTGATATCCATACTTCGCTGGTTCAAATCCGGCTCGAAGGAACTGTTCTGTTTTGAAATTTAGGTTTGTAGTTACGGAACAAAGCGAGGCATCAGGATGCGCATGTCCCTGCATGTGTGATTCATCCCATTCTTTACACAATGTACGTGCCCTCCTCGCTGTAGCCGACAACGAAAATGAAATCAGCGTGGCAATGTTTCCTTTACTGCATGCTTCTTTTTCGTGACGACGGTCTGAGATGAAAATGTTCTTCGCGATGTTGTTAGGTTCACTTGCTGATTTCAAGAATGTACCCTGCAAACCCTCCTCAAATTGGAAAAAAGAGTAGATGCTCAACCGTCTTTGCAAGCGTCTCGCCCGATAAGGGACTTGAACCCTTGACCCTCAGATTAAAAGTCTGATGCTCTACCGACTGAGCTAACCGGGCTCTGAAAAACGTGTCTCCATGTAACAAGAAATTAGCTTACATTGTACCAGCATCGTCCGACGAAACAGACATGTTCGAAAAATTCCGGGGAGTGACGACAACGATCTGCACGTCTTCCTTCGATAGCTCAGTTGGTAGAGCGGTGGACTGTAGTAAAATTGATATCCATACTTCGCTGGTTCAAATCCGGCTCGAAGGAACTGTTCCGTTTTGAAATTTAGGTTTGTAGTTACGGCACAAAGCGAGGCATCAGGATGCGCATGTCCCTGCATGTGTGATTCATCCCATTCTTTACACAATGTACGTCCCCTCCTCGCTGTAGCCGACAACGCAAATGAAATCAGCGTGGCAATGTTTCCTTTACTGCATGCTTCTTTTTCGTGACGACGGTCTGAGATGAAAATGTTTTCGCGATGTTGTTAGGTTCACTTGCTGATTTCAAGAATGTACCCTGCAAACCCTCCTCAAATTGGAAAAAGAGTAGATGCTCAACCGTCTTTGAAAGCGTCTCGCCCGATAAGGGACTTGAACCCTTGACCCTCAGATTAAAGGTCTGATGCTCTACCGACTAAGCTAACCGGGCTCGGAAAAACGTGTCTCCATGTAACAAGAAATTAGCTTACATTGTACCAGCATCGTCCGACGAAACAGACATGTTCGAAAAAATCCGGGGAGTGACGACAACGATCTGCACGGCTTCCTTCGATAGCTCAGTTGGTAGAGCGGTGGACTGTAGTAAAATTGATATTCATAGGTCGCTGATTCAAATCCGGCTCGAAAGAACTGTTCCGTTTTGAAATTTAGGTTTGTAGTTACGGCACAAAGCGAGGCATCAGGATGCGCATGTCCCTGCATGTGTGATTCATCCCATTCTTTACACAATGTACGTGCCCTCCTCGCTGTAGCCGACAACGAAAATGAAATCAGCGTGGCAATGTTTCCTTTACTGCATGCTTCTTTTTCGTGACGACGGTCTGAGATGAAAATGTTCTTCGCGATGTTGTTAGGTTCACTTGCTGATTTCAAGAATGTACCCTGCAAACCCTCCTCAAATTGGAAAAAGAGTAGATGCTCAACCGTCTTTGCAAGCGTCTCGCCCGATAAGGGACTTGAACCCTTGACCCTCAGATTAAAAGTCTGATGCTCTACCGACTGAGCTAACCGGGCTCTGAAAAACGGGTTTCCATGTAACAAGAAATTAGCTTACATTGTACCAGCATCGTTCGACGAAACAGACATGTTCGAAAAATTCCGGGGAGTGACGACAACGATCTGCACGTCTTCCTTCGATAGCTCAGTTGGTAGAGCGGTGGACTGTAGTAAAATTGATATTCATAGGTCGCTGGTTCAAATCCGGCTCGAAAGAACTGTTCCGTTTTGAAATTTAGGTTTGTAGTTACGGCACAAAGCGAGGCATCAGGATGCGCATGTCCATGCATGTGTTATTCATCCCATTCTTTACACAATGTACGTGCCCTCCTCGCTGTAGCCGACAACGAAAATGAAATCAGCGTGGCAATGTTTCCTTTACTGCATGCTTCTTTTTCGTGACGGCGGTCTGAGATGAAAATGTTCTTCGCGATGTTGTTAGGTTCACTTGCTGATTTCAAGAATGTACCCTGCAAACCCTCCTCAAATTGGAAAAAAGAGTAGATGCTCAACCGTCTTTGCAAGCGTCTCGCCCGATAAGGGACTTGAACCCTTGACCCTCAGATTAAAAGTCTGATGCTCTACCGACTGAGCTAACCGGGCTCTGAAAAACGTGTCTCCATGTAACAAGAAATTAACTTACATTGTACCAGCATCGTCCGACGAAACAGACATGTTCGAAAAATTCCGGGGAGTGACGACAACGATCTGCACGTCTTCCTTCGATAGCTCAGTTGGTAGAGCGGTGGACTGTAGTAAAATTGATATCCATACTTCGCTGGTTCAAATCCGGCTCGAAGGAACTGTTCTGTTTTGAAATTTAGGTTTGTAGTTACGGAACAAAGCGAGGCATCAGGATGCGCATGTCCCTGCATGTGTGATTCATCCCATTCTTTACACAATGTACGTGCCCTCCTCGCTGTAGCCGACAACGAAAATGAAATCAGCGTGGCAATGTTTCCTTTACTGCATGCTTCTTTTTCGTGACGACGGTCTGAGATGAAAATGTTCTTCGCGATGTTGTTAGGTTCACCTGCTGATTTCAAGAATGTACCCTGCAAACCCTCCTCAAATTGGAAAAAAGAGTAGATGCTCAACCGTCTTTGCAAGCGTCTCGCCCGATAAGGGACTTGAACCCTTGACCCTCAGATTAAAAGTCTGATGCTCTACCGACTGAGCTAACCGGGCTCTGAAAAACGTGTCTCCATGTAACAAGAAATTAGCTTACATTGTACCAGCATCGTCCGACGAAACAGACATGTTCGAAAAATTCCGGGGAGTGACGACAACGATCTGCACGTCTTCCTTCGATAGCTCAGTTGGTAGAGCGGTGGACTGTAGTAAAATTGATATCCATACTTCGCTGGTTCAAATCCGGCTCGAAGGAACTGTTCCGTTTTGAAATTTAGGTTTGTAGTTACGGCACAAAGCGAGGCATCAGGATGCGCATGTCCCTGCATGTGTGATTCATCCCATTCTTTACACAATGTACGTCCCCTCCTCGCTGTAGCCGACAACGCAAATGAAATCAGCGTGGCAATGTTTCCTTTACTGCATGCTTCTTTTTCGTGACGACGGTCTGAGATGAAAATGTTTTCGCGATGTTGTTAGGTTCACTTGCTGATTTCAAGAATGTACCCTGCAAACCCTCCTCAAATTGGAAAAAGAGTAGATGCTCAACCGTCTTTGAAAGCGTCTCGCCCGATAAGGGACTTGAACCCTTGACCCTCAGATTAAAGGTCTGATGCTCTACCGACTAAGCTAACCGGGCTCGGAAAAACGTGTCTCCATGTAACAAGAAATTAGCTTACATTGTACCAGCATCGTCCGACGAAACAGACATGTTCGAAAAAATCCGGGGAGTGACGACAACGATCTGCACGGCTTCCTTCGATAGCTCAGTTGGTAGAGCGGTGGACTGTAGTAAAATTGATATTCATAGGTCGCTGATTCAAATCCGGCTCGAAAGAACTGTTCCGTTTTGAAATTTAGGTTTGTAGTTACGGCACAAAGCGAGGCATCAGGATGCGCATGTCCCTGCATGTGTGATTCATCCCATTCTTTACACAATGTACGTGCCCTCCTCGCTGTAGCCGACAACGAAAATGAAATCAGCGTGGCAATGTTTCCTTTACTGCATGCTTCTTTTTCGTGACGACGGTCTGAGATGAAAATGTTCTTCGCGATGTTGTTAGGTTCACTTGCTGATTTCAAGAATGTACCCTGCAAACCCTCCTCAAATTGGAAAAAGAGTAGATGCTCAACCGTCTTTGCAAGCGTCTCGCCCGATAAGGGACTTGAACCCTTGACCCTCAGATTAAAAGTCTGATGCTCTACCGACTGAGCTAACCGGGCTCTGAAAAACGGGTTTCCATGTAACAAGAAATTAGCTTACATTGTACCAGCATCGTTCGACGAAACAGACATGTTCGAAAAATTCCGGGGAGTGACGACAACGATCTGCACGTCTTCCTTCGATAGCTCAGTTGGTAGAGCGGTGGACTGTAGTAAAATTGATATTCATAGGTCGCTGGTTCAAATCCGGCTCGAAAGAACTGTTCCGTTTTGAAATTTAGGTTTGTAGTTACGGCACAAAGCGAGGCATCAGGATGCGCATGTCCCTGCATGTGTGATTCATCCCATTCTTTACACAATGTACGTGCCCTCCTCGCTGTAGCCGACAACGAAAATGAAATCAGCGTGGCAATGTTTCCTTTACTGCATGCTTCTTTTTCGTGACGACGGTCTGAGATGAAAATGTTCTTCGCGATGTTGTTAGGTTCACTTCCTGATTTCAAGAATGTACCCTGCAAACCCTCCTCAAATTGGAAAAAGAGTAGATGCTCAACCGTCATTGCAAGCGTCTCGCCCGATAAGGGACTTGAACCCTTGACCCTCAGATTAAAAGTCTGATGCTCTACCGACTGAGCTAACCGGGCTCTGAAAAACGTGTCGCCATGTAACAAGAAATTAGCTTACATTGTACCAGCATCGTCCGACGAAACAGACATGTTCGAAAAATTCCGGGGAGTGACGACAGCGATCTGCACGTCTTCCTTCGATAGCTCAGTTGGTAGAGCGGTGGACTGTAGTAAAATTGATATCCATAGGTCGCTGGTTCAAATCCGGCTCGAAGGAACTGTTCCGTTTTGAAATTTAGGTTTGTAGTTACGGCACAAAGCGAGGCATCAGGATGCGCATGTCCATGCATGTGTTATTCATCCCATTCTTTACACAATGTACGTGCCCTCCTCGCTGTAGCCGACAACGAAAATGAAATCAGCGTGGCAATGTTTCCTTTACTGCATGCTTCTTTTTCGTGACGACGGTCTGAGATGAAAATGTTCTTCGCGATGTTGTTAGGTTCACTTCCTGATTTCAAGAATGTACCCTGCAAACCCTCCTCAAATTGGAAAAAGAGTAGATGCTCAACCGTCTTTGCAAGCGTCTCGCCCGATAAGGGACTTGAACCCTTGACCCTCAGATTAAAAGTCTGATGCTCTACCGACTGAGCTAACCGGGCTATGAAAAACGTGTCTCCATGTAACAAGAAATTAGCTTACATTGTACCAGCATCGTCCGACGAAACAGACATGTTCGAAAAATTCCGGGGAGTGACGACAACGATCTGCACGGCTTCCTTCGATAGCTCAGTTGGTAGAGCGGTGGACTGTAGTAAAATTGATATTCATAGGTCGCTGGTTCAAATCCGGCTCGAAAGAACTGTTCCATTTTGAAATTTAGGTTTGTAGTTACGGCACAAAGCGAGGCATCAGGATGCGCATGTCCATGCATGTGTGATTCATCCCATTCTTTACACAATGTACGTGCCCTCCTCGCTGTAGCCGACAACGAAAATGAAATCAGCGTGGCAATGTTTCCTTTACTGCATGCTTCTTTTTCGTGACGACGGTCTGAGATGAAAATGTTCTTCGCGATGTTGTTAGGTTCACTTGCTGATTTCAAGAATGTACCCTGCAAACCCTCCTCAAATTGGAAAAAGAGTAGATGCTCAACCGTCTTTGCAAGCATCTCGCCCGATAAGGGACTTGAACCCTTGACCCTCAGATTAAAAGTCTGATGCTCTACCGACTGAGCTAACCGGGCTCTGAAAAACGTGTCTCCATTTAACAAGAAATTAGCTTACATTGTACCAGCATCGTCCGACGAAACAGACATGTTCGAAAAATTCCGGGGAGTGACGACAACGATCTGCACGGCTTCCTTCGATAGCTCAGTTGGTAGAGCGGTGGACTGTAGT
Source organism: Henricia sp. BOLD:AAB3569 (assembly GCA_037783545.1). Classification (NCBI taxonomy): domain Eukaryota; kingdom Metazoa; phylum Echinodermata; class Asteroidea; order Spinulosida; family Echinasteridae; genus Henricia; species Henricia sp. BOLD:AAB3569. The sequence continues at coordinate 218,790 of JBBELK010000837.1, read as the reverse complement.
AAAATTGATATTCATAGGTCGCTGGTTCAAATCCGGCTCGAAAGAACTGTTCCGTTTTGAAATTTAGGTTTGTAGTTACGGCACAAAGCGAGGCATCAGGATGCGCATGTCCCTGCATGTGTGATTCATCCCATTCTTTACACAATGCACGTGCCCTCCTCGCTGTAGCCGACAACGAAAATGAAATCAGCGTGGCAATGTTTCCTTTACTGCATGCTTCTTTTTCGTGACGGCGGTCTGAGATGAAAATGTTCTTCGCGATGTTGTTAGGTTCACTTGCTGATTTCAAGAATGTACGCTGCAAACCCTCCTCAAATTGGAAAAAAAGAGTAGATGCTCAACCGTCTTTGCAAGCGTCTCGCCCGATAAGGGACTTGAACCCTTGACCCTCAGATTAAAAGTCTGATGCTCTACCGACTGAGCTAACCGGGCTCTAAAAAACGTGTCTCCATGTAACAAGAAATTAACTTACATTGTACCAGCATCGTCCGACGAAACAGACATGTTCGAAAAATTCTGGGGAGTGACGACAACGATCTGCACGTCTTCCTTCGATAGCTCAGTTGGTAGAGCGGTGGACTGTAGTAAAATTGATATCCATACTTCGCTGGTTCAAATCCGGCTCGAAGGAACTGTTCCGTTTTGAAATTTAGGTTTGTAGTTACGGCACAAAGCGAGGCATCAGGATGCGCATGTCCCTGCATGTGTGATTCATCCCATTCTTTACACAATGTACGTGCCCTCCTCGCTGTAGCCGACAACGCAGATGAAATCAACGTGGCAATGTTTCCTTTACTGCATGCTTCTTTTTCGTGACGACGGTCTGAGATGAAAATGTTTTCGGGATGTTGTTAGGTTCACTTGCTGATTTCAAGAATGTACCCTGCAAACCCTCCTCAAATTGGAAAAAGAGTAGATGCTCAACCGTCTTTGAAAGCGTCTCGCCCGATAAGGGACTTGACCCCTTGACCCTCAGATTAAAAGTCTGATGCTCTACCGACTGAGCTAACCGGGCTCGGAAAAACATGTCTCCATGTAACAAGAAATTAGCTTACATTGTACCAGCATCGTCCGACGAAACAGACATGTTCGAAAAATTCCGGGGAGTGACGACAGCGATCTGCACGTCTTCCTTCGATAGCTCAGTTGGTAGAGCGGTGGACTGTAGTAAAATTGATATCCATAGGTCGCTGGTTCAAATCCGGCTCGAAGGAACTGTTCCGTTTTGAAATTTAGGTTTGTAGTTACGGCACAAAGCGAGGCATCAGGATGCGCATGTCCATGCATGTGTTATTCATCCCATTCTTTACACAATGTACGTGCCCTCCTCGCTGTAGCCGACAACGAAAATGAAATCAGCGTGGCAATGTTTCCTTTACTGCATGCTTCTTTTTCGTGACGACGGTCTGAGATGAAAATGTTCTTCGCGATGTTGTAAGGTTCACTTCCTGATTTCAAGAATGTACCCTGCAAACCCTCCTCAAATTGGAAAAAGAGTAGATGCTCAACCGTCTTTGCAAGCGTCTCGCCCGATAAGGGACTTGAACCCTTGACCCTCAGATTAAAAGTCTGATGCTCTACCGACTGAGCTAACCGGGCTCTGAAAAACGTGTCTCCATGTAACAAGAAATTAGCTTACATTGTACCAGCATCGTCCGACGAAACAGACATGTTCGAAAAATTCCGGGGAGTGACGACAACGATCTGCACGGCTTCCTTCGATAGCTCAGTTGGTAGAGCGGTGGACTGTAGTAAAATTGATATTCATAGGTCGCTGGTTCAAATCCGGCTCGAAAGAACTGTTCCGTTTTGAAATTTAGGTTTGTAGTTACGGCACAAAGCGAGGCATCAGGATGCGCATGTCCCTGCATGTGTGATTCATCCCATTCTTTACACAATGTACGTGCCCTCCTCGCTGTAGCCGACAACGAAAATGAAATCAGCGTGGCAATGTTTCCTTTACTGCATGCTTCTTTTTCGTGACGACGGTCTGAGATGAAAATGTTCTTCGCGATGTTGTTAGGTTCACTTGCTGATTTCAAGAATGTACCCTGCAAACCCTCCTCAAATTGGAAAAAGAGTAGATGCTCAACCGTCTTTGCAAGCGTCTCGCCCGATAAGGGACTTGAACCCTTGACCCTCAGATTAAAAGTCTGATGCTCCACCGACTGAGCTAACCGGGCTCGGAAAAACATGTCTCCATGTAACAAGAAATTAGCTTACATTGTACCAGCATCGTCCGACGAAACAGACATGTTCGAAAAATTCCGGGGAGTGACGACAGCGATCTGCATGTCTTCCTTCGATAGCTCAGTTGGTAGAGCGGTGGACTGTAGTAAAATTGATATCCATAGGTCGCTGGTTCAAATCCGGCTCGAAGGAACTGTTCCGTTTTGAAATTTAGGTTTGTAGTTACGGCACAAAGCGAGGCATCAGGATGCGCATGTCCATGCATGTGTTATTCATCCCATTCTTTACACAATGTACGTGCCCTCCTCGCTGTAGCCGACAACGAAAATGAAATCAGCGTGGCAATGTTTCCTTTACTGCATGCTTCTTTTTCGTGACGACGGTCTGAGATGAAAATGTTCTTCGCGATGTTGTTGGGTTCACTTCCTGATTTCAAGAATGTACCCTGCAAACCCTCCTCAAATTGGAAAAAGAGTAGATGCTCAACCGTTTTTGCAAGCGTCTCGCCCGATAAGGGACTTGAACCCTTGACCCTCAGATTAAAAGTCTGATGCTCCACCGACTGAGCTAACCGGGCTCGGAAAAACATGTCTCCATGTAACAAGAAATTAGCTTACATTGTACCAGCATCGTCCGACGAAACAGACATGTTCGAAAAATTCCGGGGAGTGACGACAGCGATCTGCACGTCTTCCTTCGATAGCTCAGTTGGTAGAGCGGTGGACTGTAGTAAAATTGATATCCATAGGTCGCTGGTTCAAATCCGGCTCGAAGGAACTGTTCCGTTTTGAAATTTAGGTTTGTAGTTACGGCACAAAGCGAGGCATCAGGATGCGCATGTCCATGCATGTGTTATTCATCCCATTCTTTACACAATGTACGTGCCCTCCTCGCTGTAGCCGACAACGAAAATGAAATCAGCGTGGCAATGTTTCCTTTACTGCATGCTTCTTTTTCGTGACGACGGTCTGAGATGAAAATGTTCTTCGCGATGTTGTTAGGTTCACTTCCTGATTTCAAGAATGTACCCTGCAAACCCTCCTCAAATTGGAAAAAGAGTAGATGCTCAACCGTCTTTGCAAGCGTCTCGCCCGATAAGGGACTTGAACCCTTGACCCTCAGATTAAAAGTCTGATGCTCTACCGACTGAGCTAACCGGGCTCGGAAAAACATGTCTCCATGTAACAAGAAATTAGCTTACATTGTACCAGCATCGTCCAACGAAACAGACATGTTCGAAAAATTCCGGGGAGTGACGACAGCGATCTGCACGTCTTCCTTCGATAGCTCAGTTGGTAGAGCGGTGGACTGTAGTAAAATTGATATTCGTAGGTCGGTGGTTCAAATCCGGCTCGAAGGAACTGTTCCGTTTTGAAATTTAGGTTTGTAGTTACGGCACAAAGCGAGGCATCAGGATGCGCATGTCCATGCATGTGTTATTCATCCCATTCTTTACACAATGTACGTGCCCTCCTCGCTGTAGCCGACAACGAAAATGAAATCAGCGTGGCAATGTTTCCTTTACTGCATGCTTCTTTTTCGTGACGACGGTCTGAGATGAAAATGTTCTTCGCGATGTTGTTAGGTTCACTTCCTGATTTCAAGAATGTACCCTGCAAACCCTCCTCAAATTGGAAAAAGAGTAGATGCTCAACCGTCTTTGCAAGCGTCTCGCCCGATAAGGGACTTGAACCCTTGACCCTCAGATTAAAAGTCTGATGCTCTACCGACTGAGCTAACCGGGCTCTGAAAAACGTGTCTCCATGTAACAAGAAATTAGCTTACATTGTACCAGCATCGTCCGACGAAACAGACATGTTCGAAAAATTCCGGGGAGTGACGACAACGATCTGCACGTCTTCCTTCGATAGCTCAGTTGGTAGAGCGGTGGACTGTAGTAAAATTGATATCCATACTTCGCTGGTTCAAATCCGGCTCGAAGGAACTGTTCCGTTTTGAAATTTAGGTTTGTAGTTACGGCACAAAGCGAGGCATCAGGATGCGCATGTCCCTGCATGTGTGATTCATCCCATTCTTTACACAATGTACGTGCCCTCCTCGCTGTAGCCGACAACGAAAATGAAATCAGCGTGGCAATGTTTCCTTTACTGCATGCTTCTTTTTCGTGACGACGGTCTGAGATGAAAATGTTCTTCGCGATGTTGTTAGGTTCACTTCCTGATTTCAAGAATGTACCCTGCAAACCCTCCTCAAATTGGAAAAAGAGTAGATGCTCAACCGTCTTTGCAAGCGTCTCGCCCGATAAGGGACTTGAACCCTTGACCCTCAGATTAAAAGTCTGATGCTCTACCGACTGAGCTAACCGGGCTCTGAAAAACGGGTTTCCATGTAACAAGAAATTAGCTTACATTGTACCAGCATCGTTCGACGAAACAGACATGTTCGAAAAATTCCGGGGAGTGACGACAACGATCTGCACGTCTTCCTTCGATAGCTCAGTTGGTAGAGCGGTGGACTGTAGTAAAATTGATATCCATAGGTCGCTGGTTCAAATCCGGCTCGAAGGAACTGTTCCGTTTTGAAATTTAGGTTTGTAGTTACGGCACAAAGCGAGGCATCAGGATGCGCATGTCCATGCATGTGTGATTCATCCCATTCTTTACACAATGTACGTGCCCTCCTCGCTGTAGCCGACAACGAAAATGAAATCAGCGTGGCAATGTTTCCTTTACTGCATGCTTCTTTTTCGTGACGACGGTCTGAGATGAAAATGTTCTTCGCGATGTTGTTAGGTTCACTTGCTGATTTCAAGAATGTACCCTGCAAACCCTCCTCAAATTGGAAAAAATAGTAGATGCTCAACCGTCTTTGCAAGCGTCTCGCCCGATAAGGGACTTGAACCCTTGACCCTCAGATTAAAAGTCTGATGCTCTACCGACTGAGCTAACCGGGCTCTGAAAAACGTGTCTCCATGTAACAAGAAATTAGCTTACATTGTACCAGCATCGTCCGACGAAACAGACATGTTCGAAAAATTCCGGGGAGTGACGACAACGATCTGCACGTCTTCCTTCGATAGCTCAGTTGGTAGAGCGGTGGACTGTAGTAAAATTGATATCCATACTTCGCTGGTTCAAATCCGGCTCGAAGGAACTGTTCCGTTTTGAAATTTAGGTTTGTAGTTACGGCACAAAGCGAGGCATCAGGATGCGCATGTCCCTGCATGTGTGATTCATCCCATTCTTTACACAATGTACGTGCCCTCCTCGCTGTAGCCGACAACGAAAATGAAATCAGCGTGGCAATGTTTCCTTTACTGCATGCTTCTTTTTCGTGACGACGGTCTGAGATGAAAATGTTCTTCGCGATGTTGTTAGGTTCACTTGCTGATTTCAAGAATGTACCCTGCAAACCCTCCTCAAATTGGAAAAAGAGTAGATGCTCAACCGTCTTTGCAAGCGTCTCGCCCGATAAGGGACTTGAACCCTTGACCCTCAGATTAAAAGTCTGATGCTCTACCGACTGAGCTAACCGGGCTCTGAAAAACGGGTTTCCATGTAACAAGAAATTAGCTTACATTGTACCAGCATCGTTCGACGAAACAGACATGTTCGAAAAATTCCGGGGAGTGACGACAACGATCTGCACGTCTTCCTTCGATAGCTCAGTTGGTAGAGCGGTGGACTGTAGTAAAATTGATATCCATAGGTCGCTGGTTCAAATCCGGCTCGAAGGAACTGTTCCGTTTTGAAATTTAGGTTTGTAGTTACGGCACAAAGCGAGGCATCATGATGCGCATGTCCATGCATGTGTTATTCATCCCATTCTTTACACAATGTACGTGCCCTCCTCGCTGTAGCCGACAACGAAAATGAAATCAGCGTGGCAATGTTTCCTTTACTGCATGCTTCTTTTTCGTGACGACGTCTGAGATGAAAATGTTCTTCGCGATGTTGTTAGGTTCACTTCCTGATTTCAAGAATGTACCCTGCAAACCCTCCTCAAATTGGAAAAAGAGTAGATGCTCAACCGTCTTTGCAAGCGTCTCGCCCGATAAGGGACTTGAACCCTTGACCCTCAGATTAAAAGTCTGATGCTCTACCGACTGAGCTAACCGGGCTCTGAAAAACGTGTCTCCATGTAACAAGAAATTAGCTTACATTGTACCAGCATCGTCCGACGAAACAGACATGTTCGAAAAATTCCGGGGAGTGACGACAACGATCTGCACAGCTTCCTTCGATAGCTCAGTTGGTAGAGCGGTGGACTGTAGTAAAATTGATATTCATAGGTCGCTGGTTCAAATCCGGCTCGAAAGAACTGTTCCGTTTTGAAATTTAGGTTTGTAGTTACGGCACAAAGCGAGGCATCAGGATGCGCATGTCCCTGCATGTGTGATTCATCCCATTCTTTACACAATGTACGTGCCCTCCTCGCTGTAGCCGACAACGAAAATGAAATCAGCGTGGCAATGTTTCCTTTACTGCATGTTTCTTTTTCGTGACGGCGGTCTGAGATGAAAATGTTCTTCGCGATGTTGTTAGGTTCACTTGCTGATTTCAAGAATGTACCCTGCAAACCCTCCTCAAATTGGAAAAAAGAGTAGATGCTCAACCGTCTTTGCAAGCGTCTCGCCCGATAAGGGACTTGAACCCTTGACCCTCAGATTAAAAGTCTGATGCTCTACCGACTGAGCTAACCGGGCTCTGAAAAACGTGTCTCCATGTAACAAGAAATTAGCTTACATTGTACCAGCATCGTCCGACGAAACAGACATGTTCGAAAAATTCCGGGGAGTGACGACAACGATCTGCACGTCTTCCTTCGATAGCTCAGTTGGTAGAGCGGTGGACTGTAGTAAAATTGATATCCAAACTTCGCTGGTTCAAATCCGGCTCGAAGGAACTGTTCCGTTTTGAAATTTAGGTTTGTAGTTACGGCACAAAGCGAGGCATCAGGATGCGCATGTCCATGCATGTGTGATTCATCCCATTCTTTACACAATGTACGTGCCCTCCTCGCTGTAGCCGACAACGAAAATGAAATCAGCGTGGCAATGTTTCCTTTACTGCATGCTTCTTTTTCGTGACGACGGTCTGAGATGAAAATGTTCTTCGCGATGTTGTTAGGTTCACTTGCTGATTTCAAGAATGTACCCTGCAAACCCTCCTCAAATTGGAAGAAGAGTAGATGCTCAACCGTCTTTGCAAGCGTCTCGCCCGATAAGGGACTTGAACCCTTGACCCTCAGATTAAAAGTCTGATGCTCTACCGACTGAGCTAACCGGGCTCGGAAAAACATGTCATTATGTAACAAGAAATTAGCTTACATTGTACCAGCATCGTCCGACGAAACAGACATGTTCGAAAAATTCCGGGGAGTGACGACAGCGATCTGCACGTCTTCCTTCGATAGCTCAGTTGGTAGAGCGGTGGACTGTAGTAAAATTGATATCCATAGGTCGCTGGTTCAAATCCGGCTCGAAGGAACTGTTCCGTTTTGAAATTTAGGTTTGTAGTTACGGCACAAAGCGAGGCATCAGGATGCGCATGTCCATGCATGTGTTATTCATCCCATTCTTTACACAATGTACGTGCCCTCCTCGCTGTAGCCGACAACGAAAATGAAATCAGCGTGGCAATGTTTCCTTTACTGCAAGCTTCTTTTTCGTGACGACGGTCTGAGATGAAAATGTTCTTTGCGATGTTGTTAGGTTCACTTCCTGATTTCAAGAATGTACCCTGCAAACCCTCCTCAAATTGGAAAAAGAGTAGATGCTCAACCGTCTTTGCAAGCGTCTCGCCCGATAAGGGACTTGAACCCTTGACCCTCAGATTAAAAGTCTGATGCTCTACCGACTGAGCTAACCGGGCTCTGAAAAACGTGTCTCCATGTAACAAGAAATTAGCTTACATTGTACCAGCATCGTCCGACGAAACAGACATGTTCGAAAAATTCCGGGGAGTGACGACAACGATCTGCACGGCTTCCTTCGATAGCTCAGTTGGTAGAGCGGTGGACTGTAGTAAAATTGATATTCATAGGTCGCTGGTTCAAATCCGGCTCGAAAGAACTGTTCCGTTTTGAAATTTAGGTTTGTAGTTACGGCACAAAGCGAGGCATCAGGATGCGAATGTCCCTGCATGTGTGATTCATCCCATTCTTTACACAATGTACGTGCCCTCCTCGCTGTAGCCGACAACGAAAATGAAATCAGCGTGGCAATGTTTCCTTTACTGCATGCTTCTTTTTCGTAACGGCGGTCTGAGATGAAAATGTTCTTCGCGATGTTGTTAGGTTCACTTGCTGATTTCAAGAATGTACCCTGCAAACCCTCCTCAAATTGGAAAAAAGAGTAGATGCTCAACCGTCTTTGCAAGCGTCTCGCCCGATAAGGGACTTGAACCCTTGACCCTCAGATTAAAAGTCTGATGCTCTACCGACTGAGCTAACCGGGCTCTGAAAAACGTGTCTCCATGTAACAAGAAATTAGCTTACATTGTACCAGCATCGTCCGACGAAACAGACATGTTCGAAAAATTACGGGGAGTGACGACAACGATCTGCACGTCTTCCTTCGATAGCTCAGTTGGCAGAGCGGTGGACTGTAGTAAAATTGATATCCATACTTCGCTGGTTCAAATCCGGCTCGAAGGAACTGTTCCGTTTTGAAATTTAGGTTTGTAGTTACGGCACAAAGCGAGGCATCAGGATGCGCATGTCCCTGCATGTGTGATTCATCCCATTCTTTACACAATGTACGTGCCCTCCTCGCTGTAGCCGACAACGAAAATGAAATCAGCGTGGCAATGTTTCCTTTACTGCATGCTTCTTTTTCGTGACGACGGTCTGAGATGAAAATGTTCTTCGCGATGTTGTTAGGTTCACTTGCTGATTTCAAGAATGTACCCTGCAAACCCTCCTCAAATTGGAAAAAGAGTAGATGCTCAACCGTCTTTGCAAGCGTCTCGCCCGATAAGGGACTTGAACCCTTGACCCTCAGATTAAAAGTCTGATGCTCTACCGACTGAGCTAACCGGGCTCTGAAAAACGGGTTTCCATGTAACAAGAAATTAGCTTACATTGTACCAGCATCGTTCGACGAAACAGACATGTTCGAAAAATTCCGGGGAGTGACGACAACGATCTGCACGTCTTCCTTCGATAGCTCAGTTGGTAGAGCGGTGGACTGTAGTAAAATTGATATCCATAGGTCGCTGGTTCAAATCCGGCTCGAAGGAACTGTTCCGTTTTGAAATTTAGGTTTGTAGTTACGGCACAAAGCGAGGCATCAGGATGCGCATGTCCCTGCATGTGTGATTCATCCCATTCTTTACACAATGTACGTGCCCTCCTCGCTGCAGCCGACAACGCAAATGAAATCAGCGTGGCAATGTTTCCTTTACTGCATGCTTCTTTTTCGTGACGACGGTCTGAGATGAAAATGTTTTCGCGATGTTGTTAGGTTCACTTGCTGATTTCAAGAATGTACCCTGCAAACCCTCCTCAAATTGGAAAAAGAGTAGATGCTCAACCGTCTTTGCAAGCGTCTCGCCCGATAAGGGACTTGAACCCTTGACCCTCAGATTAAAAGTCTGATGCTCTACCGACTGAGCTAACCGGGCTCTGAAAAACAGGCTTCCATGTAACAAGAAATTAGCTTACATTGTACCAGCATCGTTCGACGAAACAGACATGTTCGAAAAATTCCGGGGAGTGACGACAACGATCTGCACGTCTTCCTTCGATAGCTCAGTTGGTAAAGCGGTGGACTGTAGTAAAATTGATATCCATAGGTCGCTGGTTCAAATCCTGCTCGAAGGAACTGTTCCGATTTGAAATTTAGGTTTGTAGTAACGGCACAATGCGAGGCATCAAGATGCGCATGTCCCTGCATGTGTGATTCATCCCATTCTTTACACAATGTACATGCCCTCCTCGCTGTAGCCGACAACACAAATGAAATCAGCATGGCAATGTTTCCTTTACTGCATGCTTCTTTTTCGTGACGACGTCTGAGATGAAAATGTTCTTCGCGATGTTGTTAGGTTCACTTGCTGATTTCAAGAATGTACCCTGCAAACCCTCCTCAAATTGGAAAAAGAGTAGATGCTCAACCGTCTTTGAAAGCGTCTCGCCCGATAAGGGACTTGAACCGTTGACCCTCAGATTAAAAGTCTGATGCTCTACCGACTGAGCTAACCGGGCTCTGAAAAACGTGTCTCCATGTAACAAGAAATTAGCTTACATTGTACCAGCATCGTCCGACGAAACAGACATGTTCGAAAAATTCCGGGGAGTGACGACAACGATCTGCACGTCTTCCTTCGATAGCTCAGTTGGTAGAGCGGTGGACTGTAGTAAAATTGATATCCATAGGTCGCTGGTTCAAATCCGGCTCGAAGGAACTGTTCCGTTTTGAAATTTAGGTTTGTAGTTACGGCACAAAGCGAGGCATCAGGATGCGCATGTCCCTGCATGTGTGATTCATCCCATTATTTACACAATGTACGTGCCCTCCTCGCTGTAGCCGACAACGAAAATGAAATCAGCGTGGCAATGGGTCGTATGAATAAAAAGTAGTATTTGCTTTTACTTCAATATTTGTAGTATTTACTACCATCCGTATGAATAAAAATGAGTAAAAGCGTTTACTAGAAAGTATTTTCTAAATGTTAAAAGTATTTACTTGTACCTGAAAAACATTTGCTTTTCTTTTTAGCGTTTACTTAACTCCGTATGAATAAAAGGGGGCAGATACTACAAATTGCAAGTAATTACTTGTCCTTTTTCAAGGTAGCTCCAGAGCTACCTTAGGAATAGAGAAGTGAGGACTCAACGGGAGAAATGGCATGATGGTCAGAATCAACATCACTCATGGCTGACTTGTAGATTTTTGATTTAACTCTAACTTCTAACCTAATACTGCTTGTGTGTGTGTGTAGAGTGTACGTGAATGGTTTTACAACACAAAGGAAATAGTTTTATTTCTTCAAAGTCATTCGGCCATGCACGCAGCATGATTTGCAGAAGCATTTACTACAAAGAATTAAGTGAGTGCTTTGCAGTAAAAGAATAAGATTATTCATACGGAATGTAGAAGATGCTTTTACTGAATGCTTCTACTTTGAAGTATATTCTTTTACTTTTTGCTAATACTTCTTAGTATTTACTACTTTTTATTCATACGACCCAATGTTTCCTTTACTGCATGCTTCTTTTTCGTGACGACGGTCTGAGATGAAAATGTTCTTCGCGATGTTGTTAGGTTCACTTGCTGATTTCAAGAATGTACCCTGCAAACCCTCCTCAAATTGGAAAAAGAGTAGATGCTCAACCGTCTTTGCAAGCGTCTCGCCCGATAAGGGACTTGAACCCTTGACCCTCAGATTAAAAGTCTGATGCTATACCGACTGAGCTAACCGGGCTCTGAAAAACGTGTCTCCATGTAACAAGAAATTAGCTTACATTGTACCAGCATCGTCCGACGAAACAGACATGTTCGAAAAATTCCGGGGAGTGACGACAACGATCTGCACGTCTTCCTTCGATAGCTCAGTTGGTAGAGCGGTGGACTGTAGTAAAATTGATATCCATAGGTCGCTGGTTCAAATCCGGCTCGAAGGAACTGTTCCGTTTTGAAATTTAGGTTTGTAGTTACGGCACAAAGCGAGGCATCAGGATGCGCATGTCCCTGCATGTGTGATTCATCCCATTATTTACACAATGTACGTGCCCTCCTCGCTGTAGCCGACAACGAAAATGAAATCAGCGTGGCAATGGGTCGTATGAATAAAAAGTAGTATTTGCTTTTACTTCAATATTTGTAGTATTTACTACCATCCGTATGAATAAAAATGAGTAAAAGCGTTTACTAGAAAGTATTTTCTAAATGTTAAAAGTATTTACTTGTACCTGAAAAACATTTGCTTTTCTTTTTAGCGTTTACTTAACTCCGTATGAATAAAAGGGGGCAGATACTACAAATTGCAAGTAATTACTTGTCCTTTTTCAAGGTAGCTCCAGAGCTACCTTAGGAATAGAGAAGTGAGGACTCAACGGGAGAAATGGCATGATGGTCAGAATCAACATCACTCATGGCTGACTTGTAGATTTTTGATTTAACTCTAACTTCTAACCTAATACTGCTTGTGTGTGTGTGTAGAGTGTACGTGAATGGTTTTACAACACAAAGGAAATAGTTTTATTTCTTCAAAGTCATTCGGCCATGCACGCAGCATGATTTGCAGAAGCATTTACTACAAAGAATTAAGTGAGTGCTTTGCAGTAAAAGAATAAGATTATTCATACGGAATGTAGAAGATGCTTTTACTGAATGCTTCTACTTTGAAGTATATTCTTTTACTTTTTGCTAATACTTCTTAGTATTTACTACTTTTTATTCATACGACCCAATGTTTCCTTTACTGCATGCTTCTTTTTCGTGACGACGGTCTGAGATGAAAATGTTCTTCGCGATGTTGTTAGGTTCACTTGCTGATTTCAAGAATGTACCCTGCAAACCCTCCTCAAATTGGAAAAAGAGTAGATGCTCAACCGTCTTTGCAAGCGTCTCGCCCGATAAGGGACTTGAACCCTTGACCCTCAGATTAAAAGTCTGATGCTATACCGACTGAGCTAACCGGGCTCTGAAAAACGGGCTTCCATGTAACAAGAAATTAGCTTACATTGTACCAGCATCGTTCGACGAAACAGACATGTTCGAAAAATTCCGGGGAGTGACGACAACGATCTGCACGTCTTCCTTCGATAGCTCAGTTGGTAGAGCGGTGGACTGTAGTAAAATTGATATCCATAGGTCGCTGGTTCAAATCCGGCTCGAAGGAACTGTTCCGTTTTGAAATTTAGGTTTGTAGTTACGGCACAAAGCGAGGCATCAGGATGCGCATGTCCCTGCATGTGTGATTCATCCCATTCTTTACACAATGTACGTGCCCTCCTCGCTGTAGCCGACAACGAAAATGAAATCAGCGTGGCAATGTTTTCTTTACTGCATGCTTCTTTTTCGTGACGACGTGTGAGATGAAAATGTTCTTCGCGATGTTGTTAGGTTCACTTGCTGATTTCAAGAATGTACCCTGCAAACCCTCCTCAAATTGGAAAAAGAGTAGATGATCAACCGTCTTTGCAAGCGTCTCGCCCGATAAGGGACTTGAACCCTTGACCCTCAGATTAAAAGTCTGATGCTCTACCGACTGAGCCAACCGGGCTCTGAAAAACGGTCTTCCATGTAACAAGAAATTAGCTTACATTGTACCAGCATCGTCCGACGAAACAGACATGTTCAAAAAATTCCGGGGAGTGACGACAACGATCTGCACGTCTTCCTTCGATAGCTCAGTTGGTAGAGCGGTGGACTGTAGTAAAATTGATATCCATAGGTCGCTGGTTCAAATCCGGCTCGAAGGAACTGTTCCGTTTTGAAATTTAGGTTTGTAGTTACGGCACAAAACGAGGCATCAGGATGCGCATGTCCCTGCATGTGCGATTCATCCCATTATTTACACAATGTACGTGCCCTCCTCGCTGTAGCCGACAACGAAAATGAAATCAGCGTGGCAATGTTTCCTTTACTGCATGCTTCTTTTTCGTGACGACGGACTGAGATGAAAATGTTCTTCGCGATGTTGTTAGGTTCACTTGCTGATTTCAAGAATGTACCCTTCAAACCCTCCTCAAATTGGAAAAAGAGTAGATGATCAACCGTCTTTGCAAGCGTCTCGCCCGATAAGGGACTTGAACCCTTGACCCTCAGATTAAAAGTCTGATGCTCTACCGACTGAGCTAACCGGGCTCTGAAAAACGGTCTTCCATGTAACAAGAAATTAGCTTACATTGTACCAGCATCGTCCGACGAAACAGACATGCTCAAAAAATTCCGGGGAGTGACGACAACGATCTGCACGTCTTCCTTCGATAGCTCAGTTGGTAGAGCGGTGGACTGTAGTAAAATTGATATCCATAGGTCGCTGGTTCAAATCCGGCTCGAAGGAACTGTTCCGTTTTGAAATTTAGGTTTGTAGTTACGGCACAAAGCGAGGCATCAGGATGCGCATGTCCCTGCATGTGTGATTCATCCCATTCTTTACACAATGTACGTGCCCTCCTCGCTGTAGCCGACAACGAAAATGAAATCAGCGTGGCAATGTTTCCTTTACTGCATGCTTCTTTTTCGTGACGACGGTCTGAGATGAAAATGTTCTTCGCGATGTTGTTAGGTTCACTTGCTGATTTCAAGAATGTACCCTGCAAACCCTCCTCAAATTGGAAAAAGAGTAGATGATCAACCGTCTTTGCAAGCGTCTCGCCCGATAAGGGACTTGAACCCTTGACCCTCAGATTAAAAGTCTGATGCTCTACCGACTGAGCCAACCGGGCTCTGAAAAACGGTCTTCCATGTAACAAGAAATTAGCTTACATTGTACCAGCATCGTCCGACGAAACAGACATGTTCAAAAAATTCCGGGAAGTGACGACAACGATCTGCACGTCTTCCTTCGATAGCTCAGTTGGTAGAGCGGTGGACTGTAGTAAAATTGATATCCATAGGTCGCTGGTTCAAATCCGGCTCGAAGGAACTGTTCCGTTTTGAAATTTAGGTTTGTAGTTACGGCACAAAGCGAGGCATCAGGATGCGCATGTCCCTGCATGTGCGATTCATCCCATTCTTTACACAATGTACGTGCCCTCCTCGCTGTAGCCGACAACGAAAATGAAATCAGCGTGGCAATGTTTCCTTTACTGCATGCTTCTTTTTCGTGACGACGGACTGAGATGAAAATGTTCTTCGCGATGTTGTTAGGTTCACTTGCTGATATCAAGAATGTACCCTGCAAACTCTCCTCAAATTGGAAAAAGAGTAGATGATCAACCGTCTTTGCAAGCGTCTCGCCCGATAAGGGACTTGAACCCTTGACCCTCAGATTAAAAGTCTGATGCTCTACCGACTGAGCTAACCGGGCTCTGAAAAACGGTCTTCCATGTAACAAGAAATTAGCTTACATTGTACCAGCATCGTTCGACGAAACAGACATGTTCGAAAAATTCCGGGGAGTGACGACAACGATCTGCACGTCTTCCTTCGATAGCTCAGTTGGTAGAGCGGTGGACTGTAGTAAAATTGATATCCATAGGTCGCTGGTTCAAATCCGGATCGAAGGAACTGTTCCGTTTTGAAATTTAGGTTTGTAGTTACGGCACAAAGCGAGGCATCAGGATGCGCATGTCCCTGCATGTGTGATTCATCCCATTCTTTACACAATGTACGTGCCCTCCTCGCTGTAGCCGACAACGAAAATGAAATCAGCGTGGCAATGTTTTCTTTACTGCATGCTTCTTTTTCGTGACGACGTGTGAGATGAAAATGTTCTTCGCGATGTTGTTAGGTTCACTTGCTGATTTCAAGAATGTACCTGGCAAACCCTCCTCAAATTGGAAAAAGAGTAGATGATCAACCGTCTTTGCAAGCGTCTCGCCCGATAAGGGACTTGAACCCTTGACCCTCAGATTAAAAGTCTGATGCTCTACCGACTGAGCCAACCGGGCTCTGAAAAACGGTCTTCCATGTAACAAGAAATTAGCTTACATTGTACCAGCATCGTCCGACGAAACAGACATGTTCAAAAAATTCCGGGGAGTGACGACAAAGATCTGCACGTCTTCCTTCGATAGCTCAGTTGGTAGAGCGGTGGACTGTAGTAAAATTGATATCCATAGGTCGCTGGTTCAAATCCGGCTCGAAGGAACTGTTCCGTTTTGAAATTTGGGTTTGTAGTTACGGCACAAAGCGAGGCATCAGGATGCGCATGTCCCTGCATGTGTGATTCATCCCATTCTTTACACAATGTACGTGCCCTCCTCGCTGTAGCCGACAACGAAAATGAAATCAGCTTGGCAATGTTTCCTTTACTGCATGCTTCTTTTTCGTGACGACGGTCTGAGATGAAAATGTTCTTCGCGATGTTGTTAGGTTCACTTGCTGATTTCAAGAATGTACCCTGCAAACCCTCCTCAAATTGGAAAAAAGAGTAGATGCTCAACCGTCTTTGCAAGCGTCTCGCCCGATAAGGGACTTGAACCCTTGACCCTCAGATTAAAAGTCTGATGCTCTACCGACTGAGCTAACCGGGCTCTGAAAAATGTGTCTCCATGTAACAAGAAATTAGCTTACATTGTACCAGCATCGTCCGACGAAACAGACATGTTCGAAAAATTCCGGGGAGTGACGACAACGATCTCCACGTCTTCCTTCGATAGCTCAGTTGGTAGAACGGTGGACTGTAGTAAAATTGATATCCATAGGTCGCTGGTTCAAATCCGGCTGGAAGGAACTGTGCCGTTTTGAAATTTAGGTTTGTAGTTACGGCACAAAGCGAGGCATCAGGATGCGCATGTCCCTGCATGTGTGATTCATCCCATTCTTTACACAATGTACGTGCCCTACTCGCTGTAGCCGACAACGCAAATGAAATCAGCGTGGCAATGTTCCTTTACTGCATGCTTATTTTTCGTGACGACGGTCTGAGATGAAAATGTTTTCGCGATGTTGTTAGGTTCACTTGCTGATTTCAAGAATGTACCCTGCAAACCCTCCTCAAATTGGAAAAAGAGTAGATGCTTAACCGTCTTTGAAAGCGTCTCGCCCGATAAGGGACTTGAACCCTTGACCCTCAGATTAAAAGTCTGATGCTCTACCGACTGAGCTAACCGGGCTCTGAAAAACGTGTCTCCTTGTAACAAGAAATTAGCTTACATTGTACCAGCATCGTCCGACGAAACAGACATGTTCGAAAAATTCCGGGGAGTGACGACAACGATCTGCACGTCTTCTTTCGATAGCTCAGTTGGTAGAACGGTGGACTGTAGTAAAATTGATATCCATAGGTCGCTGGTTCAAATCCGGCTCGAAGGAACTGTTCCGTTTTGAAATTTAGGTTTGTAGTTACGGCACAAAGCGAGGCATCAGGATGCGCATGTCCCTGCATGTGTGATTCATCCCATTCTTTACACAATGTACGTGCCCTCCTCGCTGTAGCCGACAACGAAAATGAAATCAGCGTGGCAATGTTTTCTTTACTGCATGCTTCTTTTTCGTGACGACGTGTGAGATGAAAATGTTCTTCGCGATGTTGTTAGGTTCACTTGCTGATTTCAAGAATGTACCTGGCAAACCCTCCTCAAATTGGAAAAAGAGTAGATGATCAACCGTCTTTGCAAGCGTCTCGCCCGATAAGGGACTTGAACCCTTGACCCTCAGATTAAAAGTCTGATGCTCTACCGACTGAGCCAACCGGGCTCTGAAAAACGGTCTTCCATGTAACAAGAAATTAGCTTACATTGTACCAGCATCGTCCGACGAAACAGACATGTTCGAAAAATTCCGGGGAGTGACGACAACGATCTCCACGTCTTCCTTCGATAGCTCAGTTGGTAGAACGGTGGACTGTAGTAAAATTGATATCCATAGGTCGCTGGTTCAAATCCGGCTGGAAGGAACTGTGCCGTTTTGAAATTTAGGTTTGTAGTTACGGCACAAAGCGAGGCATCAGGATGCGCATGTCCCTGCATGTGTGATTCATCCCATTCTTTACACAATGTACGTGCCCTACTCGCTGTAGCCGACAACGCAAATGAAATCAGCGTGGCAATGTTTCCTTTACTGCATGCTTATTTTTCGTGACGACGGTCTGAGATGAAAATGTTTTCGCGATGTTGTTAGGTTCACTTGCTGATTTCAAGAATGTACCCTGCAAACCCTCCTCAAATTGGAAAAAGAGTAGATGCTTAACCGTCTTTGAAAGCGTCTCGCCCGATAAGGGACTTGAACCCTTGACCCTCAGATTAAAAGTCTGATGCTCTACCGACTGAGCTAACCGGGCTCTGAAAAACGTGTCTCCTTGTAACAAGAAATTAGCTTACATTGTACCAGCATCGTCCGACGAAACAGACATGTTCGAAAAATTCCGGGGAGTGACGACAACGATCTGCACGTCTTCTTTCGATAGCTCAGTTGGTAGAACGGTGGACTGTAGTAAAATTGATATCCATAGGTCGCTGGTTCAAATCCGGCTCGAAGGAACTGTTCCGTTTTGAAATTTAGGTTTGTAGTTACGGCACAAAGCGAGGCATCAGGATGCGCATGTCCCTGCATGTGTGATTCATCCCATTCTTTACACAATGTACGTGCCCTCCTCGCTGTAGCCGACAACGAAAATGAAATCAGCTTGGCAATGTTTCCTTTACTGCATGCTTCTTTTTCGTGAGGACGGTCTGAGATGAAAATGTTTTCGCGATGTTGTTAGGTTCACTTGCTGATTTCAAGAATGTACCCTGCAAACCCTCCTCAAATTGGAAAAAGAGTAGATGCTTAACCGTCTTTGAAAGCGTCTCGCCCGATAAGGGACTTGAACCCTTGACCCTCAGATTAAAAGTCTGATGCTCTACCGACTGAGCTAACCGGGCTCTGAAAAACGTGTCTCCATGTAACAAGAAATTAGCTTACATTGTACCAGCATCGTCCGACGAAACAGACATGTTCGAAAAATTCCGGGGAGTGATGACAACGATCTGCACGTCTTCCTTCGATAGCTCAGTTGGTAGAGCGGTGGACTGTAGTAAAATTGATATCCATAGGTCGCTGGTTCAAATCCGGCTCGAAGGAACTGTTCCGTTTTGAAATTTAGGTTTGTAGTTACGGCACAAAGCGAGGCATCAGGATGCGCATGTCCCTGCATGTGTGATTCATCCCATTCTTTACACAATGTACGTGCCCTACTCGCTGTAGCCGACAACGCAAATGAAATCAGCGTGGCAATGCTTCCTTTACTGCATGCTTCTTTTTCGTGACGACGGTCTGAGATAAAAATGTTTTCGCGATGTTGTTAGGTTCACTTGCTGATTTCAAGAATGTACCCTGCAAACCCTCCTCAAATTGGAAAAAGAGTAGATGCTTAACCGTCTTTGAAAGCGTCTCGCCCGATAAGGGACTTGAACCCTTGACCCTCAGATTAAAAGTCTGATGCTCTACCGACTGAGCTAACCGGGCTCTGAAAAACGTGTCTCCATGTAACAAGAAATTAGCTTACATTGTACCAGCATCGTCCGACGAAACAGACATGTTCGAAAAATTCCGGGGAGTGACGACAACGATTTGCACGTCTTCCTTCGATAGCTCAGTTGGTAGAACGGTGGACTGTAGTAAAATTGATATCCATAGGTCGCTGGTTCAAATCCGGCTCAAAGGAACTGTTCCGTTTTGAAATTTAGGTTTGTAGTTACGGCACAAAGCGAGGCATCAGGATGCGCATGTCCCTGCATGTGTGATTCATCCCATTCTTTACACAATGTACGTGCCCTCCTCGCTGTAGCCGACAACGAAAATGAAATCAGCTTGGCAATGTTTCCTTTACTGCATGCTTCTTTTTCGTGACGACGGTCTGAGATGAAAATGTTCTTCGCGATGTTGTTAGGTTCACTTGCTGATTTAGGTTCACTTGCTGATTTCAAGAATGTACCCTGCAACTCCTCGGGGAGTGACGACAACGATCTGCACGTCTTCCTTCGATAGCTCAGTTGGTAGAGCGGTGAACAGGTCGCTGGTTCAAATTTAGGTTTGTAGTTACGGCACAAAGCGAGGCATCAGGATGCGCATGTCCTGCATGTGTGATTCATCCCTTTCTTTACAAAATGTACGTGCCCTCCTCGCTGTAGCCGACAACGAAAATGAAATCAGCGTGGCAATGTTTCCTTTACTGCATGCTTCTTTTTCGTGACAACGGTCTGAGATGAAAATGTTCTTCGCGATGTTGTTAGGTTCACTTGCTGATTTCAAGAATGTACCCTGCAAACCCTCCTCAAATTGGAAAAAAGAGTAGATGCTCAACCGTCTTTGCAATCGTCTCGCCCGATAAGGGACTTGAACCCTTGACCCTCAGATTAAAAGTCTGATGCTCTACCGACTGAGCTAACCGGGCTCTGAAAAACGTGTCTCCATGTAACAAGAAATTAGCTTACATTGTACCAGCATCGTCCGACGAAACAGACATGTATGAAAAATTCCGGGGAGTGACGACAACGATCTGCACGTCTTCCTTCGATAGCTCAGTTGGTAGAGCGGTGGACTGTAGTAAAATTGATATCCATAGGTCGCTGGTTCAAATCCGGCTCGAAGGAACTGTTCCGTTTTGAAATTTAGGTTTGTAGTTACGGCACAAAGCGAGGCATCAGGATGCGCATGTCCCTGCATGTGTGATTCATCCCATTCTTTACACAATGTACGTGCCCTCCTCGCTGTAGCCGACAACGCAAATGAAATCAGCGTGGCAATGTTTCCTTTACTGCATGCTTCTTTTTTGTGACGACGGTCTGAGATGAAAATGTTTTCGCGATGTTGTTAGGTTCACTTGCTGATTTCAAGAATGTACCCTGCAAACCCTCCTCAAATTGGAAAAAGAGTAGATGCTCAACCGTCTTTGAAAGCGTCTCGCCCGATAAGGGACTTGAACCCTTGACCCTCAGATTAAAAGTCTGATGCTCTACCGACTGAGCTAACCGGGCTCTGAAAAACGTGTCTCCATGTAACAAGAAATTAGCTTACATTGTACCAGCATCGTCCGACGAAACAGACATGTTCGAAAAATTCCGGGGAGTGACGACAACGATCTGCACGGCTTCCTTCGATATCTCAGTTGGTAGAGCGGTGGACTGTAGTAAAATTGATATCCATAGGTCGCTGGTTCAAATCCGGCTCGAAGGAACTGTTCCGTTTTGAAATTTAGGTTTGTAGTTACGGCACAAAGCGAGGCATCAGGATGCGCATGTCCCTGCATGTGTGATTCATCCCATTCTTTACAAAATGTACGTGCCCTACTCGCTGTAGCCGACAACGCAAATGAAATCAGCGTGGCAATGTTTCCTTTACTGCATGCTTCTTTTTCGTGACGACGGTCTGAGATGAAAATGTTTTCGCGATGTTGTTAGGTTCACTTGCTGATTTCAAGAATGTACCCTGCAAACCCTCCTCAAATTGGAAAAAGAGTAGATGCTTAACCGTCTTTGAAAGCGTCTCGCCCGATAAGGGACTTGAACCCTTGACCCTCAGATTAAAAGTCTGATGCTCTACCGACTGAGCTAACCGGGCTCTGAAAAACGTGTCTCCTTGTAACAATAAATTAGCTTACATTGTACCAGC
The DNA here is from genome assembly GCA_037783545.1 of Henricia sp. BOLD:AAB3569. NCBI lineage: Eukaryota > Metazoa > Echinodermata > Asteroidea > Spinulosida > Echinasteridae > Henricia > Henricia sp. BOLD:AAB3569. The sequence continues at coordinate 197,429 of JBBELK010000837.1, read as the reverse complement.
ATCGTCCGACGAAACAGACATGTTCGAAAAATTCCGGGGAGTGACGACAACGATCTGCACGTCTTCCTTCGATAGCTCAGTTGGTAGAACGGTGGACTGTAGTAAAATTGATATCCATAGGTCGCTGGTTCAAATCCGGCTCGAAGGAACTGTTCCGTTTTGAAATTTAGGTTTGTAGTTACGGCACAAAGCGAGGCATCAGGATGCGCATGTCCCTGCATGTGTGATTCATCCCATTCTTTACACAATGTACGTGCCCTCCTCGCTGTAGCCGACAACGAAAATGAAATCAGCTTGGCAATGTTTCCTTTACTGCATGCTTCTTTTTCGTGACGACGGTCTGAGATGAAAATGTTTTCGCGATGTTGTTAGGTTCACTTGCTGATTTCAAGAATGTACCCTGCAAACCCTCCTCAAATTGGAAAAAGAGTAGATGCTTAACCGTCTTTGAAAGCGTCTCGCCCGATAAGGGACTTGAACCCTTGACCCTCAGATTAAAAGTCTGATGCTCTACCGACTGAGCTAACCGGGCTCTGAAAAACGTGTCTCCATGTAACAAGAAATTAGCTTACATTGTACCAGCATCGTCCGACGAAACAGACATGTTCGAAAAATTCCGGGGAGTGACGACAACGATCTGCACGTCTTCCTTCGATAGCTCAGTTGGTAGAGCGGTGGACTGTAGTAAAATTGATATCCATAGGTCGCTGGTTCAAATCCGGCTCGAAGGAACTGTTCCGTTTTGAAATTTAGGTTTGTAGTTACGGCACAAAGCGAGGCATCAGGATGCGCATGTCCCTGCATGTGTGATTCATCCCATTCTTTACACAATGTACGTGCCCTACTCGCTGTAGCCGACAACGCAAATGAAATCAGCGTGGCAATGCTTCCTTTACTGCATGCTTCTTTTTCGTGACGACGGTCTGAGATAAAAATGTTTTCGCGATGTTGTTAGGTTCACTTGCTGATTTCAAGAATGTACCCTGCAAACCCTCCTCAAATTGGAAAAAGAGTAGATGCTTAACCGTCTTTGAAAGCGTCTCGCTCGATAAGGGACTTGAACCCTTGACCCTCAGATTAAAAGTCTGATGCTCTACCGACTGAGCTAACCGGGCTCTGAAAAACGTGTCTCCATGTAACAAGAAATTAGCTTACATTGTACCAGCATCGTCCGACGAAACAGACATGTTCGAAAAATTCCGGGGAGTGACGACAACGATTTGCACGTCTTCCTTCGATAGCTCAGTTGGTAGAACGGTGGACTGTAGTAAAATTGATATCCATAGGTCGCTGGTTCAAATCCGGCTCAAAGGAACTGTTCCGTTTTGAAATTTAGGTTTGTAGTTACGGCACAAAGCGAGGCATCAGGATGCGCATGTCCCTGCATGTGTGATTCATCCCATTCTTTACACAATGTACGTGCCCTCCTCGCTGTAGCCGACAACGAAAATGAAATCAGCTTGGCAATGTTTCCTTTACTGCATGCTTCTTTTTCGTGACGACGGTCTGAGATGAAAATGTTCTTCGCGATGTTGTTAGGTTCACTTGCTGATTTAGGTTCACTTGCTGATTTCAAGAATGTACCCTGCAACTCCTCGGGGAGTGACGACAACGATCTGCACGTCTTCCTTCGATAGCTCAGTTGGTAGAGCGGTGAACAGGTCGCTGGTTCAAATTTAGGTTTGTAGTTACGGCACAAAGCGAGGCATCAGGATGCGCATGTCCTGCATGTGTGATTCATCCCTTTCTTTACAAAATGTACGTGCCCTCCTCGCTGTAGCCGACAACGAAAATGAAATCAGCGTGGCAATGTTTCCTTTACTGCATGCTTCTTTTTCGTGACAACGGTCTGAGATGAAAATGTTCTTCGCGATGTTGTTAGGTTCACTTGCTGATTTCAAGAATGTACCCTGCAAACCCTCCTCAAATTGGAAAAAAGAGTAGATGCTCAACCGTCTTTGCAATCGTCTCGCCCGATAAGGGACTTGAACCCTTGACCCTCAGATTAAAAGTCTGATGCTCTACCGACTGAGCTAACCGGGCTCTGAAAAACGTGTCTCCATGTAACAAGAAATTAGCTTACATTGTACCAGCATCGTCCGACGAAACAGACATGTATGAAAAATTCCGGGGAGTGACGACAACGATCTGCACGTCTTCCTTCGATAGCTCAGTTGGTAGAGCGGTGGACTGTAGTAAAATTGATATCCATAGGTCGCTGGTTCAAATCCGGCTCGAAGGAACTGTTCCGTTTTGAAATTTAGGTTTGTAGTTACGGCACAAAGCGAGGCATCAGGATGCGCATGTCCCTGCATGTGTGATTCATCCCATTCTTTACACAATGTACGTGCCCTCCTCGCTGTAGCCGACAACGCAAATGAAATCAGCGTGGCAATGTTTCCTTTACTGCATGCTTCTTTTTTGTGACGACGGTCTGAGATGAAAATGTTTTCGCGATGTTGTTAGGTTCACTTGCTGATTTCAAGAATGTACCCTGCAAACCCTCCTCAAATTGGAAAAAGAGTAGATGCTCAACCGTCTTTGAAAGCGTCTCGCCCGATAAGGGACTTGAACCCTTGACCCTCAGATTAAAAGTCTGATGCTCTACCGACTGAGCTAACCGGGCTCTGAAAAACGTGTCTCCATGTAACAAGAAATTAGCTTACATTGTACCAGCATCGTCCGACGAAACAGACATGTTCGAAAAATTCCGGGGAGTGACGACAACGATCTGCACGGCTTCCTTCGATATCTCAGTTGGTAGAGCGGTGGACTGTAGTAAAATTGATATCCATAGGTCGCTGGTTCAAATCCGGCTCGAAGGAACTGTTCCGTTTTGAAATTTAGGTTTGTAGTTACGGCACAAAGCGAGGCATCAGGATGCGCATGTCCCTGCATGTGTGATTCATCCCATTCTTTACAAAATGTACGTGCCCTCGTCGCTGTAGCCGACAACGAAAATGAAATCAGCCTGGCAATGTTTCCTTTACTGCATGCTTCTTTTTCGTGACGACGGTCTGAGATGAAAATGTTCTTCGCGATGTTGTTAGGTTCACTTCCTGATTTCAAGAATGTACCCTGCAAACCCTCCTCAAATTGGAAAAAGAGTAGATGCTCAACCGTCTTTGCAAGCGTCTCGCCCGATAAGGGACTTGAACCCTTGACCCTCAGATTAAAAGTCTGATGCTCTACCGACTGAGCTAACCGGGCTCTGAAAAACGGGCTTCCATGTAACAAGAAATTAGCTTACATTGTACCAGCATCGTTCGACGAAACAGACCTGTTCGAAAAATTCCGGGGAGTGACGACAACGATCTGCACGTCTTCCTTCGATAGCTCAGTTGGTAGAGCGGTGGACTGTAGTAAAATTGATATCCATAGGTCGCTGGTTCAAATCCGGCTCGAAGGAACTGTTCCGTTTTGAAATTTAGGTTTGTAGTTACGGCACAAAGCGAGGCATCAGGATGCGCATGTCCCTGCATGTGTGATTCATCCCATTCTTTACACAATGTACGTGCCCTCCTCGCTGTAGCCGACAACGCAAATGAAATCAGCGTGGCAATGTTTCCTTTACTGCATGCTTCTTTTTCGTGACGACGGTCTGAGATGAAAATGTTCTTCGCGATGTTGTTAGGTTCACTTGCTGATTTCAAGAATGTACCCTGCAAACCCTCCTCAAATTAGAAAAAAAGAGTAGATGCTCAACCGTCTTTGCAAGCGTCTCGCCCGATAAGGGACTTGAACCCTTGACCCTCAGAGTAAAAGTCTGATGCTCTACCGACTGAGCTAACCGGGCTCTGAAAAACGGGCTTCCATGTAACAAGAAATTAGCTTACATTGTACCAGCATCGTTCGACGAAACAGGCATGTTCGAAAAATTCCGGGCAGTGACGACAACGATCTGCACGTCTTCCTTCGATAGCCCAGTTGGTAGAGCGGTGGACTGTAGTAAAATTGATATCCATAGGTCGCTGGTTCAAATCCGGCTAGAAGGAACTGTTCCGTTTTGAAATTTAGGTTTGTAGTTACGGCACAAAGCGAGGCATCAGGATGCGCATGTCCCTGCATGTGTGATTCATCCCATTCTTTACACAATGTACGTGCTCTCCTCGCTGTAGCCGACAACGAAAATGAAATCAGCGTGGCAATGTTTCCTTTACTGCATGCTTCTTTTTCGTGACGACGGTCTGAGATGAAAATGTTCTTCGCGATGTTGTTAGGTTCACTTGCTGATTTCAAGAATGTACCCTGCAAATCCTCCTCAAATTGGAAAAAGAGTAGATGCTCAACCGTCTTTGCAAGCGTCTCGCCCGATAAGGGACTTGAACCCTTGACCCTCAGATTAAAAGTCTGATGCTCTACCGACTGAGCTAACCGGGCTCTGAAAAACGGGCTTCCATGTAACAAGAAATTAGCTTACATTGTACCAGCATCGTTCGACGAAACAGACATGTTCGAAAAATTCCGGGGAGTGACGACAACGATCTGCACGTCTTCCTTCGATAGCTCAGTTGGTAGAGCGGTGGACTGTAGTAAAATTGATATCCATAGGTCGCTGGTTCAAATCCGGCTCGAAGGAACTGTTCCGTTTTGAAATTTAGGTTTGTAGTTACGGCACAAAGCGAGGCATCAGGATGCGCATGTCCCTGCATGTGTGATTCATCCCATTCTTTACACAATGTACGTGCCCTCCTCGCTGTAGCCGACAACGAAAATGAAATCAGCGTGGCAATGTTTTCTTTACTGCATGCTTCTTTTTCGTGACGACGGTCTGAGATGAAAATGTTCTTCGCGATGTTGTTAGGTTCACTTGCTGATTTCAAGAATGTACCCTGCAAACCCTCCTCAAATTGGAAAAAAGAGTAGATGCTCAACCGTCTTTGCAAGCGTCTCGCCCGATAAGGGACTTGAACCCTTGACCCTCAGATTAAAAGTCTGATGCTCTACCGACTGAGCTAACCGGGCTCTGAAAAACGGGCTTCCATGTAACAAGAAATTAGCTTACATTGTACCAGCATCGTTCGACGAAACAGGCATGTTCGAAAAATTCCGGGGAGTGACGACAACGATCTGCACGTCTTCCTTCGATAGCTCAGTTGGTAGAGCGGTGGACTGTAGTAAAATTGATATCCATAGGTCGCTGGTTCAAATCCGGCTAGAAGGAACTGTTCCGTTTTGAAATTTAGGTTTGTAGTTACGGCACAAAGCGAGGCATCAGGATGCGCATGTCCCTGCATGTGTGATTCATCCCATTCTTTACACAATGTACGTGCTCTCCTCGCTGTAGCCGACAACGAAAATGAAATCAGCGTGGCAATGTTTCCTTTACTGCATGCTTCTTTTTCGTGACGACGTGTGAGATGAAAATGTTCTTCGCGATGTTGTTAGGTTCACTTGCTGATTTCAAGAATGTACCCTGCAAACCCTCCTCAAATTGGAAAAAGAGTAGATGCTCAACCGTCTCGCCCGATAAGGGACTTGAACCCTTGACCCTCAGATTAAAAGTCTGATGCTCTACCGACTGAGCTAACCGGGCTCTGAAAAACGTGTCTCCAGGTAACAAGAAATTAGCTTACATTGTACCAGCATCGTCCGACGAAACAGACATGTTCGAAAAATTCCGGGGAGTGACGACAACGATCTGCACGTCTTCCTTCGATAGCTCAGTTGGTAGAGCGGTGGACTGTAGTAAAATTGATATCCATAGGTCGCTGGTTCAAATCCGGCTCGAAGGAACTGTTCCGTTTTGAAATTTAGGTTTGTAGTTACGGCACAAAGCGAGGCATCAGGATGCGCATGTCCCTGCATGTGTGATTCATCCCATTCTTTACACAATGTACGTGCCCTCCTCGCTGTAGCCGACAACGCAAATGAAATCAGCGTGGCAATGTTTCCTTTACTGCATGCTTCTTTTTCGTGACGACGGTCTGAGATGAAAATGTTCTTCGCGATGTTGTTAGGTTCACTTGCTGATTTCAAGAATGTACCCTGCAAACCCTCCTCAAATTGGAAATAGAGTAGATGCTCAACCGTCTCGCCCGATAAGGGACTTGAACCCTTGACCCTCAGATTAAAAGTCTGATGCTCTACCGACTGAGCTAACCGGGCTCTGAAAAACGTGTCTCCATGTAACAAGAAATTAGCTTACATTGTACCAGCATCGTCCGACGAAACAGACATGTTCGAAAAATTCCGGGGAGTGACGACAACAATCTGCACGTCTTCCTTCGATAGCTCAGTTGGTAGAGCGGTGGACTGTAGTAAAATTGATATCCATAGGTCGCTGGTTCAAATCCGGCTTGAAGGAACTGTTCCGTTTTGAAATTTAGGTTTGTAGTTACGGCACAAAGCGAGGCATCAGGATGCGCATGTCCCTGCATGTGTGATTCATCCCATTCTTTATACAATGTACGTGCCCTCCTCGCTGTAGCCGACAACGAAAATGAAATCAGCGTGGCAATGTTTCCTTTACTGCATGCTTCTTTTTCGTGACGACGGTCTGAGATGAAAATGTTGTTAGGTTCACTTGCTGATTTCAAGAATGTACCCTGCAAACCCTCCTCAAATTGGAAGAAAGAGTAGATGCTCAACCGTCTTTGCAAGCGTCTCGCCCGATAAGGGACTTGAACCCTTGACCCTCAGATTAAAAGTCTGATGCTCTACCGACTGAGCTAACCGGGCTCTGAAAAACGTGTCTCCATGTAACAAGAAATTAGCTTACATTGTACCAGCATCGTCCGACGAAACAGACATGTTCGAAAAATTCCGGGGAGTGACGAGAACGATCTGCACGTCTTCCTTCGATAGCTCAGTTGGTAGAGCGGTGGACTGTAGTAAAATTGATATCCATAGGTCGCTGGTTCAAATCCGGCTCGAAGGAACTGTTCCGTTTTGAAATTTAGGTTTGTAGTTACGGCACAAAGCGAGGCATCAGGATGCGCATGTCCCTGCATGTGTGATTCATCCCATTCTTTACACAATGTACGTGCCCTCCTCGCTGTAGCCGACAACGCAAATGAAATCAGCGTGGCAATGTTTCCTTTACTGCATGCTTCTTTTTTGTGACGACGGTCTGAGATGAAAATGTTTTCGCGATGTTGTTAGGTTCACTTGCTGATTTCAAGAATGTACCCTGCAAACCCTCCTCAAATTGGAAAAAGAGTAGATGCTCAACCGTCTTTGAAAGCGTCTCGCCCGATAAGGGACTTGAACCCTTGACCCTCAGATTAAAAGTCTGATGCTCTACCGACTGAGCTAACCGGGCTCTGAAAAACGTGTCTCCATGTAACAAGAAATTAGCTTACATTGTACCAGCATCGTCCGACGAAACAGACATGTTCGAAAAATTCCGGGGAGTGACGACAACGATCTGCACGTCTTCCTTCGATAGCTCAGTTGGTAGAGCGGTGGACTGTAGTAAAATTGATATCCATAGGGCGCTGGTTCAAATCCGGCTCGAAGGAACTGTTCCGTTTTGAAATTTAGGTTTGTAGTTACGGCACAAAGCGAGGCATCAGGATGCGCATGTCCCTGCATGTGTGATTCATCCCCTTCTTTACAAAATGTACGTGCCCTCCTCGCTGTAGCCGACAACGAAAATGAAATCAGCGTGGCAATGTTTCCTTTACTGCATGCTTCTTTTTCGTGACGACGGTCTGAGATGAAAATGTTTTCGCGAAGTTGTTAGGTTCACTTGCTGATTTCAAGAATGTACCCTGCAAACCCTCCTCAAATTGGAAAAAGAGTAGATGCTCTACCGTCTTTGCAAGCGTCTCGCCCGATAAGGGACTTGAACCCTTGACCCTCAGATTAAAAGTCTGATGCTCTACCGACTGAGCTAACCGGGCTCTGAAAAACGTGTCTCCATGTAACAAGAAATTAGCTTACATTGTACCAGCATCGTCCGACGAAACAGACATGTTCGAAAAATTCCGGGGAGTGACGACAACGATCTGCACGGCTTCCTTCGATATCTCAGTTGGTAGAGCGGTGGACTGTAGTAAAATTGATATCCATAGGTCGCTGGTTCAAATCCGGCTCGAAGGAACTGTTCCGTTTTGAAATTTAGGTTTGTAGTTACGGCACAAAGCGAGGCATCAGGATGCGCATGTCCCTGCATGTGTGATTCATCCCATTCTTTACAAAATGTACGTGCCCTCGTCGCTGTAGCCGACAACGAAAATGAAATCAGCGTGGCAATGTTTCCTTTGCTGCATGCTTCTTTTTCGTGACGACGGTCTGAGATGAAAATGTTCTTCGCGATGTTGTTAGGTTCACTTCCTGATTTCAAGAATGTACCCTGCAAACCCTCCTCAAATTGGAAAAAGAGTAGATGCTCAACCGTCTTTGCAAGCGTCTCGCCCGATAAGGGACTTGAACCCTTGACCCTCAGATTAAAAGTCTGATGCTCTACCGACTGAGCTAACCGGGCTCTGAAAAACGGGCTTCCATGTAACAAGAAATTAGCTTACATTGTACCAGCATCGTTCGACGAAACAGACATGTTCGAAAAATTCCGGGGAGTGACGACAACGATCTGCACGTCTTTCTTCGATAGCTCAGTTGGTAGAGCGGTGGACTGTAGTAAAATTGATATCCATAGGTCGCTGGTTCAAATCCGGCTCGAAGGAACTGTTCCGTTTTGAAATTTAGGTTTGTAGTTACGGCACAAAGCGAGGCATCAGGATGCGCATGTCCCTGCATGTGTGATTCATCCCATTCTTTACACAATGTACGTGCCCTCCTCGCTGTAGCCGACAACGAAAATGAAATCAGCGTGGCAATGTTTCCTTTACTGCATGCTTCTTTTTCGTGACGACGGTCTGAGATGAAAATGTTCTTCGCGATGTTGTTAGGTTCACTTGCTGATTTCAAGAATGTACCCTGCAAACCCTCCTCAAATTAGAAAAAAAGAGTAGATGCTCAACCGTCTTTGCAAGCGTCTCGCCCGATAAGGGACTTGAACCCTTGACCCTCAGAGTAAAAGTCTGATGCTCTACCGACTGAGCTAACCGGGCTCTGAAAAACGGGCTTCCATGTAACAAGAAATTAGCTTACATTGTACCAGCATCGTTCGACGAAACAGGCATGTTCGAAAAATTCCGGGCAGTGACGACAACGATCTGCACGTCTTCCTTCGATAGCTCAGTTGGTAGAGCGGTGGACTGTAGTAAAATTGATATCCATAGGTCGCTGGTTCAAATCCGGCTAGAAGGAACTGTTCCGTTTTGAAATTTAGGTTTGTAGTTACGGCACAAAGCGAGGCATCAGGATGCGCATGTCCCTGCATGTGTGATTCATCCCATTCTTTACACAATGTACGTGCTCTCCTCGCTGTAGCCGACAACGAAAATGAAATCAGCGTGGCAATGTTTCCTTTACTGCATGCTTCTTTTTCGTGACGACGGTCTGAGATGAAAATGTTCTTCGCGATGTTGTTAGGTTCACTTGCTGATTTCAAGAATGTACCCTGCAAACCCTCCTCAAATTGGAAAAAGAGTAGATGCTCTACCGTCTTTGCAAGCGTCTCGCCCGATAAGGGACTTGAACCCTTGACCCTCAGATTAAAAGTCTGATGCTCTACCGACTGAGCTAACCGGGCTCGGAAAAACGTGTCTCCATGTAACAAGAAATTAGCTTACATTGTACCAGCATCGTCCGACGAAACAGACATGTTCGAAAAATTCCGGGGAGTGACGACAACGATCTGCACGGCTTCCTTCGATATCTCAGTTGGTAGAGCGGTGGACTGTAGTAAAATTGATATCCATAGGTCGCTGGTTCAAATCCGGCTCGAAGGAACTGTTCCGTTTTGAAATTTAGGTTTGTAGTTACGGCACAAAGCGAGGCATCAGGATGCGCATGTCCCTGCATGTGTGATTCATCCCATTCTTTACAAAATGTACGTGCCCTCGTCGCTGTAGCCGACAACGAAAATGAAATCAGCGTGGCAATGTTTCCTTTACTGCATGCTTCTTTTTCGTGACGACGGTCTGAGATGAAAATGTTCTTCGCGATGTTGTTAGGTTCACTTCCTGATTTCAAGAATGTACCCTGCAAACCCTCCTCAAATTGGAAAAAGAGTAGATGCTCAACCGTCTTTGCAAGCGTCTCGCCCGATAAGGGACTTGAACCCTTGACCCTCAGATTAAAAGTCTGATGCTCTACCGACTGAGCTAACCGGGCTCTGAAAAACGGGCTTCCATGTAACAAGAAATTAGCTTACATTGTACCAGCATCGTTCGACGAAACAGACATGTTCGAAAAATTCCGGGGAGTGACGACAACGATCTGCACGTCTTCCTTCGATAGCTCAGTTGGTAGAGCGGTGGACTGTAGTAAAATTGATATCCATAGGTCGCTGGTTCAAATCCGGCTCGAAGGAACTGTTCCGTTTTGAAATTTAGGTTTGTAGTTACGGCACAAAGCGAGGCATCAGGATGCGCATGTCCCTGCATGTGTGATTCATCCCATTTATTACACAATGTACGTGCCCTCCTCGCTGTAGCCGACAACGAAAATGAAATCAGCGTGGCAATGTTTCCTTTACTGCATGCTTCTTTTTCGTGACGACGGTCTGAGATGAAAATGTTCTTCGCGATGTTGTTAGGTTCACTTGCTGATTTCAAGAATGTACCCTGCAAACCCTCCTCAAATTAGAAAAAAAGAGTAGATGCTCAACCGTCTTTGCAAGCGTCTCGCCCGATAAGGGACTTGAACCCTTGACCCTCAGAGTAAAAGTCTGATGCTCTACCGACTGAGCTAACCGGGCTCTGAAAAACGGGCTTCCATGTAACAAGAAATTAGTTTACATTGTACCAGCATCGTTCGACGAAACAGGCATGTTCGAAAAATTCCGGGCAGTGACGACAACGATCTGCACGTCTTCCTTCGATAGCTCAGTTGGTAGAGCGGTGGACTGTAGTAAAATTGATATCCATAGGTCGCTGGTTCAAATCCGGCTAGAAGGAACTGTTCCGTTTTGAAATTTAGGTTTGTAGTTACGGCACAAAGCGAGGCATCAGGATGCGCATGTCCCTGCATGTGTGATTCATCCCATTCTTTACACAATGTACGTGCTCTCCTCGCTGTAGCCGACAACGAAAATGAAATCAGCGTGGCAATGTTTCCTTTACTGCATGCTTCTTTTTCGTGACGACGGTCTGAGATGAAAATGTTCTTCGCGATGTTGTTAGGTTCACTTGCTGATTTCAAGAATGTACCCTGCAAATCCTCCTCAAATTGGAAAAAGAGTAGATGCTCAACCGTCTTTGCAAGCGTCTCGCCCGATAAGGGACTTGAACCCTTGACCCTCAGATTAAAAGTCTGATGCTCTACCGACTGAGCTAACCGGGCTCTGAAAAACGGGCTTCCATGTAACAAGAAATTAGCTTACATTGTACCAGCATCGTTCGACGAAACAGACATGTTCGAAAAATTCCGGGGAGTGACGACAACGATCTGCACGTCTTCCTTCGATAGCTCAGTTGGTAGAGCGGTGGACTGTAGTAAAATTGATATCCATAGGTCGCTGGTTCAAATCCGGCTCGAAGGAACTGTTCCGTTTTGAAATTTAGGTTTGTAGTTACGGCACAAAGCGAGGCATCAGGATGCGCATGTCCCTGCATGTGTGATTCATCCCATTCTTTACACAATGTACGTGCCCTCCTCGCTGTAGCCGACAACGAAAATGAAATCAGCGTGGCAATGTTTCCTTTACTGCATGCTTCTTTTTCGTGACGACGGTCTGAGATGAAAATGTTCTTCGCGATGTTGTTAGGTTCACTTGCTGATTTCAAGAATGTACCCTGCAAACCCTCCTCAAATTGGAAAAAAGAGTAGATGCTCAACCGTCTTTGCAAGCGTCTCGCCCGATAAGGGACTTGAACCCTTGACCCTCAGATTAAAAGTATGATGCTCTACCGACTGAGCTAACCGGGCTCTGAAAAACGGGCTTCCATATAACAAGAAATTAGCTTACATTGTACCAGCATCGTTCGACGAAACAGGCATGTTCGAAAAATTCCGGGGAGTGACGACACCGATCTGCAGGTCTTCCTTCGATAGCTCAGTTGGTAGAGCGGTGGACTGTAGTAAAATTGATATCCATAGGTCGCTGGTTCAAATCCGGCTAGAAGGAACTGTTCCGTTTTGAAATTTAGGTTTGTAGTTACGGCACAAAGCGAGGCATCAGGATGCGCATGTCCCTGCATGTGTGATTCATCCCATTCTTTACAAAATGTACGTGCCCTCGTCGCTGTAGCCGACAACGAAAATGAAATCAGCGTGGCAATGTTTCCTTTGCTGCATGCTTCTTTTTCGTGACGACGGTCTGAGATGAAAATGTTCTTCGCGATGTTGTTAGGTTCACTTCCTGATTTCAAGAATGTACCCTGCAAACCCTCCTCAAATTGGAAAAAGAGTAGATGCTCAACCGTCTTTGCAAGCGTCTCGCCCGATAAGGGACTTGAACCCTTGACCCTCAGATTAAAAGTCTGATGCTCTACCGACTGAGCTAACCGGGCTCTGAAAAACGGGCTTCCATGTAACAAGAAATTAGCTTACATTGTACCAGCATCGTTCGACGAAACAGACATGTTCGAAAAATTCCGGGGAGTGACGACAACGATCTGCACGTCTTCCTTCGATAGCTCAGTTGGTAGAGCGGTGGACTGTAGTAAAATTGATATCCATAGGTCGCTGGTTCAAATCCGGCTCGAAGGAACTGTTCCGTTTTGAAATTTAGGTTTGTAGTTACGGCACAAAGCGAGGCATCAGGATGCGCATGTCCCTGCATGTGTGATTCATCCCATTCTTTACACAATGTACGTGCCCTCCTCGCTGTAGCCGACAACGAAAATGAAATCAGCGTGGCAATGTTTCCTTTACTGCATGCTTCTTTTTCGTGACGACGGTCTGAGATGAAAATGTTCTTCGCGATGTTGTTAGGTTCACTTGCTGATTTCAAGAATGTACCCTGCAAACCCTCCTCAAATTAGAAAAAAAGAGTAGATGCTCAACCGTCTTTGCAAGCGTCTCGCCCGATAAGGGACTTGAACCCTTGACCCTCAGAGTAAAAGTCTGATGCTCTACCGACTGAGCTAACCGGGCTCTGAAAAACGGGCTTCCATGTAACAAGAAATTAGCTTACATTGTACCAGCATCGTTCGACGAAACAGGCATGTTCGAAAAATTCCGGGCAGTGACGACAACGATCTGCACGTCTTCCTTCGATAGCTCAGTTGGTAGAGCGGTGGACTGTAGTAAAATTGATATCCATAGGTCGCTGGTTCAAATCCGGCTAGAAGGAACTGTTCCGTTTTGAAATTTAGGTTTGTAGTTACGGCACAAAGCGAGGCATCAGGATGCGCATGTCCCTGCATGTGTGATTCATCCCATTCTTTACACAATGTACGTGCTCTCCTCGCTGTAGCCGACAACGAAAATGAAATCAGCGTGGCAATGTTTCCTTTACTGCATGCTTCTTTTTCGTGACGACGGTCTGAGATGAAAATGTTCTTCGCGATGTTGTTAGGTTCACTTGCTGATTTCAAGAATGTACCCTGCAAACCCTCCTCAAATTGGAAAAAGAGTAGATGCTCTACCGTCTTTGCAAGCGTCTCGCCCGATAAGGGACTTGAACCCTTGACCCTCAGATTAAAAGTCTGATGCTCTACCGACTGAGCTAACCGGGCTCTGAAAAACGTGTCTCCATGTAACAAGAAATTAGCTTACATTGTACCAGCATCGTCCGACGAAACAGACATGTTCGAAAAATTCCGGGGAGTGACGACAACGATCTGCACGGCTTCCTTCGATATCTCAGTTGGTAGAGCGGTGGACTGTAGTAAAATTGATATCCATAGGTCGCTGGTTCAAATCCGGCTCGAAGGAACTGTTCCGTTTTGAAATTTAGGTTTGTGGTTACGGCACAAAGCGAGGCATCAGGATGCGCATGTCCCTGCATGTGTGATTCATCCCATTCTTTACAAAATGTACGTGCCCTCGTCGCTGTAGCCGACAACGAAAATGAAATCAGCGTGGCAATGTTTCCTTTACTGCATGCTTCTTTTTCGTGACGACGGTCTGAGATGAAAATGTTCTTCGCGATGTTGTTAGGTTCACTTCCTGATTTCAAGAATGTACCCTGCAAACCCTCCTCAAATTGGAAAAAGAGTAGATGCTCAACCGTCTTTGCAAGCGTCTCGCCCGATAAGGGACTTGAACCCTTGACCCTCAGATTAAAAGTCTGATGCTCTACCGACTGAGCTAACCGGGCTCTGAAAAACGGGCTTCCATGTAACAAGAAATTAGCTTACATTGTACCAGCATCGTTCGACGAAACAGACATGTTCGAAAAATTCCGGGGAGTGACGACAACGATCTGCACGTCTTCCTTCGATAGCTCAGTTGGTAGAGCGGTGGACTGTAGTAAAATTGATATCCATAGGTCGCTGGTTCAAATCCGGCTCGAAGGAACTGTTCCGTTTTGAAATTTAGGTTTGTAGTTACGGCACAAAGCGAGGCATCAGGATGCGCATGTCCCTGCATGTGTGATTCATCCCATTCTTTACACAATGTACGTGCCCTCCTCGCTGTAGCCGACAACGAAAATGAAATCAGCGTGGCAATGTTTCCTTTACTGCATGCTTCTTTTTCGTGACGACGGTCTGAGATGAAAATGTTCTTCGCGATGTTGTTAGGTTCACTTGCTGATTTCAAGAATGTACCCTGCAAACCCTCCTCAAATTAGAAAAAAAGAGTAGATGCTCAACCGTCTTTGCAAGCGTCTCGCCCGATAAGGGACTTGAACCCTTGACCCTCAGAGTAAAAGTCTGATGCTCTACCGACTGAGCTAACCGGGCTCTGAAAAACGGGCTTCCATGTAACAAGAAATTAGCTTACATTGTACCAGCATCGTTCGACGAAACAGGCATGTTCGAAAAATTCCGGGCAGTGACGACAACGATCTGCACGTCTTCCTTCGATAGCTCAGTTGGTAGAGCGGTGGACTGTAGTAAAATTGATATCCATAGGTCGCTGGTTCAAATCCGGCTAGAAGGAACTGTTCCGTTTTGAAATTTAGGTTTGTAGTTACGGCACAAAGCGAGGCATCAGGATGCGCATGTCCCTGCATGTGTGATTCATCCCATTCTTTACACAATGTACGTGCTCTCCTCGCTGTAGCCGACAACGAAAATGAAATCAGCGTGGCAATGTTTCCTTTACTGCATGCTTCTTTTTCGTGACGACGGTCTGAGATGAAAATGTTCTTCGCGATGTTGTTAGGTTCACTTGCTGATTTCAAGAATGTACCCTGCAAATCCTCCTCAAATTGGAAAAAGAGTAGATGCTCAACCGTCTTTGCAAGCGTCTCGCCCGATAAGGGACTTGAACCCTTGACCCTCAGATTAAAAGTCTGATGCTCTACCGACTGAGCTAACCGGGCTCTGAAAAACGGGCTTCCATGTAACAAGAAATTAGCTTACATTGTACCAGCATCGTTCGACGAAACAGACATGTTCGAAAAATTCCGGGGAGTGACGACAACGATCTGCACGTCTTCCTTCGATAGCTCAGTTGGTAGAGCGGTGGACTGTAGTAAAATTGATATCCATAGGTCGCTGGTTCAAATCCGGCTCGAAGGAACTGTTCCGTTTTGAAATTTAGGTTTGTAGTTACGGCACAAAGCGAGGCATCAGGATGCGCATGTCCCTGCATGTGTGATTCATCCCATTCTTTACACAATGTACGTGCCCTCCTCGCTGTAGCCGACAACGAAAATGAAATCAGCGTGGCAATGTTTCCTTTACTGCATGCTTCTTTTTCGTGACGACGGTCTGAGATGAAAATGTTCTTCGCGATGTTGTTAGGTTCACTTGCTGATTTCAAGAATGTACCCTGCAAACCCTCCTCAAATTGGAAAAAAGAGTAGATGCTCAACCGTCTTTGCAAGCGTCTCGCCCGATAAGGGACTTGAACCCTTGACCCTCAGATTAAAAGTATGATGCTCTACCGACTGAGCTAACCGGGCTCTGAAAAACGGGCTTCCATATAACAAGAAATTAGCTTACATTGTACCAGCATCGTTCGACGAAACAGGCATGTTCGAAAAATTCCGGGGAGTGACGACACCGATCTGCAGGTCTTCCTTCGATAGCTCAGTTGGTAGAGCGGTGGACTGTAGTAAAATTGATATCCATAGGTCGCTGGTTCAAATCCGGCTAGAAGGAACTGTTCCGTTTTGAAATTTAGGTTTGTAGTTACGGCACAAAGCGAGGCATCAGGATGCGCATGTCCCTGCATGTGTGATTCATCCCATTCTTTACACAATGTACGTGCTCTCCTCGCTGTAGCCGACAACGAAAATGAAATCAGCGTGGCAATGTTTCCTTTACTGCATGCTTCTTTTTCGTGACGACGTGTGAGATGAAAATGTTCTTCGCGATGTTGTTAGGTTCACTTGCTGATTTCAAGAATGTACCCTGCAAACCCTCCTCAAATTGGAAAAAGAGTAGATGCTCAACCGTCTCGCCCGATAAGGGACTTGAACCCTTGACCCTCAGATTAAAAGTCTGATGCTCTACCGACTGAGCTAACCGGGCTCTGAAAAACGTGTCTCCATGTAACAAGAAATTAGCTTACATTGTACCAGCATCGTCCGACGAAACAGACATGTTCGAAAAATTCCGGGGAGTGACGACAACAATCTGCACGTCTTCCTTCGATAGCTCAGTTGGTAGAGCGGTGGACTGTAGTAAAATTGATATCCATAGGTCGCTGGTTCAAATCCGGCTCGAAGGAACTGTTCCGTTTTGAAATTTAGGTTTGTAGTTACGGCACAAAGCGAGGCATCAGGATGCGCATGTCCCTGCATGTGTGATTCATCCCATTCTTTACACAATGTACGTGCCCTCCTCGCTGTAGCCGACAACGAAAATGAAATCAGCGTGGCAATGTTTCCTTTACTGCATGCTTCTTTTTCGTGACGACGGTCTGAGATGAAAATGTTGTTAGGTTCACTTGCTGATTTCAAGAATGTACCCTGCAAACCCTCCTCAAATTGGAAAAAAGAGTAGATGCTCAACCGTTTTTGCAAGCGTCTCGCCCGATAAGGGACTTGAACCCTTGACCCTCAGATTAAAAGTCTGATGCTCTACAGACTGAGCTAACCGGGCTCTGAAAAACGTGTCTCCATGTAACAAGAAATTAGCTTACATTGTACCAGCATCGTCCGACGAAACAGACATGTTCGAAAAATTCCGGGGAGTGACGAGAACGATCTGCACGTCTTCCTTCGATAGCTCAGTTGGTAGAGCGGTGGACTGTAGTAAAATTGATATCCATAGGTCGCTGGTTCAAATCCGGCTCGAAGGAACTGTTCCGTTTTGAAATTTAGGTTTGTAGTTACGGCACAAAGCGAGGCATCAGGATGCGCATGTCCCTGCATGTGTGATTCATCCCATTCTTTACACAATGTACGTGCTCTCCTCGCTGTAGCCGACAACGAAAATGAAATCAGCGTGGCAATGTTTCCTTTACTGCATGCTTCTTTTTCGTGACGACGTGTGAGATGAAAATGTTCTTCGCGATGTTGTTAGGTTCACTTGCTGATTTCAAGAATGTACCCTGCAAACCCTCCTCAAATTGGAAAAAGAGTAGATGCTCAACCGTCTCGCCCGATAAGGGACTTGAACCCTTGACCCTCAGATTAAAAGTCTGATGCTCTACCGACTGAGCTAACCGGGCTCTGAAAAACGTGTCTCCATGTAACAAGAAATTAGCTTACATTGTACCAGCATCGTCCGACGAAACAGACATGTTCGAAAAATTCCGGGGAGTGACGACAACAATCTGCACGTCTTCCTTCGATAGCTCAGTTGGTAGAGCGGTGGACTGTAGTAAAATTGATATCCATAGGTCGCTGGTTCAAATCCGGCTCGAAGGAACTGTTCCGTTTTGAAATTTATTTTTGTAGTTACGGCAGAAAGCGAGGCATCAGGATGCGCATGTCCCTGCATGTGTGATTCATCCCATTCTTTACACAATGTACGTGCCCTCCTCGCTGTAGCCGACAACGAAAATGAAATCAGCGTGGCAATGTTTCCTTTACTGCTGCTTCTTTTTCGTGACGACGGTCTGAGATGAAAATGTTGTTAGGTTCACTTGCTGATTTCAAGAATGTACCCTGCAAACCCTCCTCAAATTGGAAAAAAGAGTAGATGCTCAACCGTCTTTGCAAGCGTCTCGCCCGATAAGGGACTTGAACCCTTGACCCTCAGATTAAAAGTCTGATGCTCTACAGACTGAGCTAACCGGGCTCTGAAAAACGTGTCTCCATGTAACAAGAAATTAGCTTACATTGTACCAGCATCGTCCGACGAAACAGACATGTTCGAAAAATTCCGGGGAGTGACGAGAACGATCTGCACGTCTTCCTTCGATAGCTCAGTTGGTAGAGCGGTGGACTGTAGTAAAATTGATATCCATAGGTCGCTGGTTCAAATCCGGCTCGAAGGAACTGTTCCGTTTTGAAATTTAGGTTTGTAGTTACGGCACAAAGCGAGGCATCAGGATGCGCATGTCCCTGCATGTGTGATTCATCCCATTCTTTACACAATGTACGTGCCCTCCTCGCTGTAGCCGACAACGAAAATGAAATCAGCGTGGCAATGTTTCCTTTACTGCATGCTTCTTTTTCGTGACGACGGTCTGAGATGAAAATGTTCTTCGCGATGTTGTTAGGTTCACTTGCTGATTTCAAGAATGTACCCTGCAAATCCTCCTCAAATTGGAAAAAGAGTAGATGCTCAACCGTCTTTGCAAGCGTCTCGCCCGATAAGGGACTTGAACCCTTGACCCTCAGATTAAAAGTCTGATGCTTTACCGACTGAGCTAACCGGGCTCTGAAAAACGGGCTTCCATGTAACAAGAAATTAGCTTACATTGTACCAGCATCGTTCGACGAAACAGACATGTTCGAAAAATTCCGGGGAGTGACGACAACGATCTGCACGTCTTCCTTCGATAGCTCAGTTGGTAGAGCGGTGGACTGTAGTAAAATTGATATCCATAGGTCGCTGGTTCAAATCCGGCTCGAAGGAACTGTTCCGTTTTGAAATTTAGGTTTGTAGTTACGGCACAAAGCGAGGCATCAGGATGCGCATGTCCCTGCATGTGTGATTCTTCCCATTCTTTACACAATGTACGTGCCCTCCTCGCTGTAGCCGACAACGAAAATGAAATCAGCGTGGCAATGTTTCCTTTACTGCATGCTTCTTTTTCGTGACGACGGTCTGAGATGAAAATGTTCTTCGCGATGTTGTTAGGTTCACTTGCTGATTTCAAGAATGTACCCTGCAAACCCTCCTCAAATTGGAAAAAAGAGTAGATGCTCAACCGTCTTTGCAAGCGTCTCGCCCGATAAGGGACTTGAACCCTTGACCCTCAGATTAAAAGTCTGATGCTCTACCGACTGAGCTAACCGGGCTCTGAAAAACGGTCTTCCATGTAACAAGAAATTAGCTTACATTGTACCAGCATCGTCCGACGAAACAGACATGTTTAAAAAATTCCGGGGAGTGACGACAACGATCTGCACGTCTTCCTTCGATAGCTCAGTTGGTAGAGCGGTGGACTGTAGTAAAATTGATATCCTTAGGTCGCTGGTTCAAATCCGGCTCGAAGGAACTGTTCCGTTTTGAAATTTAGGTTTGTAGTTACGGCACAAAGCGAGGCATCAGGATGCGCATGTCCCTGCATGTGTGATTCAACCCATTCTTTACACAATGTACGTGCCCTCCTCGCTGTAGCCGACAACGCAAATGAAATCAGCGTGGCAATGTTTCCTTTACTGCATGCTTCTTTTTCGTGACGACGGTCTGAGATGAAAATGTTCTTCGCGATGTTGTTAGGTTCACTTGCTGATTTCAAGAATGTACCCTGCAAACCCTCCTCAAATTGGAAATAGAGTAGATGCTCAACCGTCTCGCCCGATAAGGGACTTGAACCGTTGACCCTCAGATTAAAAGTCTGATGCTCTACCGACTGAGCTAACCGGGCTCTGAAAAACGTGTCTCCATGTAACAATAAATTAGCTTACATTGTACCAGCATCGTCCGACGAAACAGACATGTTCGAAAAATTCCGGGGAGTGACGAGAACGATCTGCACGTCTTCCTTCGATAGCTCAGTTGGTAGAGCGGTGGACTGTAGTAAAATTGATATCCATAGGTCGCTGGTTCAAATCCGGCTCGAAGGAACTGTTCCGTTTTGAAATTTAGGTTTGTAGTTACGGCACAAAGCGAGGCATCAGGATGCGCATGTCCCTGCATGTGTGATTCATCCCATTCTTTACACAATGTACGTGCCCTCCTCGCTGTAGCCGACAACGAAAATGAAATCAGCGTGGCAATGTTTCCTTTACTGCATGCTTCTTTTTCGTGACGACGGTCTGAGATGAAAATGTTCTTCGCGATGTTGTTAGGTTCACTTGCTGATTTCAAGAATGTACCCTGCAAATCCTCCTCAAATTGGAAAAAGAGTAGATGCTCAACCGTCTTTGCAAGCGTCTCGCCCGATAAGGGACTTGAACCCTTGACCCTCAGATTAAAAGTCTGATGCTTTACCGACTGAGCTAACCGGGCTCTGAAAAACGGGCTTCCATGTAACAAGAAATTAGCTTACATTGTACCAGCATCGTTCGACGAAACAGACATGTTCGAAAAATTCCGGGGAGTGACGACAACGATCTGCACGTCTTCCTTCGATAGCTCAGTTGGTAGAGCGGTGGACTGTAGTAAAATTGATATCCATAGGTCGCTGGTTCAAATCCGGCTCGAAGGAACTGTTCCGTTTTGAAATTTAGGTTTGTAGTTACGGCACAAAGCGAGGCATCAGGATGCGCATGTCCCTGCATGTGTGATTCTTCCCATTCTTTACACAATGTACGTGCCCTCCTCGCTGTAGCCGACAACGAAAATGAAATCAGCGTGGCAATGTTTCCTTTACTGCATGCTTCTTTTTCGTGACGACGGTCTGAGATGAAAATGTTCTTCGCGATGTTGTTAGGTTCACTTGCTGATTTCAAGAATGTACCCTGCAAACCCTCCTCAAATTGGAAAAAAGAGTAGATGCTCAACCGTCTTTGCAAGCGTCTCGCCCGATAAGGGACTTGAACCCTTGACCCTCAGATTAAAAGTCTGATGCTCTACCGACTGAGCTAACCGGGCTCTGAAAAACGGTCTTCCATGTAACAAGAAATTAGCTTACATTGTACCAGCATCGTCCGACGAAACAGACATGTTTAAAAAATTCCGGGGAGTGACGACAACGATCTGCACGTCTTCCTTCGATAGCTCAGTTGGTAGAGCGGTGGACTGTAGTAAAATTGATATCCTTAGGTCGCTGGTTCAAATCCGGCTCGAAGGAACTGTTCCGTTTTGAAATTTAGGTTTGTAGTTACGGCACAAAGCGAGGCATCAGGATGCGCATGTCCCTGCATGTGTGATTCAACCCATTCTTTACACAATGTACGTGCCCTCCTCGCTGTAGCCGACAACGCAAATGAAATCAGCGTGGCAATGTTTCCTTTACTGCATGCTTCTTTTTCGTGACGACGGTCTGAGATGAAAATGTTCTTCGCGATGTTGTTAGGTTCACTTGCTGATTTCAAGAATGTACCCTGCAAACCCTCCTCAAATTGGAAATAGAGTAGATGCTCAACCGTCTCGCCCGATAAGGGACTTGAACCCTTGACCCTCAGATTAAAAGTCTGATGCTCTACCGACTGAGCTAACCGGGCTCTGAAAAACGTGTCTCCATGTAACAATAAATTAGCTTACATTGTACCAGCATCGTCCGACGAAACAGACATGTTCGAAAAATTCCGGGGAGTGACGAGAACGATCTGCACGTCTTCCTTCGATAGCTCAGTTGGTAGAGCGGTGGACTGTAGTAAAATTGATATCCATAGGTCGCTGGTTCAAATCCGGCTCGAAGGAACTGTTCCGTTTTGAAATTTAGGTTTGTAGTTACGGCACAAAGCGAGGCATCAGGATGCGCATGTCCCTGCATGTGTGATTCATCCCATTCTTTACACAATGTACGTGCCCTCCTCGCTGTAGCCGACAACGAAAATGAAATCAGCGTGGCAATGTTTCCTTTACTGCATGCTTCTTTTTCGTGACGACGGTCTGAGATGAAAATGTTCTTCGCGATGTTGTTAGGTTCACTTGCTGATTTCAAGAATGTACCCTGCAAATCCTCCTCAAATTGGAAAAAGAGTAGATGCTCAACCGTCTTTGCAAGCGTCTCGCCCGATAAGGGACTTGAACCCTTGACCCTCAGATTAAAAGTCTGATGCTCTACCGACTGAGCTAACCGGGCTCTGAAAAACGGTCTTCCATGTAACAAGAAATTAGCTTACATTGTACCAGCATCGTCCGACGAAACAGACATGTTTAAAAAATTCCGGGGAGTGACGACAACGATCTGCACGTCTTCCTTCGATAGCTCAGTTGGTAGAGCGGTGGACTGTAGTAAAATTGATATCCTTAGGTCGCTGGTTCAAATCCGGCTCGAAGGAACTGTTCCGTTTTGAAATTTAGGTTTGTAGTTACGGCACAAAGCGAGGCATCAGGATGCGCATGTCCCTGCATGTGTGATTCATCCCATTCTTTACACAATGTACGTGCCCTCCTCGCTGTAGCCGACAACGCAAATGAAATCAGCGTGGCAATGTTTCCTTTACTGCATGCTTCTTTTTCGTGACGACGGTCTGAGATGAAAATGTTTTCGCGATGTTGTTAGGTTCACTTGCTGATTTCAAGAATGTACCCTGCAAATCCTCCTCAAATTGGAAAAAGAGTAGATGCTCAACCGTCTTTGCAAGCGTCTCGCCCGATAAGGGACTTGAACCCTTGACCCTCAGATTAAAAGTCTGATGCTCTACCGACTGAGCTAACCGGGCTCTGAAAAACGGGCTTCCATGTAACAAGAAATTAGCTTACATTGTACCAGCATCGTTCGACGAAACAGACATGTTCGAAAAATTCCGGGGAGTGACGACAACGATCTGCACGTCTTCCTTCGATAGCTCAGTTGGTAGAGCGGTGGACTGTAGTAAAATTGATATCCATAGGTCGCTGGTTCAAATCCGGCTCGAAGGAACTGTTCCGTTTTGAAATCTAGGTTTGTAGTTACGGCACAAAGCGAGGCATCAGGATGCGCATGTCCCTGCATGTGTGATTCATCCCATTCTTGACACAATGTACGTGCCCTCCTCGCTGTAGCCGACAACGAAAATGAAATCAGCGTGGCAATGTTTTCTTTACTGCATGCTTCTTTTTCGTGACGACGTGTGAGATGAAAATGTTCTTCGCGATGTTGTTAGGTTCACTTGCTGATTTCAAGAATGTACCCTGCAAACCCTCCTCAAATTGGAAAAAGAGTAGATGATCAACCGTCTTTGCAAGCGTCTCGCCCGATAAGGGACTTGAACCCTTGACCCTCAGAATAAAAGTCTGATGCTCTACCGACTGAGCTAACCGGGCTCTGAAAAACGGTCTTCCGTGTAACAAGAAATTAGCTTACATTGTACCAGCATCGTCCGACGAAACAGACATGTTTAAAAAATTCCGGGGAGTGACGACAACGATCTGCACGTCTTCCTTCGATAGCTCAGTTGGTAGAGCGGTGGACTGTAGTAAAATTGATATCCATAGGTCGCTGGTTCAAATCCGGCTCGAAGGAACTGTTCCGTTTTGAAATTTAGGTTTGTAGTTACGGCACAAAGCGAGGCATCAGGATGCGCATGTCCCTGCATGTGTGATTCATCCCATTCTTTACACAATGTACGTGCCCTCCTCGCTGTAGCAGACAACGAAAATGAAATCAGCGTGGCAATGTTTCCTTTACTGCATGCTTCTTTTTCGTGACGACGGTCTGAGATGAAAATGTTCTTCGCGATGTTGTTAGGTTCACTTGCTGATTTCAAGAATGTACCCTGCAAATCCTCCTCAAATTGGAAAAAGAGTAGATGCTCAACCGTCTTTGCAAGCGTCTCGCCCGATAAGGGACTTGAACCCTTGACCCTCAGATTAAAAGTCTGATGCTCTACCGACTGAGCTAACCGGGCTCTGAAAAACGGGCTTCCATGTAACAAGAAATTAGCTTACATTGTACCAGCATCGTTCGACGAAACAGACATGTTCGAAAAATTCCGGGGAGTGACGACAACGATCTGCACGTCTTCCTTCGATAGCTCAGTTGGTAGAGCGGTGGACTGTAGTAAAATTGATATCCATAGGTCGCTGGTTCAAATCCGGCTCGAAGGAACTGTTCCGTTTTGAAATTTAGGTTTGTAGTTACGGCACAAAGCGAGGCATCAGGATGCGCATGTCCCTGCATGTGTGATTCATCCCATTCTTTACACAATGTACGTGCCCTCCTCGCTGTAGCCGACAACGAAAATGAAATCAGCGTGGCAATGTTTCCTTTACTGCATGCTTCTTTTTCGTGACGACGGTCTGAGATGAAAATGTTCTTCGCGATGTTGGTAGGTTCACTTGCTGATTTCAAGAATGTACCCTGCAAACCCTCCTCAAATTGGAAAAAAGAGTAGATGCTCAACCGTCTTTGAAAGCGTCTCGCCCGATAAGGGACTTGAACCCTTGACCCTCAGATTAAAAGTCTGATGCTCTACCGACTGAGCTAACCGGGCTCTGAAAAACGTGTCTCCATGTAACAAGAAATTAGCTTACATTGTACCAGCATCGTCCGACGAAACAGACATGTTCGAAAAATTCCGGGGAGTGACGACAACGATATGCACGTCTTACTTCGATAGCTCAGTTGGTAGAGCGGTGGACTGTAGTAAAATTGATATCCATAGGTCGCTGGTTCAAATCCGGCTCGAAGGAACTGTTCCGTTTTGAAATTTAGGTTTGTAGTTACGGCACAAAGCGAGGCATCAGGATGCGCATGTCCCTGCATGTGCGATTCATCCCATTCTTTACACAATGTACGTGCCCTCCTCGCTGTAGCCGACAACGCAAATGAAATCAGCGTGGCAATGTTTCCTTTACTGCATGCTTCTTTTTCGTGACGACGTCCTGAGATGAAAATGTTCTTCGCGATGTTGTTAGGTTCACTTGCTGATTTCAAGAATGTACCCTGCAAACCCTCCTCAAATTGGAAAAAGAATAGATGCTCAACCGTCTTTGAAAGCGTCTCGCCCGATAAGGGACTTGAACCCTTGACCCTCAGATTAAAAGTCTGATGCTCTACCGACTGAGCTAACCGGGCTCTGAAAAACGTGTCTCCATGTAACAAAAAATTTGCTTACATTGTACCAGCATCGTCCGACGAAACAGACATGTTCGAAAAATTCCGGGGAGTGACGACAACGATCTGCACGTCTTCCTTCGATAGCTCAGTTGGTAGAGCGGTGGACTGTAGTAAAATTGATATCCATAGGTCGCTGGTTCAAATCCGGCTCGAAGGAACTGTTCCGTTTTGAAATTTAGGTTTGTAGTTACGGCACAAAGCGAGGCATCAGGATGCGCATGTCCCTGCATGTGTGATTCATCCCATTCTTTACACAATGTACGTGCCCTCCTCGCTGTAGCCGACAACGAAAATGAAATCAGCGTGGCAATGTTTCCTTTACTGCATGCTTCTTTTTCGTGACGACGGTCTGAGATGAAAATGTTCTTCGCGATGTTGTTAGGTTCACTTCCTGATTTCAAGAATGTACCCTGCAAACCCTCCTCAAATTGGAAAAAGAGTAGATGTTCAACCGTCTTTGCAAGCGTCTCGCCCGATAAGGGACTTGAACCCTTGACCCTCAGATTAAAAGTCTGATGCTCTACCGACTGAGCTAACCGGGCTCTGAAAAACGGGCTTCCGCGTAACAAGAAATTAGCTTACATTGTACCAGCATCGTCCGACGAAACAGACATGCTCGAAAAATTCCGGGGAGTGACGACAACAATCTGCACGTCTTCCTTCGATAGCTCAGTTGGTAGAGCGGTGGACTGTAGTAAAATTGATATCCATAGGTCGCTGGTTCAAATCCTGCTCGAAGGAACTGTTCCGTTTTGAAATTTAGGTTTGTAGTTACGGCACAAAGCGAGGCATCAGGATGCGCATGTCCCTGCATGTGTGATTCATCCCATTGTTTACACAATGTACGTGCCCTCCTCGCTGTAGCCGACAACGCAAATGAAATCAGCGTGGCAATGTTTCCTTTACTGCATGCTTCTTTTTCGTGACGACGGTCTGAGATGAAAATGTTTTCGCGAAGTTGTTAGGTTCACTTGCTGATTTCAAGAATGTACCCTGCAAACCCTCCTCAAATTGGAAAAAGAGTAGATGCTCAACCGTCTTTGAAAGCGTCTCGCCCGATAAGGGACTTGAACCCTTGACCCTCAGATTAAAAGTCTGATGCTCTACCGACTGAGCTAACCGGGCTCTGAAAAACGTGTCTCCATGTAACAAGAAATTAGCTTACATTGTACCAGCATCGTCCGACGAAACAGACATGTTCGAAAAATTCCGGGGAGTGACGACAACGATCTGCACGTCTTCCTTCGATACCTCAGTTGGTAGAGCGGTGGACTGTAGTAAAATTGATATCCATAGGTCGCTGGTTCAAATCCGGCTCGAAGGAACTGTTCCGTTTTGAAATTTAGGTTTGTAGTTACGGCACAAAGCGAGGCATCAGGATGCGCATGTCCCTGCATGTGTGATTAATCCCATTCTTTACACAATGTACGCGCCCTCCTCGCTGTAGCCGACAACGCAAATGAAATCAGCGTGGCAATGTTTCCTTTACTGCATGCTTCTTTTTCGTGACGACGGTCTGAGATGAAAATGTTTTCGCGATGTTGTTAGGTTCACTTGCTGATTTCAAGAATGTACCCTGCAAACCCTCCTCAAATTGGAAAAAGAGTAGATGCTCAACCGTCTTTGAAAGCGTCTCGCCCGATAAGGGACTTGAACTCTTGACCCTCAGATTAAAAGTCTGATGCTCTACCGACTGAGCTAACCGGGCTCTGAAAAACGTGTCTCCATGTAACAAGAAATTAGCTTACATTGTACCAGCATCGTCCGACGAAACAGACATGTTCGAAAAATTCCGGGGAGTGACGACAACGATCTGCACGTCTTCCTTCAATAGCTCAGTTGGTAGAGCGGTGGACTGTAGTAAAATTGATATCCATAGGTCGCTGGTTCAAATCCGGCTCGAAGGAACTGTTCCGTTTTGAAATTTAGGTTTGTAGTTACGGCACAAAGCGAGGCTTCAGGATGCGCATGTCCCTGCATGTGTGATTCATCCCATTCTTTACACAATGTACGTGCCCTCCTCGCTGTAGCCGACAACGAAAATGAAATCAGCGGGGCAATGTTTCCTTTACTGCATGCTTCTTTTTCGTGACGACGGTCTGAGATGAAAATGTTCTTCGCGATGTTGTTAGGTTCACTTCCTGATTTCAAGAATGTACCCTGCAAACCCTCCTCAAATTGGAAAAAGAGTAGATGCTCAACCGTCTTTGCAAGCGTCTCGCCCGATAAGGGACTTGAACCCTTGACCCTCAGATTAAAAGTCTGATGCTCTACCGACTGAGCTAACCGGGCTCTGAAAAACGGGCTTCCGCGTAACAAGAAATTAGCTTACATTGTACCAGCATCGTCCGACGAAACAGACATGCTCGAAAAATTCCGGGGAGTGACGACAACAATCTGCACGTCTTCCTTCGATAGCTCAGTTGGTAGAGCGGTGGACTGTAGTAAAATTGATATCCATAGGTCGCTGGTTCAAATCCGGCTTGAAGGAACTGTTCCGTTTTGAAATTTAGGTTTGTAGTTACGGCACAAAGCGAGGCATCAGGATGCGCATGTCCCTGCATGTGTGATTCATCCCATTCTTTACACAATGTACGTGCCCTCCTCGCTGTAGCCGACAACGCAAATGAAATCAGCGTGGCAATGTTTCCTTTACTGCATGCTTCTTTTTCGTGACGACGGTCTGAGATGAAAATGTTTTCGCGAAGTTGTTAGGTTCACTTGCTGATTTCAAGAATGTACCCTGCAAACCCTCCTCAAATTGGAAAAAGAGTAGATGCTCAACCGTCTTTGAAAGCGTCTCGCCCGATAAGGGACTTGAACCCTTGACCCTCAGATTAAAAGTCTGATGCTCTACCGACTGAGCTAACCGGGCTCTGAAAAACGTGTCTCCATGTAACAAGAAATTAGCTTACATTGTACCAGCATCGTCCGACGAAACAGACATGTTCGAAAAATTCCGGGGAGTGACGACAACAATCTGCACGTCTTCCTTCGATACCTCAGTTGGTAGAGCGGTGGACTGTAGTAAAATTGATATCCATAGGTCGCTGGTTCAAATCCGGCTCGAAGGAACTGTTCCGTTTTGAAATTTAGGTTTGTAGTTACGGCACAAAGCGAGGCATCAGGATGCGCATGTCCCTGCATGTGCGATTCATCCCATTCTTTACACAATGTACGTGCCCTCCTCGCTGTAGCCGACAACGCAAATGAAATCAGCGTGGCAATGTTTCCTTTACTGCATGCTTCTTTTTCGTGACGACGTCCTGAGATGAAAATGTTCTTCGCGATGTTGTTAGGTTCACTTGCTGATTTCAAGAATGTACCCTGCAAACCCTCCTCAAATTGGAAAAAGAATAGATGCTCAACCGTCTTTGAAAGCGTCTCGCCCGATAAGGGACTTGAACCCTTGACCCTCAGATTAAAAGTCTGATGCTCTACCGACTGAGCTAACCGGGCTCTGAAAAACGTGTCTCCATGTAACAAAAAATTTGCTTACATTGTACCAGCATCGTCCGACGAAACAGACATGTTCGAAAAATTCCGGGGAGTGACGACAACGATCTGCACGTCTTCCTTCGATAGCTCAGTTGGTAGAGCGGTGGACTGTAGTAAAATTGATATCCATAGGTCGCTGGTTCAAATCCGGCTCGAAGGAACTGTTCCGTTTTGAAATTTAGGTTTGTAGTTACGGCACAAAGCGAGGCATCAGGATGCGCATGTCCCTGCATGTGTGATTCATCCCATTCTTTACACAATGTACGTGCCCTCCTCGCTGTAGCCGACAACGAAAATGAAATCAGCGTGGCAATGTTTCCTTTACTGCATGCTTCTTTTTCGTGACGACGGTCTGAGATGAAAATGTTCTTCGCGATGTTGTTAGGTTCACTTCCTGATTTCAAGAATGTACCCTGCAAACCCTCCTCAAATTGGAAAAAGAGTAGATGCTCAACCGTCTTTGCAAGCGCCTCGCCCGATAAGGGACTTGAACCCTTGACCCTCAGATTAAAAGTCTGATGCTCTACCGACTGAGCTAACCGGGCTCTGAAAAACGGGCTTCCGCGTAACAAGAAATTAGCTTACATTGTACCAGCATCGTCCGACGAAACAGACATGCTCGAAAAATTCCGGGGAGTGACGACAACAATCTGCACGTCTTCCTTCGATAGCTCAGTTGGTAGAGCGGTGGACTGTAGTAAAATTGATATCCATAGGTCGCTGGTTCAAATCCTGCTCGAAGGAACTGTTCCGTTTTGAAATTTAGGTTTGTAGTTACGGCACAAAGCGAGGCATCAGGATGCGCATGTCCCTGCATGTGTGATTCATCCCATTCTTTACACAATGTACGTGCCCTCCTCGCTGTAGCCGACAACGCAAATGAAATCAGCGTGGCAATGTTTCCTTTACTGCATGCTTCTTTTTCGTGACGACGGTCTGAGATGAAAATGTTTTCGCGAAGTTGTTAGGTTCACTTGCTGATTTCAAGAATGTACCCTGCAAACCCTCCTCAAATTGGAAAAAGAGTAGATGCTCAACCGTCTTTGAAAGCGTCTCGCCCGATAAGGGACTTGAACCCTTGACCCTCAGATTAAAAGTCTGATGCTCTACCGACTGAGCTAACCGGGCTCTGAAAAACGTGTCTCCATGTAACAAGAAATTAGCTTACATTGTACCAGCATCGTCCGACGAAACAGACATGTTCGAAAAATTCCGGGGAGTGACGACAACAATCTGCACGTCTTCCTTCGATACCTCAGTTGGTAGAGCGGTGGACTGTAGTAAAATTGATATCCATAGGTCGCTGGTTCAAATCCGGCTCGAAGGAACTGTTCCGTTTTGAAATTTAGGTTTGTAGTTACGGCACAAAGCGAGGCATCAGGATGCGCATGTCCCTGCATGTGCGATTCATCCCATTCTTTACACAATGTACGTGCCCTCCTCGCTGTAGCCGACAACGCAAATGAAATCAGCGTGGCAATGTTTCCTTTACTGCATGCTTCTTTTTCGTGACGACGTCCTGAGATGAAAATGTTCTTCGCGATGTTGTTAGGTTCACTTGCTGATTTCAAGAATGTACCCTGCAAACCCTCCTCAAATTGGAAAAAGAATAGATGCTCAACCGTCTTTGAAAGCGTCTCGCCCGATAAGGGACTTGAACCCTTGACCCTCAGATTAAAAGTCTGATGCTCTACCGACTGAGCTAACCGGGCTCTGAAAAACGTGTCTCCATGTAACAAAAAATTTGCTTACATTGTACCAGCATCGTCCGACGAAACAGACATGTTCGAAAAATTCCGGGGAGTGACGACAACGATCTGCACGTCTTCCTTCGATAGCTCAGTTGGTAGAGCGGTGGACTGTAGTAAAATTGATATCCATAGGTCGCTGGTTCAAATCCGGCTCGAAGGAACTGTTCCGTTTTGAAATTTAGGTTTGTAGTTACGGCACAAAGCGAGGCATCAGGATGCGCATGTCCCTGCATGTGTGATTCATCCCATTCTTTACACAATGTACGTGCCCTCCTCGCTGTAGCCGACAACGAAAATGAAATCAGCGTGGCAATGTTTCCTTTACTGCATGCTTCTTTTTCGTGACGACGGTCTGAGATGAAAATGTTCTTCGCGATGTTGTTAGGTTCACTTCCTGATTTCAAGAATGTACCCTGCAAACCCTCCTCAAATTGGAAAAAGAGTAGATGCTCAACCGTCTTTGAAAGCGTCTCGCCCGATAAGGGACTTGAACCCTTGACCCTCAGATTAAAAGTCTGATGCTCTACCGACTGAGCTAACCGGGCTCTGAAAAACGTGTCTCCATGTAACAAGAAATTAGCTTACATTGTACCAGCATCGTCCGACGAAACAGACATGTTCGAAAAATTCCGGGGAGTGACGACAACAATCTGCACGTCTTCCTTCGATACCTCAGTTGGTAGAGCGGTGGACTGTAGTAAAATTGATATCCATAGGTCGCTGGTTCAAATCCGGCTCGAAGGAACTGTTCCGTTTTGAAATTTAGGTTTGTAGTTACGGCACAAAGCGAGGCATCAGGATGCGCATGTCCCTGCATGTGCGATTCATCCCATTCTTTACACAATGTACGTGCCCTCCTCGCTGTAGCCGACAACGCAAATGAAATCAGCGTGGCAATGTTTCCTTTACTGCATGCTTCTTTTTCGTGACGACGTCCTGAGATGAAAATGTTCTTCGCGATGTTGTTAGGTTCACTTGCTGATTTCAAGAATGTACCCTGCAAACCCTCCTCAAATTGGAAAAAGAATAGATGCTCAACCGTCTTTGAAAGCGTCTCGCCCGATAAGGGACTTGAACCCTTGACCCTCAGATTAAAAGTCTGATGCTCTACCGACTGAGCTAACCGGGCTCTGAAAAACGTGTCTCCATGTAACAAAAAATTTGCTTACATTGTACCAGCATCGTCCGACGAAACAGACATGTTCGAAAAATTCCGGGGAGTGACGACAACGATCTGCACGTCTTCCTTCGATAGCTCAGTTGGTAGAGCGGTGGACTGTAGTAAAATTGATATCCATAGGTCGCTGGTTCAAATCCGGCTCGAAGGAACTGTTCCGTTTTGAAATTTAGGTTTGTAGTTACGGCACAAAGCGAGGCATCAGGATGCGCATGTCCCTGCATGTGTGATTCATCCCATTCTTTACACAATGTACGTGCCCTCCTCGCTGTAGCCGACAACGAAAATGAAATCAGCGTGGCAATGTTTCCTTTACTGCATGCTTCTTTTTCGTGACGACGGTCTGAGATGAAAATGTTCTTCGCGATGTTGTTAGGTTCACTTCCTGATTTCAAGAATGTACCCTGCAAACCCTCCTCAAATTGGAAAAAGAGTAGATGCTCAACCGTCTTTGCAAGCGCCTCGCCCGATAAGGGACTTGAACCCTTGACCCTCAGATTAAAAGTCTGATGCTCTACCGACTGAGCTAACCGGGCTCTGAAAAACGGGCTTCCGCGTAACAAGAAATTAGCTTACATTGTACCAGCATCGTCCGACGAAACAGACATGCTCGAAAAATTCCGGGGAGTGACGACAACAATCTGCACGTCTTCCTTCGATAGCTCAGTTGGTAGAGCGGTGGACTGTAGTAAAATTGATATCCATAGGTCGCTGGTTCAAATCCTGCTCGAAGGAACTGTTCCGTTTTGAAATTTAGGTTTGTAGTTACGGCACAAAGCGAGGCATCAGGATGCGCATGTCCCTGCATGTGTGATTCATCCCATTGTTTACACAATGTACGTGCCCTCCTCGCTGTAGCCGACAACGCAAATGAAATCAGCGTGGCAATGTTTCCTTTACTGCATGCTTCTTTTTCGTGACGACGGTCTGAGATGAAAATGTTTTCGCGAAGTTGTTAGGTTCACTTGCTGATTTCAAGAATGTACCCTGCAAACCCTCCTCAAATTGGAAAAAGAGTAGATGCTCAACCGTCTTTGAAAGCGTCTCGCCCGATAAGGGACTTGAACCCTTGACCCTCAGATTAAAAGTCTGATGCTCTACCGACTGAGCTAACCGGGCTCTGAAAAACGTGTCTCCATGTAACAAGAAATTAGCTTACATTGTACCAGCATCGTCCGACGAAACAGACATGTTCGAAAAATTCCGGGGAGTGACGACAACGATCTGCACGTCTTCCTTCGATACCTCAGTTGGTAGAGCGGTGGACTGTAGTAAAATTGATATCCATAGGTCGCTGGTTCAAATCCGGCTCGAAGGAACTGTTCCGTTTTGAAATTTAGGTTTGTAGTTACGGCACAAAGCGAGGCATCAGGATGCGCATGTCCCTGCATGTGTGATTAATCCCATTCTTTACACAATGTACGTGCCCTCCTCGCTGTAGCCGACAACGCAAATGAAATCAGCGTGGCAATGTTTCCTTTACTGCATGCTTCTTTTTCGTGACGACGGTCTGAGATGAAAATGTTTTCGCGATGTTGTTAGGTTCACTTGCTGATTTCAAGAATGTACCCTGCAAACCCTCCTCAAATTGGAAAAAGAGTAGATGCTCAACCGTCTTTGAAAGCGTCTCGCCCGATAAGGGACTTGAACCCTTGACCCTCAGATTAAAAGTCTGATGCTCTACCGACTGAGCTAACCGGGCTCTGAAAAACGTGTCTCCATGTAACAAGAAATTAGCTTACATTGTACCAGCATCGTCCGACGAAACAGACATGTTCGAAAAATTCCGGGGAGTGACGACAACGATCTGCACGTCTTCCTTCGATAGCTCAGTTGGTAGAGCGGTGGACTGTAGTAAAATTGATATCCATAGGTCGCTGGTTCAAATCCGGCTTGAAGGAACTGTTCCGTTTTGAAATTTAGGTTTGTAGTTACGGCACAAAGCGAGGCATCAGGATGCGCATGTCCCTGCATGTGTGATTCATCCCATTCTTTACACAATGTACGTGCCCTCCTCGCTGTAGCCGACAACGCAAATGAAATCAGCGTGGCAATGTTTCCTTTACTGCATGCTTCTTTTTCGTGACGACGGTCTGAGATGAAAATGTTTTCGCGAAGTTGTTAGGTTCACTTGCTGATTTCAAGAATGTAATATAATAATAATAATAATAAGACATTTATATAGCGCCATACGTAAAAATTAACCTCTGGGCGCTTAACATCAAAACATCGTGTACATCATATATAATAACAATTAATTTAAAAAAGTCTAAGAAATATATATTAAGAAATATATATTAAATGTAAGAAATATATATTAAATGTAAAAAATACAATAAAATAAAATACCATATAATACTCGTATATAGCAAATAGATGATGTATAGCACATTATTCTACGCCTTAGTTGAAAAATATTTCTTAAAAAGATGTGTTTTCAGGGACGTCTTGAACTTTGCAACAGTATTTGAGCTGCGCATGTCTTGTGGAAGTCTGTTCCACATATGAGGGGCAATGACAGAGAATGCCCGACCGCCATAAGAAGATGCCCGTGGTTGAGGAGAGATGTGTTGTAGGAGATTCTGAGATGAAGAGCGAAGGCGTCGAACAGGAGAGTAAGGTGTAATCAAGTCTTGTATATATATTGGAGCCAAACCATGGATAGCTTTATATGTTACAAGAAGTGTTTTATACTCTATTCTTTGAGACACGGGCAGCCAGTGCAGCTCCCGTAGAATCGGTGTGATGCTCTCGTGACGTTTACTCAGACATACAAGTCTTGCCGCAGCATTTTGAAGACGTTGCAGTTTATTAATGTCACAGTCAGGAAGACCGACGAGCAAACTATTGGTGCCATCGATCCGAGAGGAAATAAAGGCATGCACAAGCTTTTCCGTAGATTGCTTGTCTAGATAAGATCGTATTTTCCCAATCTTGGAAAGGCAAGCCCATCCAGCCCGGCAGATGTTACTAATGTGAGTTCTCATTTGAAGTGTGCTGTCAAAAACGACACCCAAGTTACGCACCTCATTGCTGGGATGGATCAGTGAATCCCCGATTTTGAGAGGAGGGAGTTGGTTGCGGGCAACAAAGCGAGAAGAAAAATGAATTATTTCCGTCTTCTCATCATTAAACTGAAGCTTATTGATGGTGGACCAGGCTTTAATGTCGTTGATGCATCTTTCCAGGCGAGATGTTGCAAGAGAGTGATTAGATGGCTTGAACAGTAGGTAGATTTGGGTGTCATCGGCATACATAACATGTTCAATGCCATGCTGAAGAATGACATCACTTAATGGAGCTACGTAAAGGGTGAAAAGTAGTGGTCCACAAACAGATCCTTGTGGTACACCCCAAGGTAATCCATGCACAGAGGAGGTTCCAGATCCAATGTCCACCACCTGTGAACGTCCTTGTAGATATGATCGAAACCAGCTGAGGACTGTTCCACCAAGACCGTATCGCTCATAGAGGCGATCGAGAAGTAAATGATGATCAATGGTGTCAAAGGCAGCACTTAGGTCCAAGAGAACCAGCACTGCTTCATCATGGTGGTCTACTGCACGCAGGACATCATTCTGCATTTTGATCAGTGCAGTCTCCGTAGAATGGTGAGAACGATATGCTGATTGAGCACCCGTATACAAATCATTCTGGGTAAGATAGTTATTGACCTGAAGCAGGCAGCATCTCTCCAACAATTTGGACATATACATAAGGAGTGAGATCGGCCGGTAATTCTTAAGGTTGTCGCAGGCCAGATTGGACTTTTTAAGAAGGGGAATGACCCTGGCCATTTTGAAACTATGAGGAACAACTCCGTTTGTAAGTGAGAGATTGATGATCTTTGTAATAGTTGGCACTAAGCTATTCATACACTTTTTGAGCAACCAAGTAGGTATTGCATCAAGAGAGCATGATTTTGTCGGGGATTTCATGATGAGCTGCTTAACCGTCTCTTCAGACACTTCATTAAAGGTGTTAAATGAAGAAAGGCACATTTCATCAAGTGTAATTGACATCTTAGGAAGAGTTGTGGAATCCAGGTTGTTGCGAATGATTTCAATTTTGTTCTCAAAGAAGTCTGCAAATTTGTCTGCAAGTACCTGTGGATCATCATGGGATGGAAGCTTTCTGGTAGAATCAGGGTTGCATAGAGAGCTCACGATGTTAAATAGATCTTTACTGTTGGCATCACGAATCTGATCCTGATGATATTTTCGCTTGGAATCATCAAGACCACATTTATAAAGCTTACAATGCTGCTGGTGAATTTGTCTATGGACCTCAAGACCAGTGGTCTTGAATTTTCGCTCAGATCGTCGCTGACCTGCAAACCCTCCTCAAATTGGAAAAAGAGTAGATGCTCAACCGTCTTTGAAAGCGTCTCGCCCGATAAGGGACTTGAACCCTTGACCCTCAGATTAAAAGTCTGATGCTCTACCGACTGAGCTAACCGGGCTCTGAAAAACGTGTCTCCATGTAACAAGAAATTAGCTTACATTGTACCAGCATCGTCCAACGAAACAGACATGTTCGAAAAATTCCGGGGAGTGACGACAACGATCTGTACGTCTTCCTTCGATAGCTCAGTTGGTAGAGCGGTGGACTGTAGTAAAATTGATATCCATAGGTCGCTGGTTCAAATCCGGCTCGAAGGAACTGTTCCGTTTTGAAATTTAGGTTTGTAGTTACGGCACAAAGCGAGGCATCAGGATGCGCATGTCCCTGCATGTGTGATTCATCCCATTCTTTACACAATGTACGTGCCCTCCTCGCTGTAGCCGACAACGAAAATGAAATCAGCGTGGCAATGTTTCCTTTACTGCATGCTTCTTTTTCGTGACGACGGTCTGAGATGAAAATGTTCTTCGCGATGTTGTTAGGTTCACTTCCTGATTTCAAGAATGTACCCTGCAAACCCTCCTCAAATTGGAAAAAGAGTAGATGCTCAACCGTCTTTGCAAGCGTCTCGCCCGATAAGGGACTTGAACCCTTGACCCTCAGATTAAAAGTCTGATGCTCTACCGACTGAGCTAACCGGGCTCTGAAAAACGTGTCTCCATGTAACAAGAAATTAGCTTACATTGTACCAGCATCGTCCAACGAAACAGACATGTTCGAAAAATTCCGGGGAGTGACGACAACGATCTGTACGTCTTCCTTCGATAGCTCAGTTGGTAGAGCGGTGGACTGTAGTAAAATTGATATCCATAGGTCGCTGGTTCAAATCCGGCTCGAAGGAACTGTTCCGTTTTGAAATTTAGGTTTGTAGTTACGGCACAAAGCGAGGCATCAGGATGCGCATGTCCCTGCATGTGTGATTCATCCCATTCTTTACACAATGTACGTGCCGACAACGCAAATGAAATCAGCGTGGCAATGTTTCCTTTACTGCATGCTTCTTTTTCGTGACGACGGTCTGAGATGAAAATGTTTTCGCGATGTTGTTAGGTTCACTTGCTGATTTCAAGAATGTACCCTGCAAACCCTCCTCAAATTGGAAAAAGAGTAGATGCTCAACCGTCTTTGAAAGCGTCTCGCCCGATAAGGGACTTGAACCCTTGACCCTCAGATTAAAAGTATGATGCTCTACCGACTGAGCTAACCGGGCTCTGAAAAACGTGTCTCCATGTAACAAGAAATTAGCTTACATTGTACCAGCATCGTCCGACGAAACAGACATGTTCGAAAAATTCCGGGGAGTGACGACAACGATCTGCACGTCTTCCTTCGATAGCTCAGTTGGTAGAGCGGTGGACTGTAGTAAAATTGATATCCATAGGTCGCTGGTTCAAATCCGGCTCGAAGGAACTGTTCCGTTTTGAAATTTAGGTTTGTAGTTACGGCACAAAGCGAGGCATCAGGATGCGCATGTCCCTGCATGTGTGATTCATCCCATTCTTTACACAATGTACGTGCCCTCCTCGCTGTAGCCGACAACGAAAATGAAATCAGCGTGGCAATGTTTCCTTTACTGCATGCTTCTTTTTCGTGACGACGGTCTGAGATGAAAATGTTCTTCGCGATGTTGTTAGGTTCACTTGCTGATTTCAAGAATGTACCCTGCAAACCCTCCTCAAATTGGAAAAAGAGTAGATGCTCAACCGTCTTTGCAAGCGTCTCGCCTGATAAGGGACTTGAAACCTTGACCCTCAGATTCAAAGTCTGATGCTCTACCAACTGAGCTAACCGGGCTCTGAAAAACGGGCTTCCATGTAACAAGAAATTAGCTTACATTGTACCAGCATCGTCCGACGAAACAGACATGTTCGAAAAATTCCGCGGAGTGACGACAACGATCTGCACGTCTTCCTTCGATACCTCAGTTGGTAGAGCGGTGGACTGTAGTAAAATTGATATCCATAGGTCGCTGGTTCAAATCCGGCTCGAAGGAACTGTTCCGTTTTGAAATTTAGGTTTGTAGTTACGGCACAAAGCGAGGCATCAGGATGCGCATGTCCCTGCATGTGCGATTCATCCCATTCTTTACACAATGTACGTGCCCTCCTCGCTGTAGCCGACAACGAAAATGAAATCAGCGTGGCAATGTTTCCTTTACTGCATGCTTCTTTTTCGTGACGACGGTCTGAGATGAAAATGTTTTCGCGATGTTGTTAGGTTCACTTGCTGATTTCAAGAATGTACCCTGCAAACCCTCCTCAAATTGGAAAAAGAGTAGATGCTCAACCGTCTTTGAAAGCGTCTCGCCCGATAAGGGACTTGAGCCCTTGACCCTCAGATTAAAAGTCTGATGCTCTACCGACTGAGCTAACCGGGCTCTGAAAAACGTGTCTCCATGTAACAAGAAATTAGCTTACATTGTACCAGCATCGTCCGACGAAACAGACATGTTCGAAAAATTCCGGGGAGTGACGACAACGATCTGCACGTCTTCCTTCGATAGCTCAGTTGGTAGAGCGGTGGACTGTAGTAAAATTGATATCCATAGGTCGCTGGTTCAAATCCGGCTCGAAGGAACTGTTCCGTTTTGAAATTAGGTTTGTAGTTACGGCACAAAGCGAGGCATCATGATGCGCATGTCCCTGCATGTGTGATTAATCCCATTCTTTACACAATGTACGTGCCCTCCTCGCTGTCGCCGACAACGCAAATGAAATCAGCGTGGCAATGTTTCCTTTACTGCATGCTTCTTTTTCGTGACGACGCTCTGAGATGAAAATGTTTTCGCGATGTTGTTAGGTTCACTTGCTGATTTCAAGAATGTACCCTGCAAACCCTCCTCAAATTGGAAAAAGAAATTAGCTTACATTGTACCAGCATCGTCGGACGATACAGACATGTTGGCAAAATTCCGGGCAGTGACGACAACGCTCTGCACGTCTTCCTTCGATAGCTCAGTTGGTAGAGCGGTGGACTGTAGTAAAATTGATATCCATAGGTCGCTGATTCAAATCTGGCTCGAAGGAACTGTTCCGTTTTGAAATTAGGTTTGTAGTTACGGCACAAAGCGAGACATCAGGATGCGCATGTACGTCCATGCATGTGTGATTCATCCCCTTCTTTACAAAATGTACGTGCCCTCCTCGCTGTTGCTGACAACGAAAATGAAATCAGCGTGGCAATGTTTCCTTTACTGCATGCTTCTTTTTCGTGACGACGGTCTGAGATGAAAATGTTCTTTGCGATGTTGTCAGGTTCTCTTCCTGATTTCAAGAATGTACCCTGCAAACCCTCCTCAAATTGGAAAAAGAATAGATGCTCAACCGTCTTTGCAAGCGTCTCGCCCGATAAGGGACTTGAACCCTTGACCCTCAGATTAAAAGTCTGATGCTCTACCGACTCAGCTAACCGGGCTCTGAAAAACGCGCCTCCATGTAACTAGAAATTAGCTTACATTGTACCAGCATCGTCCGACGATACAGACATGTTCGAAAAATTTCGGGGAGTGACGACAACTATCTGCACGTCTTCCTTCGATAGCTCAGTTGGTAGAGCGGTGGACTGTAGTAAAATTGATATCCATAGGTCGCTGGTTCAAATCCGGCTCGAAGGAACTGTTGCTTTTTGAAATTTAGGTTTGTAGTTACGGCACAAAGCGAGGCATCAGGACGCGCATGTCCCTGCATGTGTGATTCATCCCAAGCTTCTTTACAAAATGTACGTGCCCTCCTCGCTGTAGCCGACAACGAAAATGAAATCAGTGTGGCAATGTTTCCTTTACTGCATGATTCTTTTTCGTGACGACGGTCTGAGGTGAAAATGTTCCTCGCGATGTTGTTAGGTTCACTTGCTAATTTCAAGAATGTACCCTGCAAACCCTACTCAAATTGGAAATAGAGTAGATGCTCAACCGTCTTTGCAAGCGTCTCGCCCGATAAGGGACTTGAACCCTTGACCCTCAGATTAAAAGTCTGATGCTTTATCGACTGAGCTAACCGGGCTCTGAAAACCGCGCCTCCATGTAACAAGAAATTATCTTACATTTTACCAGCATCGTCTGACGATACAGACATAGTGGACAAATTTCGGGGAGTGACGACAACTATCTGCACGTCTTCCTTCGATAGCTCAGTTGGTAAAGCGGTGGACTGTAGTAAAACTGATATCCATAGGTCGCTGGTTCAAAT
The DNA here is from genome assembly GCA_037783545.1 of Henricia sp. BOLD:AAB3569. Taxonomy (NCBI): domain Eukaryota; kingdom Metazoa; phylum Echinodermata; class Asteroidea; order Spinulosida; family Echinasteridae; genus Henricia; species Henricia sp. BOLD:AAB3569. The sequence continues at coordinate 157,065 of JBBELK010000837.1, read as the reverse complement.
CCGGCTCGAAGGAACTGTTGCTTTTTGAAATTTAGGTTTGTAGTTACGGCACAAAGCGAGGCATCATGATGCGCATGTCCCTGCATGTTTGATTCATCCCCTTCTTTACAAAATGTACGTGCCCTCCTCGCTGTAGCCGACAACGAAAATGAAATCAGTGTGGCAATGTTTCCTTTACTGCATGCTTCTTTTTCGTGACGACGGTCTGAGATGAAAATGTTCTTCGCGATGTTGTTAGGTTCACTTGCTGATTTCAAGAATGTACCCTGCAAACCCTCCTCAAATTGGAAATAGAGTAGATGCTCAACCGTCTTTGCAAGCGTCTCGCCCGATATGGGACTTGAAGCCTTGACCCTCAGATTAAAAGTCTGATGCTCTACCGACTGAGCTAACCGGCTCTGAAAATTGTGCCTCCATGTAACAAGCAATTAGCTTACATTGTACCAGCATCGTCCGACGAAACAGACATGTTCGAAAAATTCCGGGGAGTGACGACAACGATCTGCACGTCTTCCTTCGATAGCTCAGTTTGTAGAGCGGTGGACTGTAGTAAAATTAATATCCATAGGTCGCTGGTTCAAATCCGGCTCGAAGGAACTGTTCCGTTTTGAAATTTAGGTTTGTAGTTACGGCACAAAGCGAGGCATCAGGATGCGCATGTCCCTGCACGTGTGATTCATCCCATTCTTTACACAATGTACGTGCCCTCCTCGCTTTAGCCGACAACGAAAATTAAATCAGCGCGGCAATGTTTCCTTTGCTGCATGCTTCTTTTTCGTGACGATGTTCTGAGATGAAAATGTTCTTCGCGATGTTGTTAGGTTCACCTGCTGATTTCAAGAATGTACCCTGCAAACCCTCCTCAAATTGGAAAAGGAGTAGATGCTCAACCGTCTTTGCAAGCGTCTGGCCCGATAAGGGACTTGAACCCTTGACCCTCAGATTAAAAGTCTGATGCTCTACCGACTGAGCTAACCGGGCTCTGAAAAACGCGCCCCCATGTAACAAGAAATTAGCTTACATTGACCAGCATCGGCCGACGATACAGACATGTTGGAAAAATTTCGGGGAGTGACGACAACGATCTGCACGTCTTCCTTCGATAGCTCAGTTGGTAGAGCGGTGAACAGGTCGCTGGTTCAAATTTAGGTTTGTAGTTACGGCACAAAGCGAGGCATCAGGATGCGCATGTCCTGCATGTGTGATTCATCCCAAGCTTCTTTACAAAATGTACGTGCCCTCCTCGCTGTAGCCGACAACGAAAATGAAATCAGTGTGGCAATGTTTCCTTTACTGCATGCTTCTTTTTCGTGACGACGGTCTGAGATAAAAATGTTCTTTGCGATGTAGTTAGGTTCACTTGCTGATTTCAAGAATGTACCCTGCAAACCCTCCTCAAATTGGAAATAGAGTAGATGCTCAACCGTCTTTGCAAGCGTCTCGCCCGATAAGGGACTTGAACCCTTGACCCTCAGATTAAAAGTATGATGCTCTACCGACTGAGCTAACCGGGCTCTGAAAAATATGCCTCCATGTAACAAGCAATTAGCTTACATTGTACCAGCATCGTCCGACGAACCAGACATAGTGGAAAAATTCCGGGGAGTGACGACAACGATCTGCACGTCGTCCTTCGATAGCTCAGTTTGTAGAGCGGTGGACTGTAGTAAAATTGATATCCATAGGTCGATGGTTCAAATACGGCTCGAAAGAACTGTTCCGTTTTGAAATTTAGGTTTGTAGTTACGGCACAAAGCGAGGCATCAGGATGCGCATGTCCCTGCATGTGTGATTCATCCCCTTCTTTACAAAATGTACGTGCCCTCCTCGCTGTAGCCGACAACGAAAATGAAATCAGTGTGGCAATGTTTCCTTTACTGTGCCTGCGCATGTACGTCACTGCATGTGTTATTCATCCCCTTCTTTACAAAATGTACGTGCACTCCTCGCTGTTGCCGACAACGAAAATGAAATCAGCATGGCAATGTTTCCTTTACTGCATGCTTCTTTTTCGTGACGACTGTCTGAGATGAAAATGTTCTTCGCGATGTTGTCAGGTTCACTTCCTGATTTCAAGAATGTACCCTGCAAACCCTTCTAAAATTGGAAAAAGAATAGATGCTCAACCGTCTTTGCAAGGGTCTCGCCCGATAAGGGACTTGAACCCTTGACCCTCAGATTAAAAGTCTGATGCTCTACCGACTGAGCTAACCGGGCTCTGAAAACCGTGCCTCCATGTAACAAGAAATTAGCTTACATTTTACCAGCATCGTCTGACGATACAGACATAGTGAAACAATTCCGGGGAGTGACGACAACGAACTGCACGTCTTCCTTCGATAGCCCAGTTGGTAGAGCGGTGGACTGTAGTAAAATTGATATCCTAAGGTCGCTGGATCAAATCCGGCTCGAAAGAACTGTTCCGTTTTGAAATTTAGGTTTGTAGTTATGGCACAAAGCGAGGCATCAGGATGCGCATGTACGTCCCTGCATGTGTGATTCATCCCCTTCTTTACAAAATGTACGTGCACACCTCGCTGTTGCCGACAACGAAAATGAAATCAGCGTGGCAATGTTTCCTTTACTGCATGCTTCTTTTTCGTGACGACTGTCTGAGATGAAAATGTTCTTCGCGATGTTGTCAGGTTCACTTCCTGATTTCAAGAATGTACCCTGCAAACCCTTCTAAAATTTGAAAAAGAGTAGATGCTCAACCGTCTTTGCAAGCGTCTCGCCCGATAAGGGACTTGAACCCTTGACCCTCAGATTAAAAGTCTGATGCTCTATCGACTGAGCTAACCGGGCTCTGAAAACCGCGCCTCCATGTAACAAGAAATTAGCTTACATTTTACCAGCATCGTCCGACGATACAGACATAGTGGAAAAATTCCGGGCAGTGACGACAACGATCTGTACGTCTTCCTTCGATAGCTGAGTTGGTAGAGCGCTGGACTGTAGTAAAATTGATATCCATAGGTCGTTGGTTCAAATCCGGCTCGAAGGAACTGTTCCGTTTTGAAATTTAGGTTTGTAGTTATGGCACAAAGCGAGGCATCAGCATGCGCATGTACGTCCCTGCATGTGTGATTCCCCACTTCTTTACAAAATGTACGTGCACTCCTCGCTGTTGCCGACAACGAAAATGAAATCAGCGTGGCAATGTTTCCTTTACTGCATTCCTCTTTTTCGTGATGACTGTCTGAGATGAAAATGTTCTTTGCGATGTTGTCAGGTTCACTTCCTGATTTCAAGATTGTACCCTGCAAACCCTTCTAAAATTGGAAAAAGAGTAGATGCTCAACCGTCTTTGCAAGCGTCTCGCCCGATAAGGGACTTGAACCCTTGACCCTCAGATTAAAAGTCTAATGCTCTACCGACTGAGCTAACCGGGCTCTGAAAACCGCGCCTCCATGTAACAAGAAATTAGCTTACATTTTACCAGCATCGTCTGACGATACAGACATAGTGGAAAAATTCCGGGGAGTGACGACAACGATCTGCACGTCTTCCTTCGATAGGTCAGTTGGTAGAGCGGTGGACTGTAGTAAAATTGATATCCAAAGGTCGCTGGTTCAAATCTGGCTCGAAGGAACTGTTCCGTTTTGAAATTTAGGTTTGTAGTTACGGTACAAAGCGAGGCATCAGGATGCGCATGTACGTCCCTGCATGTGTGATTCATCCCCTTCTTTACAACATGTACGTGCACTCCTCGCTGTTGCCGACAACGAAAATGAAATCAGCGTGGCAATGTTTCCTTTACTGCATTCCTCTTGTTTGTGACGACGGTCTGAGATGAAAATGTTCTTCGCGATGTTGTCAGGTTCACTTCCTGATTTCAAGAATGTACCCTGCAAACCCTCCTAAAATTGGAAAAAGAATAGATGCTCAACCGTCTTTGCAAGCGTCTCGCCCGATAAGGGACTTGAACCCTTGACCCTCAGATTAAAAGTCTGATGCTCTACCGACTGAGCTAACCGGGCTCTGAAAACCGCGCCTCCATGTAACAAGAAATTAGCTTACATTGTACCAGCATCGTCCGAAGATACAGACATGTTGGAAAAATTCCGAGCAGTGACGACAACGACCTGCACGTCTTCCTTCGATAGCTCAGTTGGTAGAGGGGTGGACTGTAGTAAAATTGATATCCATAGGTCGCTTGTTCAAATCTGGCTCGAAGGAACTGTTCCGTTTTGAAATTTAGGTTTGTAGTTACGGTACAAAGCGAGGCATCAGGATGCGCATGTACGTCCCTGCATGTGTGATTCATCCCCTTCTTTACAAAATGTACGTGCACTCCTCGCTGTTGCCGACATCGAAAATGAAATCAGCGTGGCAATGTTTCCTTTACTGCATTCCTCTTTTTCGTGATGACTGTCTGAGATGAAAATGTTCTTCGCGATGTTGTCAGGTTCACTTCCTGATTTCAAGAATGTACCCTGCAAACCCTTCTAAATTGGAAAAAGAGTAGATGCTCAACCGTCTCGCCCGATAAGGGACTTGAACCCTTGACCCTCAGATTAAAACTCTGATGCTCTACCGACTGAGCTAACCGGGCTCTGAAAACCGCGCCTCCATGTAACAAGAAATTAGCTTACATTTTACCAGCATCTTCTGACGATACAGACATGTTGGAAAAATTCCGGGCAGTGACGACAACGATCTGCACGTCTTCCTTCGATAGCTCAGTTGGCAGAGCGGTGGACTGTAGTAAAATTGATATCCATAGGTCGCTGGTTCAAATCTGGCTCGAAGGAACTGTTCCGTTTTGAAATTTAGGTTTGTAGTTACGGCACAAAGCGAGACATCAGAATGCGCATGTACGTACCTGCATGTGTGATTCATCCCCCTTCTTTACAAATTGTACTTGCCCTCCTCGCTCTAGCCGACAACGAAAATGAAATCAGCGTGGCAATGTTTCTTTACTGCATGATTCTTTTTCGTGACGACTGTCTGAGATGAAAATGTTCTTCGCGATGTTGTTAGGTTCACTTCCTGATTTCAAGAATGTACCCTGCAAACCCTCCTAAAATTGGAAAAAAAGAGTAGATGCTCAACCGTCTTTGCAAACGTCTCGCCCGATAAGGGACTTGAACCCTTGACCCTCAGATTAAAAGTCTGATGCTCTACCGACTGAGCTAACCGGGCTCTGAAAACCGCGCCTCCATGTAACAAGAAATTAGCTTACATTTTACCAGCATCGTCTGACGATACAGACATGTTTGAACAATTCCGGGCAGTGACGACAACGATCTGCACGTCTTCCTTCGATAGCTCAGTTGGTAGAGCGGTGGACTGTAGTAAAATTGATATCCATAGGTCGTTGGTTCAAATATGGCTCGAAGGAACTGTTCCGTTTTGAAATTTAGGTTTGTAGTTACGGTACAAAGCGAGGCATCAGGATGCGCATGTACGTCCCTGCATGTGTGATTCATCCCCTTCTTTACAAAATGTACGTGCACTCCTCGCTGTTGCCGACAACGAAAATGAAATCAGCGTGGCAATGTTTCCTTTACTGCATGCTTCTTTTTCGTGACGACTGTTTGAGATGAAAATATTCTTCGCGATGTTGTCAGGTTCACTTCCTGATTTCAAGAATGTACCCTGCAAACCCTCCTAAAATTGGAAAAAGAATAGATGCTCAACCGTCTTTGCAAGCGTCTCGCCCGATAAGGGACTTGAACCCATGACCCTCAGATTAAAAGTCTGATGCTCTACCGACTGAGCTAACCGGGCTCTGAAAACCGCGCCTCCATGTAACAAGAAATTAGCTTAAATTGTACCAGCATCGTCCGACGATACAGACATGTTGGAAAAATTCCGGGGAGTGACGACAACGATCTGCACGTCTTCCTTCGATAGCTCAGTTGGTAGAGCGGTGGACTGTAGTAAAATTGATATCCATAGGTCGCTGGTTCATTCCGGCTCGAAGGAACTGTTCCGTTTTGAAATTTAGGTTTGTAGTTATGGCACAAAGCGAGGCATCAGGATGCGCATGTACGTACCTGCATGTGTGATTCATCCCCCTTATTTACAAATTGTACTTGGCCTCCTCGCTCTAGCCGACAACGAAAATGAAATCAGCGTGGCAATGTTTCTTTACTGCATGATTCTTTTTCGTGAAGACTGTCTGAGATGAAAATGTTCTTCGCGATGTTGTTAGGTTCACTTCCTGATTTCAAGAATGTACCCTGCAAACCCTCCTAAAATTGGAAAAAAAAGAGTAGATGCTCAACCGTCTTTGCAAGCGTCTCGCCCGATAAGGGACTTGAACCCTTGACCCTCAGATTAAAAGTCTGATGCTCTACCGACTGAGCTAACCGGGCTCTGAAAACCGCACCTCCATGTAACAAGAAATTAGCTTACATTTTACCAGCATCGTCTGACGATACAGACATGTTTGAACAATTCCGGGCAGTGACGACAACGATCTGCACGTCTTCCTTCGATAGCTCAGTTGGTAGAGCGGTGGACTGTAGTAAAATTGATATCCATAGGTCGTTGGTTCAAATATGGCTCGAAGGAACTGTTCCGTTTTGAAATTTAGGTTTGTAGTTACGGTACAAAGCGAGGCATCAGGATGCGCATGTACGTCCCTGCATGTGTGATTCATCCCCTTCTTTACAAAATGTACGTGCACTCCTCGCTGTTGCCGACAACGAAAATGAAATCAGCGTGGCAATGTTTCCTTTACTGCATGCTTCTTTTTCGTGACGACTGTTTGAGATGAAAATATTCTTCGCGATGTTGTCAGGTTCACTTCCTGATTTCAAGAATGTACCCTGCAAACCCTCCTAAAATTGGAAAAAGAATAGATGCTCAACCGTCTTTGCAAGCGTCTCGCCCGATAAGGGACTTGAACCCATGACCCTCAGATTAAAAGTCTGATGCTCTACCGACTGAGCTAACCGGGCTCTGAAAACCGCGCCTCCATGTAACAAGAAATTAGCTTAAATTGTACCAGCATCGTCCGACGATACAGACATGTTGGAAAAATTCCGGGGAGTGACGACAACGATCTGCACGTCTTCCTTCGATAGCTCAGTTGGTAGAGCGGTGGACTGTAGTAAAATTGATATCCATAGGTCGCTGGTTCATTCCGGCTCGAAGGAACTGTTCCGTTTTGAAATTTAGGTTTGTAGTTATGGCACAAAGCGAGGCATCAGGATGCGCATGTACGTACCTGCATGTGTGATTCATCCCCCTTCTTTACAAATTGTACTTGCCCTCCTCGCTCTAGCCGACAACGAAAATGAAATCAGCGTGGCAATGTTTCTTTACAGCATGATTCTTTTTCGTGAAGACTGTCTGAGATGAAAATGTTCTTCGCGATGTTGTTAGGTTCACTTCCTGATTTCAAGAATGTACCCTGCAAACCCTCCTAAAATTGGAAAAAAAGAGTAGATGCTCAACCGTCTTTGCAAGCGTCTCGCCCGATAATGGACTTGAACCCTTGACCCTCAGATTAAAAGTCTGATGCTCTACCGACTGAGCTAACCGGGCTCTGAAAACCGCGCCTCCATGTAACAATAAATTAGCTTACATTGTACCAGCATCGACCGACGATACAGACATGTTCGAAAAATTCCGCGGAGTGACGACAACTATCTGCACGTCTTCTTTCGATAGGTCAGTTGGTAGAGCGGTGGACTGTAGTAAAATTGTTATCCATAGGTCGCTGGTTCAAATCCGGCTCGAAGGAACTGTTCCGTTTTGAAATTTAGGTTTGTAGTAACGACACAAAGCGAGGCATCAGTATGCGCATGTCCCTGCATGTGTGATTCCTTCCAAGCTTCTTTACAAAATGTACGTGCCCTCCTCGCTGTAGCCGACAACGAAAATGAAATCAGCGTGGCAATGTTTCCTTTACTGCATTCCTCTTTTTCGTGATGACTGTCTGAGATGAAAATGTTCTTTGCGATGTTGTCAGGTTCACTTCCTGATTTCAAGATTGTACCCTGCAAACCCTTCTAAAATTGGAAAAAGAGTAGATGCTCAACCGTCTTTGCAAGCGTCTCGCCCAATAAGGGACTTGAACCCTTGACCCTCAGATTAAAAGTCTAATGCTCTACCGACTGAGCTAACCGGGCTCTGAAAACCGCGCCTCCATGTAACAAGAAATTAGCTTACATTTTACCAGCATCGTCTGACGATACAGACATAGTGGAAAAATTCCGGGGAGTGACGACAACGATCTGCACGTCTTCCTTCGATAGGTCAGTTGGTAGAGCGGTGGACTGTAGTAAAATTGATATCCAAAGGTCGCTGGTTCAAATCTGGCTCGAAGGAACTGTTCCGTTTTGAAATTTAGGTTTGTAGTTACGGTACAAAGCGAGGCATCAGGATGCGCATGTACGTCCCTGCATGTGTGATTCATCCCCTTCTTTACAACATGTACGTGCACTCCTCGCTGTTGCCGACAACGAAAATGAAATCAGCGTGGCAATGTTTCCTTTACTGCATTCCTCTTGTTTGTGACGACGGTCTGAGATGAAAATGTTCTTCGCGATGTTGTTAGGTTCACTTCCTGATTTCAAGAATGTACCCTGCAAACCCTCCTAAAATTGGAAAAAGAATAGATGCTCAACCGTCTTTGCAAGCGTCTCGCCCGATAAGGGACTTGAACCCTTGACCCTCAGATTAAAAGTCTGATGCTCTACCGACTGAGCTAACCGGGCTCTGAAAACCGCGCCTCCATGTAACAAGAAATTAGCTTACATTGTACCAGCATCGTCCGAAGATACAGACATGTTGGAAAAATTCCGAGCAGTGACGACAACGACCTGCACGTCTTCCTTCGATAGCTCAGTTGGTAGAGGGGTGGACTGTAGTAAAATTGATATCCATAGGTCGCTTGTTCAAATCTGGCTCGAAGGAACTGTTCCGTTTTGAAATTTAGGTTTGTAGTTACGGTACAAAGCGAGGCATCAGGATGCGCATGTACGTCCCTGCATGTGTGATTCATCCCCTTCTTTACAAAATGTACGTGCACTCCTCGCTGTTGCCGACATCGAAAATGAAATCAGCGTGGCAATGTTTCCTTTACTGCATTCCTCTTTTTCGTGATGACTGTCTGAGATGAAAATGTTCTTCGCGATGTTGTCAGGTTCACTTCCTGATTTCAAGAATGTACCCTGCAAACCCTTCTAAAATTGGAAAAAGAGTAGATGCTCAACCGTCTCGCCCGATAAGGGACTTGAACCCTTGACCCTCAGATTAAAACTCTGATGCTCTACCGACTGAGCTAACCGGGCTCTGAAAACCGCGCCTCCATGTAACAAGAAATTAGCTTACATTTTACCAGCATCTTCTGACGATACAGACATGTTGGAAAAATTCCGGGCAGTGACGACAACGATCTGCACGTCTTCCTTCGATAGCTCAGTTGGCAGAGCGGTGGACTGTAGTAAAATTGATATCCATAGGTCGCTGGTTCAAATCTGGCTCGAAGGAACTGTTCCGTTTTGAAATTTAGGTTTGTAGTTACGGCACAAAGCGAGACATCAGGATGCGCATGTAGGTACCTGCATGTGTGATTCATCCCCCTTCTTTACAAATTGTACTTGCCCTCCTCGCTCTAGCCGACAACGAAAATGAAATCAGCGTGGCAATGTTTCTTTACTGCATGATTCTTTTTCGTGACGACTGTCTGAGATGAAAATGTTCTTCGCGATGTTGTTAGGTTCACTTCCTGATTTCAAGAATGTACCCTGCAAACCCTCCTAAAATTGGAAAAAAAGAGTAGATGCTCAACCGTCTTTGCAAGCGTCTCGCCCGATAAGGGACTTGAACCCTTGACCCTCAGATTAAAAGTCTGATGCTCTACCGACTGAGCTATCCGGGCTCTGAAAACCGCGCCTCCATGTAACAAGAAATTAGCTTACATTTTACCAGCATCGTCTGACGATACAGACATGTTTGAACAATTCCGGGCAGTGACGACAACGATCTGCACGTCTTCCTTCGATAGCTCAGTTGGTAGAGCGGTGGACTGTAGTAAAATTGATATCCATAGGTCGTTGGTTCAAATATGGCTCGAAGGAACTGTTCCGTTTTGAAATTTAGGTTTGTAGTTACGGTACAAAGCGAGGCATCAGGATGCGCATGTACGTCCCTGCATGTGTGATTCATCCCCTTCTTTACAAAATGTACGTGCACTCCTCGCTGTTGCCGACAACGAAAATGAAATCAGCGTGGCAATGTTTCCTTTACTGCATGCTTCTTTTTCGTGACGACTGTTTGAGATGAAAATATTCTTCGCGATGTTGTCAGGTTCACTTCCTGATTTCAAGAATGTACCCTGCAAACCCTCCTAAAATTGGAAAAAGAATAGATGCTCAACCGTCTTTGCAAGCGTCTCGCCCGATAAGGGACTTGAACCCATGACCCTCAGATTAAAAGTCTGATGCTCTACCGACTGAGCTAACCGGGCTCTGAAAACCGCGCCTCCATGTAACAAGAAATTAGCTTAAATTGTACCAGCATCGTCCGACGATACAGACATGTTGGAAAAATTCCGGGGAGTGACGACAACGATCTGCACGTCTTCCTTCGATAGCTCAGTTGGTAGAGCGGTGGACTGTAGTAAAATTGATATCCATAGGTCGCTGGTTCATTCCGGCTCGAAGGAACTGTTCCGTTTTGAAATTTAGGTTTGTAGTTATGGCACAAAGCGAGGCATCAGGATGCGCATGTACGTACCTGCATGTGTGATTCATCCCCCTTATTTACAAATTGTACTTGGCCTCCTCGCTCTAGCCGACAACGAAAATGAAATCAGCGTGGCAATGTTTCTTTACTGCATGATTCTTTTTCGTGAAGACTGTCTGAGATGAAAATGTTCTTCGCGATGGTGTTAGGTTCACTTCCTGATTTCAAGAATGTACCCTGCAAACCCTCCTAAAATTGGAAAAAAAGAGTAGATGCTCAACCGTCTTTGCAAGCGTCTCGCCCGATAAGGGACTTGAACCCTTGACCCTCAGATTAAAAGTCTGATGCTCTACCGACTGAGCTAACCGGGCTCTGAAAACCGCACCTCCATGTAACAAGAAATTAGCTTACATTTTACCAGCATCGTCTGACGATACAGACATGTTTGAACAATTCCGGGCAGTGACGACAACGATCTGCACGTCTTCCTTCGATAGCTCAGTTGGTAGAGCGGTGGACTGTAGTAAAATTGATATCCATAGGTCGTTGGTTCAAATATGGCTCGAAGGAACTGTTCCGTTTTGAAATTTAGGTTTGTAGTTACGGTACAAAGCGAGGCATCAGGATGCGCATGTACGTCCCTGCATGTGTGATTCATCCCCTTCTTTACAAAATGTACGTGCACTCCTCGCTGTTGCCGACAACGAAAATGAAATCAGCGTGGCAATGTTTCCTTTACTGCATGCTTCTTTTTCGTGACGACTGTTTGAGATGAAAATATTCTTCGCGATGTTGTCAGGTTCACTTCCTGATTTCAAGAATGTACCCTGCAAACCCTCCTAAAATTGGAAAAAGAATAGATGCTCAACCGTCTTTGCAAGCGTCTCGCCCGATAAGGGACTTGAACCCATGACCCTCAGATTAAAAGTCTGATGCTCTACCGACTGAGCTAACCGGGCTCTGAAAACCGCGCCTCCATGTAACAAGAAATTAGCTTAAATTGTACCAGCATCGTCCGACGATACAGACATGTTGGAAAAATTCCGGGGAGTGACGACAACGATCTGCACGTCTTCCTTCGATAGCTCAGTTGGTAGAGCGGTGGACTGTAGTAAAATTGATATCCATAGGTCGCTGGTTCATTCCGGCTCGAAGGAACTGTTCCGTTTTGAAATTTAGGTTTGTAGTTATGGCACAAAGCGAGGCATCAGGATGCGCATGTACGTACCTGCATGTGTGATTCATCCCCCTTCTTTACAAATTGTACTTGCCCTCCTCGCTCTAGCCGACAACGAAAATGAAATCAGCGTGGCAATGTTTCTTTACAGCATGATTCTTTTTCGTGAAGACTGTCTGAGATGAAAATGTTCTTCGCGATGTTGTTAGGTTCACTTCCTGATTTCAAGAATGTACCCTGCAAACCCTCCTAAAATTGGAAAAAAAGAGTAGATGCTCAACCGTCTTTGCAAGCGTCTCGCCCGATAATGGACTTGAACCCTTGACCCTCAGATTAAAAGTCTGATGCTCTACCGACTGAGCTAACCGGGCTCTGAAAACCGCGCCTCCATGTAACAATAAATTAGCTTACATTGTACCAGCATCGACCGACGATACAGACATGTTCGAAAAATTCCGCGGAGTGACGACAACTATCTGCACGTCTTCTTTCGATAGGTCAGTTGGTAGAGCGGTGGACTGTAGTAAAATTGTTATCCATAGGTCGCTGGTTCAAATCCGGCTCGAAGGAACTGTTCCGTTTTGAAATTTAGGTTTGTAGTTACGACACAAAGCGAGGCATCAGTATGCGCATGTCCCTGCATGTGTGATTCCTTCCAAGCTTCTTTACAAAATGTACGTGCCCTCCTCGCTGTAGCCGACAACGAAAATGAAATCAGCGTGGCAATGTTTCCTTTACTGCATGCTTCTTTTTCGTGACGACTGTCTAAGATGAAAATGTTCTTCGCGATGTTGTTAGGTTCACTTCCTAATTTCAAGAATGTACCCTGCAAACCCTCCTAAAATTGGAAAAAGAGTAGATGCTCAACCGTCTTTGCAAGCGTCTCGCCCGATAAGGGACTTGAACCCTTGACCCTCAGATTAAAAGTCTGATGATCTACCGACTGAGCTAACCGGGCTCTGAAAACCGCGCCTCCAGGTAACAAGAAATTAGCTTACATTTTACCAGCATCGTCTGATGATACAGACATGTTGAAAAAATTCCGGGGAGTGACGACAACGATCTCCATGTCTTCCTTCGATAGCTCAGTTGGTAGAGCGGTGGACTGTAGTAAAATTGATATCCATAGGTCGCTGGTTCAAATCCGGCTCGAAGGAACGTTTCCGTTTTGAAATTTAGCTTTGTATTTACGGCACAAAGCGAGGCATCAGGATGCGCATGTACGTCACTGCATGTGTGATTCATCCCCTTGTTTACAAAATGTACGTGCACCCCTCGCTGTAGCCGACAACGAAAATGAAATCAGCGTGGCAATGTTTCCTTTACTGCATGCTTCTTTTTCGTGACGACTGTCTAAGATGAAAATGTTCTTCGCGATGTTGTTAGGTTCACTTCCTAATTTCAAGAATGTACCCTGCAAACCCTCCTAAAATTGGAAAAAGAGTAGATGCTCAACCGTCTTTGCAAGCGTCTCGCCCGATAAGGGACTTGAACCCTTGACCCTCAGATTAAAAGTCTGATGATCTACCGACTGAGCTAACCGGGCTCTGAAAACCGCGCCTCCATGTAACAAGAAATTAGCTTACATTTTACCAGCATCGTCTGATGATACAGACATGTTGAAAAAATTCCGGGGAGTGACGACAACGATCTGCATGTCTTCCTTCGATAGCTCAGTTGGTAGAGCGGTGGACTGTAGTAAAATTGATATCCATAGGGCGCTGGTTCAAATCCGGCTCGAAGGAACGTTTCCGTTTTGAAATTTAGCTTTGTATTTACGGCACAAAGCGAGGCATCAGGATGCGCATGTACGTCACTGCATGTGTGATTCATCCCCTTGTTTACAAAATGTACGTGCACTCCTCGCTGTTGCCGACAACGAAAATGAAATCAGCGTGGCAATGTTTCCTTTACTGCATGCTTCTTTTTCGTGACGACTGTCTGAGATGAACATGTTCTTCGCGATGTTGTTAGGTTCACTTGCTGATTTCAAGAATGTATCCTGCAAACCCTCCTAAAATTGGAAAAAAAAGAGTAGATGCTCAACCGTCTTTGCAAGCGTCTCGCCCGATAAGGGACTTGAACCATTGACCCTCAGATGAAAAGTCTGATGCTCTACCGACTGAGCTAACCGGGCTCTGAAAACCGCGTCTGCATGTAACAAGAAATTAGCTTACATTTTACCAGCATCGTTTGACGATACAGACATGTTTAAAAAATTCCGGGCAGTGATGACAGCGATATGCATGTCTTCCTTCGATAGCTCAGTTGGTAGAGCGGTGGACTGTAGTAAAATTGATATCGATAGGTCGCTAGTTCAAATCCGGCTCGAAGGAACTGTTCCGTTTTTAAATTTAGGTTTGTATTTACGGCACAAAGCGAGGCATCAGGATGCGCATGTACGTCACTGCATGTGTGATTCATCCCCTTCTTTACAAAATGTACGTGCACTCCTTGCTGTTGCCGACAACGAAAATGAAATCAGCGTGGCAATGTTTCCTTTATTGCATGCTTCTTTTTCGTGACGACTGTCTCAGATGAAAATGTTCTTCGCGATGTTGTTAGGTTCACTTCCTGATTTCAAGAATGTACCCTGCAAACCCTCCTAAAATTGGAAAAAGAGTAGATGCTCAACCGTCTTTGCAAGCGTCTCGCCCGATAAGGGACTTGAAGCCTTGACCCTCAGATTAAACGTCTGATGATCTACCGACTGAGCTAACCGGGCTCTGAAATGCGCCTCCTTGTAACAAGAAATTAGCTTACATTGTACCAGCATCGTCTGACGATACAGACATGTTAAAAAAATTCCGGGCAGGGACGACAGCGATATGCACGTCTTCCTTTGATAGCTCAGTTGGTAGAGCGGTGGACTGCAGTAGTAAAATTGATATCGATAGGTCGCTAGTTCAAATCCGGCTCGAAGGAACTGTTCCGTTTTGAAATTTAGGTTTGTAGTTACAGCACAAAGCGAGGCATAAGGATGCGCAAGTACGTCCCTGCATGTGTGATTCATCCCCTTCTAAACAAAATGTACGTGCCCTCCTCGCTGTAGCCGAAAACGAAAATGAAATCAGCCTGGCAATGCTTCCTTTACTGCATGCTTCTTTTTCGTGACGACGGTCTGAGATGAAAATGTTCTTCGCGATGTTGTTAGGTTCACTTGCTGATTTCAAGAATGTACCCTGCAAACCCTCCTAAAATTGGAAAAAGAGTAGATGCTCAACCGTCTTTGCAAGCGTCTCGCCCGATAAGGGACTTGAACCCTTGACCCTCAGATTAAAAGTCTGATGCTCTACCGACTGAGATAACCGGGCTCTGAAAACCGCGTCTGCATGTAACAATAAATTAGCTTACATTTTACCAGCATCGTCTGACGATACAGACATGTTTGAAAAATTCCGGGCAGTGATGACAGCGATATGCATGTCTTCCTTCGATAGCTCAGTTGGTAGAGCGGTGGACTGTAGTAAAATTGATATTGATAGGTCGCTAGTTCAAATCCGGCTCGAAGGAACTGTTCCGTTTTTAAATTTAGGTTTGTAGTTACGGCACAAAGCGAGGCATCAGGATGCGCATGTACGTCACTGCATGTGTGATTCATCCCCTTCTTTACAAAATGTACGTGCACTCCTCGCTGTTGCCGACAACGAAAATGAAATCAGCGTGGCAATGTTTCCTTTATTGCATGCTTCTTTTTCGTGACGACTGTCTGAGATGAAAATGTTCTTCGCGATGTTGTTAGGTTCACTTCCTGATTTCAAGAATGTACCCTGCAAACCCTCCTAAAATTGGAAAAAAGAGTAGATGCTCAACCGTCTTTGCAAGCGTCTCGCCCGATAAGGGACTTGAACCCTTGACCCTCAGATTAAAAGTCTGATGCTCTACCGACTGAGCTAACCGGGCTCTGAAAACCGCGTCTGCATGTAACAAGAAATTAGCTTACATTTTACCAGCATCGTCTGACGATACAGACATGTTTAAAAAATTCCGGGCAGTGATGACAGCGATATGCACGTCTTCCTTCGATAGCTCAGTTGGTAGAGCGGTGGACCGTAGTAAAATTGATATCGATAGGTCGCTAGTTCAAATCCGGCTCGAAGGAACTGTTCCGTTTTGAAATTTAGGTTTGTAGTTACGGCACAAAGCGAGGCATCAGGATGCGCAAGTACGTCCCTGCATGTGTGATTCATCCCCTTCTAAACAAAATGTACGTGCCCTCCTCGCTGTAGCCGAGAACGAAAATTAAATCAGCCTGGCAATGTTTCCTTTACTGCATGCTTCTTTTTCGTGACGACGGTCTGAGATGGAAATGTTCTTCGCGATGTTGTTAGGTTCACTTGCTGATTTCAAGAATGTACGCTGCAAACCCTCCTAAAATTGGAAAAAGAGTAGATGCTCAACCGTCTTTGCAAACGTCTCGCCCGATAAGGGACTTGAACCCTTGACCCTCAGATTAAAAGTCTGATGCTCTACCGACTGAGCTAACCGGGCCCTGAAAACCGCGCGGAATTGTTGTTGTGGGCTCCGCGGCCGCGATCTATTGTGTTTTTTTCTATTAGTTTTGTTTTTGGCCACCTTTTTGCACACCATACTTTTTAACGAGCGCCCTCAATTGATTCAGTAATTTTGCGAAGAAAACTTGTGCGAGACTAGTTGTCACGCAAGTGCACGTATATGTACTATGTACTGTGCATGCCGCGCGCTCGGCGACCTGACCGAGTCTGCAACGAGTAGCGAAGCGGATGTGTACATCTTCGGTAGATGTTGCCTGGATTCTTTTTTGTTTATTATCCACAATTGTTGACCTATTAACAAGGTAAATTTTTCAAACAAAACTGGTTATTGTGATGCCTATTTAAAATGTTGTTGGCATTGCATTTTGCACGATGACGATGGTACGGTGGTGTTTAAAACGATCCTATGAAAAGTTGAAGTTTGCGTGCGTGGTCTCCGCCTCCCCATGGAAGCCACGCCCCTTCCGGAATGTTAGTTTTCCTCCAATTTCCCCCTGAAATTTGCGCACGCCAATTAAACCCTGTGTATGGGCATGCGCTCACGTGACACTTAATGGTTTGACCATGTATGTACATGTGTGTGCGCTTGATGAGATATGCAGTTGCAGTTGGCTATTTGAGAATTGAAGCCACGCATTTCTTGAACATGTACATTTTGCACTTGAGGTCAAGCTGATGGTTGTGGGTATTGATATGCCTACCCTGTGGGTATTGATCGGTCCAGCCGATCTTCGGTTTTCTAACTTATGTTATTAAACAGTTAATTTTTGTCAAAAAAATGCGCACGCCAATTAAAACATGTGAATGGGCATGCGCTCACGTGACAACTGAATGGTTGAATGACCATCGATGTGGCAGTTGGCTATACAGGAATTGAAGTAGTCCAGATTCTGGACTATATTATTGCGATATTGGATCGTGGCGCGGCCGACTATAGAGGGCGGAATATCGATATGATTTGGACAGCGCATAATATAGTCCAGAACTTAACCTCAAATTCCCCGCTGGGGTCAAAGGTCAATCGAGCTCATAAATATTCATTCACGTCGCGGTGTTCGATACCGCGATATCGATATCTGCAGCGCAGCATGCATGTACGTGTGCGCAAACTGCATACGAGTATGTACTGTACACATATCGCGTATTGTATGCAGTGTGTATGTGACTCAGCTCATGCAGCGAGAATAGAGATAGCTAGCACGAACGTACGTGGGTACGGTAGGTCACTTTGGGGGTGGGGCGTAGGGGGACTGGTGGGGGTACTGCATGTACCTGGGAGGTTTACTGTGAGGGGGGTGCGAGTGATTGGGTGGGGTCCTACATGGGAAAAAATTTTTGGATATAGCTTATTCCTTGTTGTGCCATTTACTTCAGTTTCATGCGCTAAAAGTGCAAAACAACTAAAATATTATAAAAAACCAACTGCAGTTCTTGTTTATCCTTTTCTTGAAGTTCAACATGTACAATGTAGTAGCAGATCTAATATTTTTGTGGCCCGCCGGGTGGGAGCTTCAGATAAGACATGTTTTGCAATGCACAAAATAATGAAGCAGGCACACAACTCAGCAAAATAAGTCCTCGGTAGTCTTATTTAAATTAATATTTGACACAAGAGTCACCTATAGTAATATGGGATTATGACCTGAACATTCATTTAACAACGACATGGGGTGTGAAGCAAAACTGCAATTAAGTGAGCAGTCCATTGAATCCATTCCTTCAAATTTGGAAGTCTCATGTATCTGTCTGAACTTGTGAAGCACAAAACTAATCAAATTATCATGAGGATGCTTGATTTGAGGGTTTTCATTAACATAATGCACTCTTTCAACCAGGGATTGGACATTTAACCGGTTAACCGGGGAAAAAATTAAAAACCAATTTGCCGAACGTTTAAACGAAACCCAATTTTAAAGAATTTACAATAGTTTTCAAAGGTTTTTTGTATTTACTTCATGAAATTGAAATAAATGTATATGGAGTCGTAGTAAAATTTTCACCCGATAAAGATTCAATGGTTATTTTGGGGGCCTATAGGGGTATTGTGTGCATTGCAAATGCATCTATAAAGTAAAACAACACCAACAACTTTGGTGTCGGCTGAACGGTTAACCGGTTAACCGACACTGGAAAGAATTGCAAACCGGTTTCTGAATTAACCGTAAATGCCAATCCCTACTTTTAACAGATGGGAATGTTAATCTACAAAAAATAGTAATTATTCATCTTTCAGTTGCAATTTTTAATAAAACTGAATTCAGTATGACAGTACATCAAGATTTTAAAAATGCATTTTGAATTAAGACTGAGTTACACACTTGAGTTTATTTGTGTTAAATCCTTCAATTCCATTTGCATGATCCAGTATTTTTGAAGGGACCTTTCAGATAACAGACATTTGTTTGCAATGTGCAAATAAGCAGGCACACAATTCACATGAAATGTTTCCCTCCTGTAGAAAAAAAAGGCCAGGCCGGGGGACTTCATGACTATGCCACCTCAATACAAACTCAACAAAATAAGTTCCCAGACATTTATTCAAGTTCAAACATTTCAAATTAGGCCTAGTAATAGTTGATACAACAATCCTCAGCCAGTATAATTGTCTAGGTAGGCCTATATGACCTGAACATTCATTGAAAAATGGCATGGGGTGTGAAGCAAAACTGCGAGTGAGCACTCCATTCCTTCAAATTTAGAAGTCTCATATTGTTCAGTGTCTCAACATGTGAAACACAAAACTAATCAATTATGAGTATTCTTGAATTGCAATGAGGGTTTTCATTAACATAGTGTACTTTCAAAAGAATGGAATGTTAATCTGCAAAATAAGAAATTATTAATATTTCAGTTGCAATTTTTAACAAAACTGAATTCCTGAATTCAGTAGGAGTACATCAAGATTCAAAAACATGCATTCTGAGCTGCACAACTGCAATAATGAGCTACACACATGAGTTTATTACTATTGTTCAATTTGCCTTTCACACTCATTTTTCAATGTGACCTGCAGCCATGCACAGAATGTTCATATACGTGCTGATGCAGAGGATTACTCTCTGTGAATGAAATATGAACAATTTCTGCATCTGCCGTAATTAAATTTAGAGCAAAATTACTTTGTAGACAACAAAATATATAAGTGTACAATTAATGCAGCTTTGCACAGATCAGGAAGTTGTAAAAATTGCCCCTTTTTTGTACAGGAATTTCTCCAAAAAGCTGCAGAGCAAATCAGAAAGGTATGCCGCATTTTCTGTTCAAATGTAACATATTTTCAGAGGGTGAGATAAAGTGCACAGACAATGAACCATCTTCAAAAACATAACACTATATATACTAGTCAGTGATTTTTCAAATCAGGGCAGTGATCATTCATCCTATCATTTGATGTATGTCAGAAATTTCAGAAAGGCAGACACATATAATGCAATACATGTACATTTTCTATTGTTGCAATGGTGTAAGAGCTGAACGCCCCCGCCCCCACCCCCCAATCTGCCTCTTTATGGGTCCATAATATTGGAACAGTGGGAACAAATATTTGAGGGGTCTTTGAAATGGTATAAAAAAATCAAGCTTTTGAATTTGTATGTTCATGAGCAAAGTTATGACATCACATCAGGCAAACACAGGATCACTCTAAACTCTGCACAAAATATTGCACCATTTTCTCCAACTTTGATGAAACTCTTGTAACCCATGGCTGCATCATTTGAGTTTGTTTTACATGTTGCTTGTAAAAAAAATGGAAAAAATACCGCAGCAGTTTGCACAACTCCAGTTTGAATTCATGTTTTTCTATACTTTCTCTTAGTTTTTGTAAACAAATTGTCAAAGTTGAAAATGTTGTATTTTATTCATTTAAAATTTAAATGAACAGCACCAATGTCTGTATATAAACAAAAAGCTAATGGCTTTTAAAACAGGGTGCAATTTGCTTTGCAAATTTGTTAATGTTTGTAATGTGGAGCACCCTGTCAAGCTTTAAAAGAATAATGTTGATAAAATGCCTGGTAGAAATTTCAGCAAATGATGCATGCAGTAATACTTCAGAAAACCTAAACAAATACATGTATGGTTTTTGTGTCAATGAATGGTAAAAAAAAATATACTTTAGTTGGCAATTTTTTCCACAAATTATGTGATGTTTAAAAATTTGTTATTGTTATCTACACTTTTAGTCTGGTTTTTCTTGTGTAGTTGTGAAGTAAACTTATGATGGGTAACTGCAATAGAAACTATACTATGGGCCTTTTTTTGCCTATTGTGTAGCCGTGAGCCTAAATTTCCTGGCCCTAGAGGATTTTGTACTAAAGTGGCCATATATTTAGTCAACAAATCTAGTACACCTGCTTTTGTTGGAACTAATAACTGGCTTTATTTTACCATGTACATTTTTCTTAAATACCATGCAATAAAATACACAAAGCACACTGTCTTTATTTGACTAAATTCTGACCTCTTGACCTTAAAAATAGCTATTTTTAAGGTCAAGAGGTCAGAATTTAGTAGATAAGATTTGTTTCTTTAAACTAAAGTGCACTGATTTGATGGGAAAAACCTAAAATTATAAGTGAGAAAATTTGAACACGGCAGGATGAAGAAGTGTTTCCGCACAAAATCTTGTTTGTCTCACTCCTATATATTTTTCATCAAATCTGCACGTACAGATATGCTTGATGAGTACTTTTGAAGACAAAATCTGATCAACTTCTCAACTCATCTTTCCAACTACTACAAACATACAGTATACACCTGCATGCGTGGCTATAGCCATGCAGGTGTATACTGTATGTTTGTTCGTTTCATAATGCACAGCGCATTAGCCGGCATAGGAGGCCGATATGTATACATTATAATATTATAATGACTACGCGTACATTGCGCGGACAATTTTCGAGAATCGATTCCAGACCGTCGATTATTCGGCGCGCCTCACACACATGATTGATAAGCGCTGCGTCCAATCAGACTAGGTGGGCGGAGCTATAGTTCCCTGAAATTTCTCAGGGAACTGGAGGTTAAGTTCTGGACTATATTATGCGCTGTCCAAATCATATCGATATTCCGCCCTCTATAGTCGGCCGCGCTACGATCCAATATCGCAATAATATAGTCCAGAATCTGGACTAGAATTGAAGCCGCGCGCCGGCCGCCTTCGTGCCCCGCGGGCAATGCTTGGCTTGGACTGCTCCCCGTCCATGCGGTCGTTTGCATGCCACTTAACACATGTAGCCCACGACGTTGACTGGTGAGGACAGTGTGACCAGTCTAGGCAATGCATTGTATTAGGTGGGGTGCAGTGCATAGCGGATAGTGGTTTCAATGTTTGACGTCGTTACTTTCACGGGACATTGGACGGAAAGTACGGTAGGCGTTCTTTACCGCAATCTGTGATTTCTTACAGGTTTGCATCCTTTTCAGTTCGGAGACCTCCAACGGGGGTAGTTGAGAGGAGGTGGCTTATTTATTTTGCTTAATTCTATGCATTTATATTCTATGCATTTATATTCTATGCATTATTCTGTGTTTTTATATGTATTCTGGTTTATGCTTCCAGTAGGTTCTTATATAGCTTGCTTTCTTTAACAGCGTGGGTTAATGTATTGATAATGTGCAGGGTACATGTATTGATAAGCAATACCCAATATCATCAATCGTAGTAAACTAGACTAAATGTAATCAAAAGTTATCGAGTAAACTACATGTAGACTTAACAGAGCACATTCACTTCCGCTGAGGTACCGCTGCGGAACATGGATGCGCCTTAAACGTAATTGCGCAGGGATAAGGTGAAAACGTCACCCTTTGTGTGTTGGCAACTGACGTCACACTTTTGTAGTCTGTTGTAGTAAACTAGACTGAATGTAATTTAAAGTAATCGAGTAAACTAGGGTATTGTGCAGGGTATTGATATGCCTACCCTGAGGTAGGCCTACATGTGCCTTAAACGTAATTGTCCAGGGTATTGATATGCCTACCCTGTGGGTATTGATAAGCCTACCCAATCTCATCAATTGTAGTAAACTAGACTAAATGTAATTAAAAGTAATCGAGTAAAATAGGGTATTGTGCAGGGTATTGATATGCCTACCCTGGGGGTATTGATAAGCCTAGCCCATCTTCGGTATTCTTTAAACAGTTATTTGGTACAGTGTATTCTATAAACACTTTTTTGGTAAACCGCTGTGCATTCATCTAAATCTGAAACTTTTGGTCACATGTCATGTTTTTAACGAAGACTCAATAAAACCTTGTACGCCGACAGAACAAAAACCATTTGGCGTTTTGTCTCGTTCGTTTGTCTCAGCATAAATACAGTGTATAACATTCTTTATTTTAGTGTAAATAATAATTATTTCTCAATGTATAAAATTACTCACAAAATGTTCTTTCTCTTTTTTTACAGCTAAATCGTTCCAATGACTGTCGTTTTTCTTTGTAAAAAATTGTACACAAACGTCAAGGAAAATAAGCACTAAAATCAGGTAAACTGTATCAACTGTTTCCTTAGCCCGTTCCACGATCTACAGTTTGAAGAAAATTACTTACTACAATCAACAGATAATCTAATTCAAACATTTTCTTCAGGCTTGCACATTTTCTCCTTCAAAAATTGCATTCAGTTAGTGCACATGATAACCTTTTGCGCGTGGACGCAGCGCCCTCTATTAGGGAGGTTTAAATGCACGTAAAACGCGAACGTGAACGCGAAATGCTTGAGCACTTGGTCGTTACATTGAGGAAATCTTAGAACAGACGGAATCAGAAATCCACAAATGTGACTTTCGTGGCAAGATAACTCTTTTGCCGTGACCAAAATTCAAACCTGGGTTCCGATACCTTCTAAAAATATGACCAATGCTCAAGCCATTTCGCGTTCGCGTTCGCGTTTTACGTGCATCTAAAAATGTCGCACTTAATACGCGCGGAAACACTCGCGCCGTAATTTTGTGCATTAATTTTGTCATTTATTTATCTCATCAGAAATGCAACATTTCCAAAAGAAATGCAAGTGGGAAGTATATCTTAGAATAGACCGTGTAAGTTGACCTCGAGAGCGTGCGGTACTCCGCAAGACTCGTCGACTTCCTGGGACCTCGTGTATATGAGTTTTAACACATTCAGTGACCGTGTTGTCGGTTCCATTTTCACCCCACGTCAAAATTAGCATTTTCACCTACCGATTCGGGGTCCACTGTCAAAACCTTAAAATCCCATATATCACCCGTGCGAAAGGTTAATTGAGCAAAAAGTTAACAAAATTTAAAATTTGACCTTTTTATTTCCGTCTCTGAGATAAACTGGTAACCCTACACGAAAATAGAAAAACCACACAGCCATGACTGCGCGTCGCTGGTAGTCCGCAAGTGGCGCGAATATTTTGGCGTCATGTAGTTGGCTCGAATACGTTGCATTATAGCCGTTTTCAAAAGTTCTCGTTCGGCTCCAGACGGTCTTTGCGATTTCCATCTTGTACGATTTCCGTCTTGTACGATTTCTGTCTATTCACTGCAAAAACTGTGGTGTTAAATTAACAGCGGTGGTGTTGTCTTATATAGATACCAAGCCTGGTGTTAAAATTTAACACCATAGGTGTTACTTTTAATTTCACACTTGGAATAAATGCATTATTTTTAACACCCTAGGTGTTTTAACAAACTAATACTTGTGGTGTTAAATCTTAACACCAGGCTTGGTATCTATTAAGACAACACCACTAGTGTTAATTTAACACCACATTTTTTGCAGTGTGTATACTTTATTTGTTTGGGATTTTTGGTGGCTTTATATACTCTTAACAGAAGTGAACGTTCAAGTTGACGTTCAAACCAGATATTTGATTTAGCAACGCTAATATTTATGAGATGCACCAAGCCAGTGAGCCTGTCATTCGTAAAGGTACTTGCAAACCGGAAACAAAAGGTCAAACATTTTTATTTGTTTGTGACAAACTCGGACAACATTTTCTTCATTTTATTTATTGACTCGATAGATTTTAAGGTGCCTTTTCCATTTATTGGCTTCTGGGCGTTTACAAACGCGATGTACGGTAAAGTGATAATTCAAAAAAGATCGTCGCAACGTTAAAACCCCATTGCCATTCCCTGACAGGTCCCCGGAAGTGTGACCCACCGCGAGATTTACACGGTATATTGGATGACTTGTTGATTCCAGGATGTAATTTCATCTGTATCTGTAGCATACTGCAAACAAACTAGACAAACGGGATATACGGTTGCAGGTGCGGGTGGCTAGCGGGACGTTTTAAATAATTTTGTTAGTGTGTCCCTGAAGAATTGAGGACAGTTGTATCCCTTGAAGTTTTGATTTAAAGGACTCCACTGATTAAGTAGCTTCCCTGACATCTGTAGCGAGTAGGTTCCACGGAGTTGTTGTTCTTGGAATAAAGGAATATTTGTAGCAGTCCTTTGTAGGTGCAGGGTGCGTAATGGAGATTGAAGATGATTTTCCTGTTGAGATTTTACCCCCCTTATAGTTCAAATCGTTGTTCAGTGTATACGGAGAAAAATGCCCGCGGCTGTTAAGCCCGTGGTATTATTGGGTATTGCAGGGGATATAACAGAAGCACAATTGGATCCAAACTCCGGGTTTACTTTTAGAAGGCTAAAAGTAAATTTTTGACGTTTACATGTGGACGGAATAATTCACTTTTAGCGGATTAGCTATTTTCTCCCGATCGCCATGCTCGCTATTAGACTGGTTCCCGTTCACATATTCCACATAGAAGGATATAAGGACAGGTAAAGGGCGCTTCATTTTGATCTGTGATTGGTCGTGCACATTGTGTGCTTTATATTTAAAAATTGAAGAAGCCCTTTGCTTTAGGCAATGTTACTTTATTTACATTTGGATATGTTCGACACGCACAGCCGGGTTACAAATGTCAATGAAAAATATACGCACTTACTAAAAAATAAAATATTAATAACCACGTGACCACGAGCAGAATTCTGCCCGTCATGGCCGCCCTTTACCGATCCTTATATTTTCGCAATAAGCCATAGGATCGGGAACCAATCTAGCTCGCTATGCGCTGATTGGCTTTTAGCTGTGGCAGCTATGAGCCCCACAGCCCGTCATCTTGTGGTATTGCTTTGTTTGGGGAATGACGTAATGCGCCGGACGGTCGATGTTCGAAGCAGTCAAGATTATGGGGAAAATCTAAAGACAAAATATGTTGGACAAGTTTTTGTTTCGAAGATTTATCGGGAAAAACCGACCACTGCACAGAATTGTGGAGATTCCAAAGACCTCTATGTTATGTTCTTTAAAGGGCTGTGACATGCTAAACAACTTTGTGCCTAAGCTTTGCTTCATAGTGACGGATTACTTGTTCAGCAAGACATACTATTGTTCGTTTGGATGTAAAATCAATAAAAGGTGGCCTTTTTCAACTTTAAAGATTTCACTGCAATAAATCACAGACAGAGGGCGCTGTTTTGAGTACATCATATAAGGAAGACAGAAGGGAAAAGTTAAGAAAAAACATAATACTTCAAGTTGGACTTGTGGCAAATTGCTGCAGTTTCTACCCCCAGTTTTGTCATGGCTTACAGCAGGCAACATGTAAACAAACTCAAACTGCCATGGATTACAAAAGTTTCAGGAAAATTGAGAAAAAAGTGGAATCTTTTGTGCACAGTTGAATGTGATTTTCCTGTGTTTGCCTCTTGTGACATAGTGACCTTGGTCATGAATATGCATATTCGCATTAGCATAAACACTAAAAACCTTTGTTTTAACCCCCAAAACAAGCTCCCAATAGGATTTTTATGACTTTAACTGAGTAGAGTGGTTTTAAAGAATAGATTTCATTGATAAAAATCCTAAATAAGGGGCCCTTTAATGTTTGATTTTGACTGTAAGGTGATATTTCAGAAATGTGCTTTTTGACTATAAAGCGCGTGCAAAAATGTCAACATGGCGATGAGTAAATCATTTCGTGCACATGTAAACGTCAAAATTCACTTTTAGCCTTCGAAAAGTACTCCGGGTTGGCGTAGTGTTTCTTTCCCTTCACATCTCTCGGCCCGGGTTTCTCTTCTTGGGCGTGTATGCGGATTGGGTTTGCAGTCGCTTAATTTATTGACTGGGTGGGTTTTCCAGTACTAGGTTACATGGCCTTTTGTGTGTATAACCTTTGCCTATATGGCGCCCCGATTTCTTCATTTTCAAGTGGAGGTCCATTGCTGCGTGGCGCACGCCACCCAGAAACCACAGTCTGTTTGCTTTTTGCCATTTCTGTTACAGCGAATCCGGTATAGACCGTGTAAAGTCTCGCGGGGGATCACACTTCCAGGTCAAGTAGGGGAATGACAATAGGGTTTTGATATTATTTGGTTTGTCATTTTACAATACCACGTTTGTTAGCGCCCAAACGCCAATAATATAATTCTACCCATTCAATAAATAAAATGAACTCACAAACAAATACAAATAATTAACATTTAGTTTCCCGTTTGCAAATTACAGGCTCTGGCTTGGTGCATCTCACAAATAATAACTTAGTTAAACAAAATTATCTGGTTTGAACGTCAACTTGGTCGTTCACGTTTGTTGAGAGTAGATGAAACCACCAACAAAAACCTAAAAAAAATAAAGTACACACGGCAAGGACAGAAAATCGCAAAGACTGTCTGAAGCAGAATTAAGTGATTTTGAAAACGGCCATAAATGCATCGTATTCGCGTCAAAACACTGGCGCCAAAATATTCGCGCCACTTGCGGACTACCAGCGATGCGCAGCGTGGTTTTTATATTACGTCCAGGGTTACCAGTTTATCTCAGGGACGGAAATAGAAGATCCGATTTATATTTTCATGAACTGTTTATTCGTAGGAAGAAATGCTACTGCGTATTAAACGCTACCAAGTACGCGCACGCACACGCTGTAACATGTTCCAAACACGCGCGCGTGTTGCTCGAAATTTGTTCGAAATACGGCGCAGCCGATGCGCGTCACAAACAAAAATACGCTCAAAATTCTGATGCACGTGGCGATTTGTAGGAAGTGACGTAATTTGAACGTGTCCAATTCATTTTTCCCACAAGTAATGGGGTTTGAAATTTTTTTCAAGTGGACCCCAAACTCGTTTGGTGAAAATGCTTATTTTGACGCATAGCCAAAATGGTACAGAAAAAAACGGTCGCTGCACTAGCCTTGTCCAAGGCTATGTATGAGATTGTGTGAATACGTGAAGAATTTGCCTGTATGCTATGCAGCGAAAGTGCGCCATCGCGCGGTTAATTGTAGCCAACTGCAAAATAGTCTGGTTACCAAAACATCTTGGTCTGAATCCTGACTTCTCGGGCGAGGCTGTATCATAGCCTTGTTCTTTCTGTATTCGATGTGTTTTATGGGCGGGGACTCTTTATGCAAATTTTTCGAACAGAGCACCGAGACGCGAAAGCTCATTGGTTAACGGTTGTTTTGACAGAACAATACGGTGCCGTTTGAAAAATAGCAGATTTTCCGTACGTATAGCATATACCCAGTTGGTAAGTTCACAAACACGTCATACCTTTACAGAAAATATGTGAGGGATATCTTCTGGTCTGAGTGAAAGTCATCAATTTGCAATTTGTAGGCTGCATAATTCAAACTACCGTTGATTTCCTCAGTTGCATCAGACAGGCCTACATACAATACACATGATGGCAGGGGCGGTCGGGTTGGCGTATGGGTTCTTTCGTCGCCTTTCACCTCTGGGGTCCCAGGTGCGTGGTTTTTTTTTACACCGCAGCGAGGGGTACACCCCAATTGTTCAACCCGAATAGAGTCTAAGTTTCCAATGACTGACACTTCTCGAGTGACAATCTTGGAAATAGTGACAACTCTTAGGCCTACTCTCACTATTAGAGAAAAAGAAGAAACCGAGAAATTTCGGAAAATCCCAAACATGCATAGATTCGAACCAGGGATCTTATGATTACAAGTCGAGCTCTCTTCTAACCAGACCACGAAGCTGGTTGCAAACCGACCGCATTCAAAACCCTAAATTCCTTTAAAATAACCAACCCTAAACCCTAACCCTGAACCCTAACCTATTATATAGTCTCCTCTCAAGACGCTAAAAAGGTACAAACCGCATCGTCTCCCCTCGCAGTGGTGTAAAAAAAATTACGCGTCCCGGGTTCGAATCCGGGGCGTGTATGTAGATTGGGTTTGCAGTCCCTACTTGACCGCGTGGGTTTTCCCCTGGGGCATTTCTCTGGTTTTTTTTATCCCACTTCTAAAACTGCAACTCCTTCTTCGTCATCTCAAGTTGATAGGATGTTATGTAAGATATGAATATTTCTAAGTACTCGGGTTTCGCATAAGTAATTACGTCCGATTTCGAACGCAGATATAAAGAAACACTTAACAAATCGAATACAGAAAGAACAAGGCTATGATACAGCCTCGCCCGAGAAGTCAGGATTCAGACCAAGATATTTTGGTAACCAGACTATTTTGCAGTTGGCTACAATTCACCGCGCGATGGCGCACTTTCGCTGCATATAGCATACAGGCAAATTCTTCACGTATTCACACAATTTCATACATAGCCTTGGACAAGGCTATCGCTGCACACGCTTTAGCTCATTTTCCGCGGAAGCCGATGAATCTCGCAGCGTACCGCAAGTTCTCGAGGTCAATTTATATATACACGGTCTATTGATTCGGTACTTCACACCGGCCGCGTGCAACACATATAACACGTATCCAGCTCTCTCGCTAACCGCTCTAAACCGCGACCTCACGGACCGAACAAATGACCCGTGTATCTAAAAAATACCGTGGGCAGGCACAATTTCACAAGTGACGAAAGCCGTGACGCGCTTACTACGCCGTTGAGCCACGCGTATTAAATATTCACTGCGCGTAAGTTCTTCCGGCAGTCCGTCAAGACCCTTCCTACCACGCAACTTAACAATTTTATGAATTTCGGTATTTTAATGAGCGTAGAAATGCCACAGATTTATTTTTATGGTCACAAAAATGTGGATTGGATTCGCACAATTCCAGAACTGTAATGATACAAATATTTTAAATGATATGGTATCAAAATCTCAACACACATGGGAAAAATGGGGGTCTCGGCAAAAATGTGATCTAGTCACGTTCCTTAAAATTTCGTATCGCATTTTCAAAAGCTTGTGTTTGTGAATTACATTTCCTCGTGCAGAGGGCCTACCAGTATCCATTAAGGGCCTCTCACACAGGGAAAAATCTCGGGCGCGAACGGCAGGAGCTTCACTCGGGAAAACTCGTGTGACAACTCGAGATATTCGTGTAACTCGCGCACCGCTCGTAACAACTCGTAGCAATTCGTAGCAGCGCCACCTGTTGCCAACTCGTAAGCAAACTCATGCAACTCGTATATATAAATCGTAGGACAGTCGTACAGCTCGTAGCAAATTGTATCACACGCGTTTAGGTATAGTTTGATACGATTTTTCCGTGTGTGAGAGGCCTTTATGCTATTCATACCGATAATTTGTTGTTCCCGTTTTTGTTAACAAGTCAATTCAAAAATCGTACCCGACATATCCTAAATTTCCTATATAGGGGAGATTTTTCTTTATACATGTATATTGTTATACATTTATTTATGCGGCAATGCTCGTGAGTTTAAGAACAATGTTACTTTATACTAAAGACCTTTAGATTTTATTTAATAATTCTTTTGAAAATTTACCTTATTGCTAGCAAGACATATTTTCCTAATATTGAGACATTTTTTTTGTGCAATTCTTGATCAACCATTTCAGTGTCTAAATGGGATTTGAACGTGGCAATTAGGCCATATTTGTTTAAATGTTTTATTTGTGTTTGAAGGCACAGGCTCATCAGCAATGCGCGCGCGCCATATTCGTGCCACAAAATACGCAGCTCCATGCCTTTGCTATGAAGCTGCATATTTCGTGGCAAGAGTTTGGCGCGTGCTCATTGCTAACGACCTGTGCCTTTAAATAATTTTGAAATTTGGCGCGAAATTAGCGTAAAAGTGTCTAGTTTATACAGCCTGCAGTACATGATGGCCACGCTACAGTGTACACTTACGTGTGGTTTGGACAATTCGTAACAATTTCAACGCCAATAATCGATATTTAATGCAAACTCGCGTCGCCGGTAATCGCTCATTTTGACTTACGTTGCGATGCGTGGTTTTTAAATTCAAATTTTTAGTAAAAAGTATATTTTAATTGCCTGAATACGTTTGGAATGGCTATCGACAAAGATTGTTATAATGACGGGAAATGATGGTTTTGGAGAAATATTTTTTTGGAATGAACATTTTGATGAAAACAAAATTGTGCGTTTTGTAAATCCACAAGATGACCTAAAACTGCACTTTAGTCGAAATTATGTAAATCATTTTCGCAAAAAAGGACCTCAAAATATCTAGCCTTACTATGTCTCACAGTGGGATTTGCACCCAAATATGTCTTATCTATAGGACCCAAAATGTTATTTGTATTCTTGGTCCGGTTATATTTTTCAAACTGCTAACGACATATGCAGCACGATATGGGGCCGAGGGTACACCCCTACCATTGTTCCCCCATTGTGTCTCAAACATCCAAGGGTGTTGGTGCGTTAACAAAAGGGAAGTGTGTGTTGTGTCATATAGGGGCGTTAGGGGGAGTCCTTAGGCCCCAAATCGTGCTGAGCATAGCTAACGTTGTCTGCTAACGATAAAACACACTGTCGTCTGTAAATAGTAAGACCTTTTTTCTTCTGGGAACCAGACCAAGTGAATGCCCGTTATCTCTTTGGAGGGCGAACCGCCGTGCTATGTGTATGCTGCACATAAAAACGGACGTGGCTCGGGGAATAAAAAGGCGTCGACGGACAAGGTACAACCATGGAGGAGTGGTACAACTGTCTATATCGACTTGATATCATGTCTAGTGGTGGTGTGGCTTTTAAGACCAAACTACATCAACATACAAACCCAGTTTACACGGATATTTTATGACAGGTTTTACATGTAGCGTACTGCTGTCCTCTAAATATCAATTGACGAATACAATACTATCCATTAAACAGCTAGAAATCCCCGAAGGAAAAATCCAGCGTATTGAAGAAAGGGGTCGTCGGCGTGTTTGCCATATCCAAGGTCAGGTTTCTCATTCCTGTGGGTCATTATTTAAATAAGAGGGTTTACAAAAGACAACGTATACAATAGACTGCCAAAGTGAATACGTCATATTTTGTTAGTTGCCTAGGCAATGGCCCTATATACTACAAAAATCACCGAACCGTGTCCCTGTGCTTTTGCAATGGTACTTTTTCCGACGGCCATGATGTTAACAGCCAATTACCGCGGCAAACACGTCACACTTCGGCTGTCTATTCCTACACTTCCCCTGCCCTTCAACACACTTTTCCCTTTTGTTAACGCACCACACCTCCGAAATCGCGTCGTCAATGGGCAACTCATATCCATTTAAGGATTATGATGTTGGTTATGTGTATAGAAATGGTTATTTGGTCGGATACAGATCGTTAATGTATGGGTGTGGCCGATGGTAACCACTGTTGCTTTCCGTAGAAAAACCTCTACTCTCAGATAAGATGCAGAAGAGAACACGCGTGTGCTAGAAGGCTGTGCGTAATTCCATCAGGATCCGGTTGCATCTTGTTGTCTTAATCGCGGAGGCTGGAACACAACTCTAGCTACCGATAGGGGCAAGATGATCCAGATAGTAATTTGTGTTTCGGACTCCATCCATCGGAAAAGGTCTTCTCCCGGGCATCAATTGGTTTCGTTTGTAATGAATTTACGTTGATGTAGGCCAGTGGAATGGTGATTGAGGGCTCATGGCGGCGTTGGGGGCAAGCACTGTATCAAGTGTTTCCCTAATGAGTAAGACAAATCTCTGGTTACGATCTTTACATCATGTCCACTGGTCGGACTAAATGAGGGGTCAGCCCCTCATTTTCACAGTTCTAGGTATTGACCATCGAGTGACCATACATGAAGATCGCTTCATGCGAGAATATTATGGATATTCCAACTAAAATATCTTGGTTGTCTACCGGAGTAATGGTTGGCTGAGCACCATTATTCCGAGAATGTCATTACTAAAATCAGCGCTTACCACTTTTGAAAATAAGGGCCAAATGCCCACTGCATAATGAACAGTGGTGGTAATGATCTACCTTAATTGAACATACTTATGTCATTGTTAGCACAATTTGTGTGGGGTCCAGGTAAGTTGATAAGCATTGCAGATTTGCTGGATAAAGCATGCGAAGGAAAGTCCAACAGAAGAGAACCCGCCGCGATCTCTGTTTTGAAAAGGGGGCGGGGCACGTTTAGGGCGTCGGAGCATAAATTTCCTAATTGAAAATGCAATGGAGCAATAAGTGATTACAATTATTTGAGAACTATCAATTTCTATCTATTTAAGAGCTAACGGTTTTACTTCAACAGTCTGAATGACCGGATTCAAGGTAAACAATAATATTGTTTAATGGCATTTTTAGGACAATGTTATTCATGTACCTTGGATGAAAATATCTTCTGCTGTAGTTGTAAAATCTATAATTCAACTCAAGAAGCATTTGATATTTCACTACCATCTTGAGACACCCTGCATATTTTAAATATATTTTAATTATATCTTAAAGGAGCTTGTTCAGATTTTTTTTCTCTCCAGAAAATGGATTTCGTTCTAAGTTAACAATCATATAAAATACCTCCCCGAATTACTATCCATGGGAAGAAAAGGGAAATTTGCTGTCTCAAATTTGAAGCAAAAAAGTTGGTGTAATATCTGGAAATGGATTGAGGGCGCAAAATTTCAGAAATTATGGTAATGAGAAAAATATCACACAAGAATTGGTATCAAAATCTCAACACCCCCAGGAAAAGTGGGTGGTCATGCTCCTTTAAATCTTGGTGTTCACAATTTCTTTTTTCATTTTTCGTTTCTATCATCAGAAACCTTATTATTACAAAAAAACGATAAAACTTTGTTCTCGGATAATAATTTTAATTCACTGCTATTTACATCAACTTGTAAGAAATTAATATACATGTACAACATTTTTTCTGCAAGGGAACACTGCTATATGCAGGAAGAGTATTGGCGCTTTGAGCTATAAAAGTGTCATTACAGGTATTACATTTCAACTGATGCATTTCACAAGTATAGTAAAATGACTCGCGTAATGTCGTTTAATTTTGCTCGCGTAATTAACAAAACAAAACCCAAAGTTGCTCTATCTATGGGGAATAATTTGTCACCAAAAAGCAAGAAGTTAGTGGTTTTAATATTTAAGGAAATACTACTATAGTACTGTACCAAGCTATCATTATAAATTTTGGAAATCAATTCAAATGTCATTTTTGGGTGTTTTTTTGTAAATCATATAAGAAAACGCCTTGCTCAGGGCCGCATGTCATGTAATTACCCCTTTAAAACAGCACTACCAAGTTTAAATATGGCGTGAAATTGGTGTGGTCCTCTCGGGATTTGAACCCGAGATGATCTACATACACTTGGTTGTCTATTTCTGTAGTGATTATATACTAAGCACAAAAGAAATGAAACATTTTCTCCACATTTTGATTTAAAAAGCAGCCAATCTGAGAGCGGAAATTTTTAGCATACAGAAGCTTTGTGCGTCATGCATAATGAAGCTGTTATGTAAACATTTTGATGTCCACTTAATCACAAAAGAAATGTTCAAATTTCGATTAAACTGAAAATTTGCATTTCTTTTGCTGCTCAGTATATTTAGGCACCCCGCCAAATACAGTACAACCCCAATAATAACACCACTGTTAATACAATATTCTGCTTATAACAAGGAAGGTTTGTCTAAATTCCTCGCTCTTCATTGTTTTTTGTTCCTGATAATACAAGTTCCTGTTATAACAATTGGCAAATTTCCAAGGACTTTTAATTAAAGGTAATTATCATTTGCAAGGTGAAACTTCCGATCCGGCAAGAGCATAACATAAAGAATGTTGGTAAACTGGTCTGCCGAAATTTCAGCTATACATCTCGGACATAAATAAGCTCACGCAGGGGGCACTGGTAGGAAAATTTGCAGACATCCACTATACCGGGGAGTGTGTGTCCAGTCGTTTTTAGAGTTATTTCAAGTCTGAGATCGCTTATACGTTCACCAATTATGGGAAGTACCCTGTGCATAACTGGTGCATGATACATGAAGTCAGACTTGAAATAATTCTAAACACGACAGGACCTACCCCCCGTAGTGGATTTCTGCAAATTTTCTTACTGGTACCCCTGGCTCACGTCGTGTTTTATACCATTGCTATCAACACTTTGAGTAAGGTTTTTCTTGTCAACTCATGAAGTAAAATGTGGGATCATTGCATTATAATGACCTTTAACGAGGTTCGACTGTATTGCGTGCTTCTAGAAAAATGCAGCTGGTACGGCAAAGATTACTCAAGTTGAAATTGGCAATTGAGGTCTGCCCACCAGAAACACAACTACGGTAAATTGCCGGAACCGTTGTTTTTGCAAATAAACGTTCTAAACTAATCAAAATTAACACCATCCACTTTGTTCAGATTAGGTTAACAGATCTGTTACACCAATATGGTCTGGTACAGGAGCTGTTGAACTAACATGAGATGTAACACTAACATACCCTAAACACCGCGTGTTAACATCGAGTCAACACGGTGTTTGTCTCCAGGTCACAATTCTGATTAAGTTAACAGATCTGTTACACTAACACTAACACGTAAACCATAATTATTTTGTGACTACGCCCTGCGTACAGCGTAGAAAATTAATATGGTGTTAACACCGTGTTAGCGGATCTGTTAACATGGTGTTAACCTGAACATTCAGTTAGATGTCGAGATTAATGCCGTGTTAACATGTTAACATATTTCTTAAACTAACACTAACACGTAACACACAGAAATGTGACCTCACCCAATCTGCGCTGCGCACATGTATTTGAACGCCCACGTCCTGATTGGCCAAGAGCGGCGACAGGATTTCTGTCGCTGCTTCCACAGCGAAATTTCAACAGGGGCTCGGACGTGTGAATAGAGGATGCGTTAAACGGGCACTGTTGCAAGAGGACGATTTGTACGAGCGAATGAAGCTCATTCATGCAGCAGAAACGGATCAGAAAGTTGTGCGGGCACCATACTGTTAAAAAAAATAATTTTGGTCCGTGTTTTTTCATATTGCAGATTAGAAAAGGAAAAACGACACAAAGAAAAGTGGGTGCTATCGGGGAAATAGTCCTCTGCTGTGTTTGTGTATGCCTGCTCGTGCGAGTTAATACGCCTACTGACCTTTAGTTATACTGGTGTAATATTAGTAAAACATAAAACGATGAAAAATATATATATATATATACAAATGCAGGTAGATCTAAACAACGTGACTTGCGCGATGTATCGTTCGTTATAAATTATGTACATGTATACCAGTTAAAAGAAGAAAGCAGTGTACCCCGCAGCGATTGACCTATACGGCGAAGTGCAAACGAACCAACACAGCAAAATAGCACAGTCTCGCCCTTTCTTTTGTCGTGTTCAGTCAGTTATCCTAACGGTGTTCATTTTGGCTAATTAGTGGTCGATCACAGTGAAAACCACTGGGAACCGCAAGCGAAGGAGGTCGTTGTGATGTTGACGGTACCGCAGTGGGCGTGGTCTCCTTTGCAAAACTGGGAGGGAGAAAACCACCTGGTAGTCCTAGTCCTGCGGGCGGGTAGGGTGCGTATGCCGCTGCTGTTGCTGCTGCTGTGTAGGGTCCCAATGGGTTGTACCAAGGAGCTAAGAACGGGGCAGTCCACAAGCCTTGGCGCTGGGCGATTTTAAGGCGGGCCATCATTTGTTTCTTCCACTTTGTTCTGCAGGAATGATAAAATTAAATACAATAAAATTATAATTATTGGCGGGGCTCTTATCTTTAATGGTGCCCTTATCTTTAAAAGAGGCCCTTGATATCGACCAGGAACCCACATATAATGAAATAACACAGTTCTGATTATAAGGAAAGCAGAGCATTTAAAGTTGCACTGTCCGATTTTAGACCTATTCTAGAAAAATAGCAATTTTGACAAAATTTGTATTTTTCTAGAATAGAAAAAGTTATCGGCTTTCATTTGGTACCAAGAACGTAAAAATCCGTCAAGGATTAATGCCAGTCTCTTACAAACAAGAAATAATTAAAGACAGGCCCTGTCTTTTATTCGACAGGGTTATAACGTAAATGTACATGTGCGCGTATACGTGTGTACATTGTACACATACTACGGAGGTTTAGATGCACGTAAAACGCGAACGCGAACGTGAAATGCTTTGAACACTTTCCAATATTCTGTAGAGATCTTAGAACAGATGAAAACAAAAACCTACATCTTTGACTTTCGTGGCGAGATAAAACTTTTGATGTGATCAAGATTCGAGCCCGAGTTCTAAGACCTCCTCATAAGGTCACCGGTGCTGAAAGAATTTCGCGTTCACGTTTGCGTTTTACGCGCACATATGTACAACATGTGAAGACCGTTTCAAGAAAAAGGCTTGTATCTCCAGTTACCGACGTTGGAAATTTAAGTTTCCCAAGGTCGTTCGCTTGTGTAAATTCATTTTGTTAATCCTCTCACCCAAACACGGACAGTGCAACTTTAAACGCCAATCGAAAATGCAACTGTAAGACTTTCCAGGAACAATTCAAAACAGTCGGCAGGGAGTTTGCACAGACCTCTTTTCCCCCTATAATTCAGTTCTTTATTGTCACCCAACTCTCATCAAAGTTGAATTATCTAATCAAATGCCAATTAATATCAACTGATAAAATGAATTAATATTTCCTCTCGGCTTTAAAACATGAATAATAAGAGCTTGTCTTGTTATAGATTTGTCTAATCAAGCGTAATTATCCACAGCGGATAGCCACTTAAAGGGCTGATATTTTAAATGGCAAGAATGATGACAAATTTTATCCTGCCAAAGAGAAGGGCCAAAATCAATATTCCGCTCATAGACGGGAAAGAAATTCCATTTCGGTGCATGCGCACAAACCATACGTGTACTCAAAAATGATTCCCTACATTAAAAGTATTTTCCGGCACGCAACAGAGGCCCCGGGGATACTTTGAATTATCGAAAATTTCTGACAGACCAAATGTAACCAGGAATTAGCCGCTGTGTTGCACAACAATGCCATGCAGCTATAGGACATTTTTATCTAATCTCGCAAATATCTTGAGTGGTTTTTAAGCGAAATCGACAAAAATTTTCTGCGAAGTGTGGGAAATAGTTTTATTCGGCCATGTCAAATTTGGGTTTGACCAATACATGTATTGCCTATCAAAATGACGACCGCGTCACACCATGTCCCCTATTTAGGCTTGAACGGCTGTCTCTTGATAACCGAAGAAACGAAATCAATGCCCCGAATTTCTCGAGGAGTTGATGTCGTCTCAATGAAATATTTTCATTTTACTGCACAACATTATTTAATCTTTATTCAAATAACAAAGACACCGAGGGTGCTACATGTACATAAACCCTGCAGTGTAATCCTTATTTGGCTGACCGCCTTGTGAAAGTTATCCATTCCCGTTCGTGCTGGACTAGTGGTTGTTGGTAACTGTCATAACACGGTGTGTGTTTCACGGCAAATCAAGACGCATCCGTGTATCGGCTGATTTCTCCACTGGTGTCGCGTTTAAGTTCTGTTACTCAATCCTCACTTGAGCGTGGCTATTAATGGAAAACATATACCTGTTGCATCTGT
Source organism: Henricia sp. BOLD:AAB3569 (assembly GCA_037783545.1). Lineage (NCBI taxonomy): Eukaryota > Metazoa > Echinodermata > Asteroidea > Spinulosida > Echinasteridae > Henricia > Henricia sp. BOLD:AAB3569. Next base: position 118,956 of record JBBELK010000837.1, on the reverse strand, counting down.
CCCACGCGATAAGACCACTGAGACAATTCAGAGTTGGAGACCACGGGATTCCGAGACGATACGGCCGCGGACGATACAGCGACGCAAAGTAAATCATTTGAGCGCGTTGATCGAACCTGCCGCCCGGGGCAAGACGAGAGTACTGTATAAGTAACGCTTATCCCCCGTTAGAGGGCTCTTGAGCGGAGAATGAGGATTGACCGAACCCAGTAAACACAGCATCTTAACTAGGCCCCAGAGCAGGACGGAAAGCCGATACCGAGACACAACAACGTGGCTCAGGTCGGTGTAGACTAACTGGCTCCGTCGTCATTTGAGAACGTTGGACCACGATTGCCAAAAATTGACGTCCTCTGGCCAACTTGCGCCCCCACCTTGCCCCCAACACCAGGAAAAACAATTTAGAGTTCCTATTACATCGTGTCGAGCTGTAGCGTTAATGTTGGCAGGCAGGCAAGCATTGGCAATAACGCGCCGAGTAAAAGCGCCAGCGGGAGCGGGTTGGCTTGCGGCCGGCGGGGGCAGTTGGCTCCCAGTCGGCGGCCGGTGTTTTGTTTAATTGCTTCGAATTCTAATTACTCGGAATAAAAGACTGGGCGCTGCTGTTTCAGCGAAGACACGTGTCGGCTGAAAATGTTGGTATACTGTGGCTCACCTGTAGGTGTGAGGCGGCTAACCAAACGAAATGAAAAAAAATAAAAAGTGGGAACGAATATTAAGCTTCTTTACAAATTCCGCTCCGGCACGTGGCGATTGTAAACGCACGGCTGCGAGAGCTGTTAAAGTATTGTGTTCGATGATAATTGCACATAAGAGCAAGTACATGGCTAAATGTTTTCTCTTTCTATCCATGAAAAACCACCCGGTATAATCTTAAAAGATGTAGAAATACATATAATTTGTCTCATCCGTAAGTTCACTTTAAATAGTGACGCAAAATAAGCTGGTTTATAAAACACTACTACTGTATTTCTGTATTTTATTTTTTTGATTTTATTTGGGGGGTAAAAAAATGCCAAAAGCTCAAAAGCTGTATGGAATCAGGTTTTTAATGAAAACATGTAGCTAAAATCGATTTTGTGGCTTATTTTGTGTAAAAATACAATACAGTTTTAAATGAGAGGGAGATGGATAATTGAACCACTGGTTTGTTGTAACTATGGCGTTCTCCTACGTATTCAACCATCGTGAAGCCTTTAGGAAGTAAAGTACTCCTACAATTCAAATAGATTGTCTGGGATGAGCCTTTAGTGGCACTAATTTGGGAAGAAGCCGTGCACGGACAACAGTGAATGTTTGCTGGGCATCGCTCGCGGCGAATACCCGGCCGTGCATGCAGCTCAGCCCCGCGATGCCGGCCCCGGACATTGATTGCTGGTCTCCGGCGGGTTAAACGCTCAATTGACAACCCTGCACGCTCACTGATGAGTACGAGGAAGATACTGTAGACCAGCTTGTTTCATTCTAGATTGCTCGAAATAACAGCTCAAGCGGAGCGCAGGAAGCTAAGAGATTTCCCCTTGAGGAAATCAATATGTCCCCTCGCCGCGTTACTTGTAATAGTCTCTAGCGCTGTTTCCATTAAAGATTATCGTTCAGCTGATGGAATTTGTTTTAGTGTAAACGACATAATTAATAAGCCATTTCCTAATATCATTGGGTCATTGACTGAAGTGGTTGTGGCCCTAGTGCTACTACACCCTCTCCTCAAAATGGCTGCGAGTGCTGTTCACTCATTAGCGACAGGGAAGTTTGGGAAGGCCTGATGATTGCGTATGCAATCGATTTAAGAGTTTGGCCACGAGAGTCAATACGAACCGTGCTGAAACATGGCAGTGCGCGCTTGGAGATTGGGGTTTTAATGGAACACGCAGCTATTTCAGCTGACGGGGATTGTGCCGCCGAAACATCGATCGTACACGAGCTAAAATCTCCGTAAATCCAGACAACTAAGCAAAATAACACATTGAATACGCATTGCTGAACGTCATGCTAAATGTTCACCAATTTCCTTTCGATTCTGTTTTCTGTTGCATGGAAATATAATGATTAAAATCTCATTTACTTCTATATGTATTTTCATTCTGGCGTTTACAGTGCAAGGTATAATTGACGAGCTGCAGTCTAGTAAAATAAATTTTCAATTAAACCAAAATTCATTGTTTATTTTTCACACTTAATTTCGGTTAATGTTAACGTCACCACGAGAAGTTTATGAATATGGATAGATCACATTTAATCACAGTAATTGTAAAATGTGACATTTTAAGTATTTCAAACAAATTTTAAGACCCCGGCATGTTACTGTCTGAGTTTCAGTTTTAATAGGTCGAAAAAGGGGAGATTAGTTTTGAAAATACCTTTGTTGAGTTTGCGCATTTCACGTCAATTACCCTATTATACCGATAGCATAATAATAAACCGGGAAATGTGGGACCCTGCACGGCCGTGTCACCTTTCTTTACCAAAAAACACCAAAAATTCCATGCAAACTTCGGATAGATCCCAAACGGTTGTGATGTTAGTTTTCAATGATAAACAAGCGGCTGATCACATTTAATCACAGTAATTGTAAAATGTGACATTTTAAGTATTTCAAACAAACTTTAAGACCCGTGCCTGTATATTGTCTGAGTTTCAGTTTTAATAGGTATAATATTGTCTTGGTATAGTATCATGCTAATTGCGATACATGTATCCCTTATTGCAGCGCCACTTTCAACTGCGCCACTTTCAATTTGTTTAAGAAGATATGTCAAATAATGATGACTTCAGTCTAAATATACATTTTGAAACACCTTTTTAGTTTAAATGTGGCAGATTGTTTCCTTACTTGATAAGAACGTATTTTGTAAATGCGCGTAAAGATTTACCACGACACTCACTGGTGCAGAAAAAAAAAAACATTTTAAAGATATATAGGTTTCCCTGCCCAATTTCAGCAAAGAAGCGGGCAATTTGAACACGGCGTCATTCTATTTGGCGTGAAATCGAATGCTGCACGAAATCAGCACTCAAGTTCTTTTTAGAAGTATGCAATTCCACTCTTGCGCCGAACGATTTAATAAAAATAAAAGTCCGATTTAACAACTGCACCGATCAGTATTAACATTCGCAGGAAATGTTCAAACCACACACTTCGTATTTGTCTATGGGCAGACATTTGTGGAATCAGTGCACTTAAATTGCACTAATTTGTAAACTCTTTTCCAGTGCTAAATATCCACATATCCGAGCATAAACCAAATAAGTCGAGTACAAGATATGCGTCAGACATTCCAAACGTATTTTGTACATAATTTAGTGCATGACTATAAAACTGCAGCAAAAGCCAATGCTTTACAAAGACATTCAAGAAAAGCTCGTCTTATGGAAGGATAGGAAACAGAATAAAAACTCACGTAGAGACACACAAAAGACGTGGGCTATTTCACAATAAGTGGTCATTTGAGTAACTTACAGTATAACCCATCCTGGATAACTTTATCAGTGCAAATACATGTTATGAGTGATTTTATATGATGGGTAATATGAAGGACAAGCTACAGAACTATTTTTACATAATTCTACGAGTTATTCGTTTTGAATTTCTCTATTTACATGCACTTTTAACACCATTTTGGAGTCTCATTTCAAGTTTTACATTAGTTTAAGTGGAATCATTTGTTGATGATGCATTATTGTGGTGAATTTGGTGATCAATCATGGATATATAGTGTTCAACAATATTGTGAAACTTGGGTTGGTGTAATTCGGTCGAAAATGTTTAATTTTATGAACATTTCAAAATAAAGTGGATTTCCCGTTAAATAAAATATGGTAATGTCCTCTCCAGGACAAGGTATTCATGACAATGGAATAGTTTGGAGATATATACTCACAAGTATGTTTGTATCATCTACAGGACACATTTGATGGAGTAAATATGACAATTTGATCGTGGGAGAGATTTGAGTAAATATTATCAAGATCATATTCAGGGTTGTGGAAAATCCGTTAAAAATTTGTCCTCTCCAGGACAGCAGTAAATTGTAATATAACATGTCAACCATGATTGAAATATTTTATGTTATGTTTGTAAAATTAACAGTATCATTCCTTCTAACAGGACATTCCATGGCATTACCATTTCAACATTTAGTCTGGCCATTATATTGTGATATTCCGTGTTTAACAAAATGTCCTCTCCAGACAACCCATTACAAATCATTATTTCATTGGAAAAAATAAACATGTTAATCATAATGCCACGCTCTGATATTTTAGGAATTATTAGTATACATCCTGAAGTTTTTAGATCAACAGAGTTTTTGTGAGTTGGACAAGTTTGAAATTTTACCCCCATTTGCCAGTGAGACTGAAAGTGTACACTTATTGTGAAATAGCCCACGTGTTAATGATTCAAATAATGATTTAACCAGTTAACGCCGGGATTATTTCAAACATTGCTGCCATAGGCGCAGGTTTATTTTTAGTTGAAACATTATGGAGGAAGGAAAACAACTGAACTCATTAACCATGCGCAGTGAAGTATCGTTGCTATGTTGTTGCACTGTCATTGCACACTATATAATGTAACTTTGTTATTTAAACTTTTTGTCCATTTCTCTTGGAAATTACCGCGAGTTTAGACTTCAAACGCAGTAACAAACGAATTTCTCCTGAACGTTTTTACTAGTCCTCCGCTACACCGATGTGGAAATCTTGGCGTGTTTACACGGCCTCCAGCGTCAACTGGTTAGATAAAGCAAAGATGCTTTCGGTTGTCTTTTCCAAATTGTCAATTTTGTCAGCAGTTTTTCCGTACTTATTTCGATTACCATTTTGTGAAGTTGGTTGCTCTTGGATGAAAACGAAAATGACGATTTCGATTAAAATCGTCAGCAGAGGGCGGTTTGCTCAATTGGACGACGATTTTGCAGCACTAAACTGACTGAAAAAGCGCTAAATTGAATAGCATTCCAACAATATTTTCCCACACAAAACCGAATTTGAATGCTTTATTTGGAAATTTGAAATGGACTAACTGCAGGGAAATTAAAACTGCTTTAATATGGAGGGGGAAACCTGTATTACATGATTACATGATTTGAAAACTGTCTACAAACCCTGTTATTTCCATGTGTGATTGCAGATTGTGTGTGATAAAAATCAACATGGTTTAATATAGCTCAGTATTCCATCCACGCTCCGAGAAAACAATGAAATTGTTTAAACGAGGGCGTCCGTGTAAACAAAAATTGCATGCACGTCCATTCTTATATAAAAAAGATATCTCGACCGGAATAATTGTATTGGACAGTTGCAACTACTTTTATCTTCAAAAATTGATTTAGCTTCCGTCGGGGAAACTGAATGTTAATTGAGGTTTGTTTTTCCCTTACCCAAAGTAATTGTTAACACTGTATACTTTTATCTTTCATACGGGTATCAGGTTTTTGTTTGTTGGGTTGTTTCTTTCTTTGTTTCTTTCTTTGTTTCTTTCTTTGTTTCTCTTTCTTTTGCTTTTTTTCCGGTGAAATGGTGGATTATTTTTGGGGGGCGGGGGTGGGGGAACTTACAATAACAGCTTAATAAATGTACTGAAATGACCAATCTGCGAAGCTAGGCCCAAATCAAGTGGCGACATTAAAACGTTCACCTTACTCACCTTCGATTTTGAAACCACGTCTTGATCTGGGTTTCCGTCAGGTTTAGAGCCATGGACAGTTCCAGCCTCTTGCTTACACTCAGGTACTTGTCGGCTTTAAACTCTTCCTCTAGCCGTTCAAGTTGTTTGGAGGAGTAGGCCTGTCGTGGTTTGCGATCTACCCCGGGTTTCCTCGGCCGTCTGCCCAGTGGTTTCGGTCCTGTATAGGCAAAAGGAAATATGTATTTGCTTTGTTGTATAATGTCACATTTTCTTTTACTAAGCTCTCTCCTCCCGCCCTCCATTTTTCCAATGGGTGTAGAGATTTTTATATGATATCATGTGTTTTATTTTTTCAATACCATTCTGAAATTTCGCGCTCTCATTCCGTATATTTCCATTGATATCGTAAAAAAAAAAAAATTAAACAAAAAAACGCTCCCCTAAAAAACCCTATGTTTTGTAAACTAATTTATCCGGTTACATAAAACAGTGCAGTGATTATACCAACCTGTTGCTTCCACATCTAAAGTGGAGATTGCAAATTTCCTGTTTTCTTCCAATGAATAGTATTTTGGAGAGGTAGTTTATATGATTGTTAGGCTAGAACGAAATTCATTTTCTGGAAAAATCTGGACAAGCTCTTAATTGAATTAGCGCAGTCTTGTTTAAAACAGCAGCAAAAGTTTCAGCAAAAACAAAACAACATACTTCTACAACCGGATTCTTTTCATAAGAATTTGTATACGTTTTCTCGCTCGAATTCATACAAAAATTGTACGTATTCAAGTGATTTTGATCAGGACGCATTTCTCTGGTTCTTATTCCTTTGCACGTTATTTAATTTCGTTTAAAGACATTTACATTATTGTGTTCATCCAGATTAGAATTTGTGTCATTCAAAACATAAAGCATTGAATCTTCATTCAATTTAGCACAAGCTCGAGGCTTGGGCGAATTTGAATGATTTTCGCTGGTATTTCAAAATTGAATGCGCGTAGTTTTAAATTTAAGTGTGGAATTTTCCCGATTGCGTGCTCTCTTTAAATAATTAAAGGATGATCCCAAATGCATTCAAATTTGTGTTAAAACGAATGCATCTGAAACAAACTAGGTACTTTGTTTAAACTGAACGAGAAAACCTATATTATACCTATTGCCAAGTTTGTAAAAAAATAGTCGTTTGGGTCAGTATTATTGACAAAAAAGCCATGTCTGTACAGTACTGAAAAAAAGACCATGCGCTTTCCATTCGACAATTTTTTTGCCAATTTATACGATCCAATCAAATAACCCTGAATTCAACTTTAGTACGAAGCCAGGAAAACACAATGTAATTTAAAGCCCAATACGTCAATTGCAGTTACCCCAAATTTTACTTCACCGAATTTTACTTCACCGACTAAAAGTGTTGATTGCAAAATTAAAATGGTATAACAAACACCACATTATTTATTTTTTTGTAAAATGGTACCTTTGTGGGACAAATTGCAAACTGATTTTATTTTTACCATTCATTCATCACACAAAAACATGCATGGATTTTTCAGGTTTTCTGAAGTATTACTGCGTTTATGTTGCTGAAATTTCTACAAGGCAGTTGTCTCACATTTTTAATTACGAGTGGAAATACTGCCGTTTTTAATAGTTTACCAATCATGTAAATAAATACCATTCTCGCTTAAAGATCAATCAAGAAAACTTTAATCGAAAGGTTTTCAAAATTGTTATCAAAAATTATATTTTACGATGGATAAAAATACGCGTTCTTTGACTTTTTTCAAACTGACCTTTAAATTCATACTTATACGCTACTGCGCACGTCATATGGTAATTTGTGTGAAGTAATTAGTTTTTGGCTGACAAAATATCCCTTAATACCGCTTAATTATGTTCAGTTATAGTTTAGACCACTGCTGGTCCAAATGATGATTGTATAGGTAGTTATTATGCACTCTGCCAGCTCGTATACACAAATGTACGGGTACTCATGAAACAAGCAGTTGCGCCTATTGAAATACACTAACCGCAAAATAGCTTTTGATCATTGTGTAATTAGGAGGGGTATATAGCCAAAGAACAAAAATTAAAAAGGGCAGTTTTTCTGCCTCGTTTCTATACTTGTTGTTCAGACGATCTTATTGCTGGTAGAGAGAGAGTCTCGCACTAATTCAAGTATAATTGAAATAGCTGCCCTTCTATTTTGCTAATTTCGCAATGAATACGCAGTTAAGAGCAAGACTGTAATTTGATCTATAGGCCTACATTGTGTTCAGCAAAGCTATACCCCGGTACTGTCTGAAGTGCAGCCCTACACCACAAAACGACATCAAAGCAAACACAGGGGGGAAAAAACGCATGCACGCTCTTTCTAAACTTTGTTATTGTGAAATGAGGGTCGAACAAAAGGCACTTTATATGCATGGAAAAACACATATATCGATACATTATAGCCTGCCCTGTAAAACCGTGCTTGCTTGAAAAGATTCATCTATTAACTTCTCGAGAAAAAGACAGAATGTGACATTCTCAATTACAGACTTTTGTGTTTTTGCTTCCACGAACTAACGCTACTTTATGTCCAGCTCGCGGTAACTTTATTATAGCTTTTACGGTATTTATATTACAATTATAGTTGTTTCACTTTTATCTTAGAACGAGACTGAGAAAACTTCACTTCATGAGTTGACAAGAAAGAAATTACTCAATAGCAATGGTAACAAACACTCCAAGATAGTACTTTTTGTAAGAAAGTAACAATTGAGGTTTGTTTTCCTTTAAATATTGTTTTACCATTCACTTAACACAAAAACCATGCCTGGATTTGAACGGTTTATTGTAACTAAAAAGCATTGATGCACAACCAATTCAACACGTGTTTGTCGGCACTTAATCTGGCTGTGTATTAAAGAATGTTTAAAATTTAACCGACTTTTTCGTTAAAATCCAGAAGCATTTTTGTTCGGAACAAGATAGTTGCATGATTTACCCATGGCCTATACTCATTTCAGTCCGGAATCATTTCATAATAATTTCAGTCCGGAATATACAAGCCCGGGAAAGTTGCAGTATATGCCTCCTCCTGAAACAGCCAAATGGATATTACGGCACACTCGTATGGGTAAAAAAAAATTATTTTGTGGTACTATAGTTCATGGCTACTGTTTGCTGCATTCTAACATTTTATGAGTGTAAATGTTCAAATACCTTCAAATACAGTCACATTTTAACCACTTACCTGGAATGTTAGGCCGACCAAACCCAGCAGCCTGATACCAAGACGGCCACACAGGCAAACTGGGGGCCGCACTGTACGCGTACTGCAACGCCGCCGCTGACGCACTGCCACACCAATGCCCGGGCGGTGGTGCCATGCTCCCGCCTCCCAGCCCGCTCTCTCGGACTGCAGTCGGCCGGACCAAATGAACACCAGTTTGTCCGATAATGGGATATTTTTGATGCTCCTTCGTTATGTCGACAATGTCCGTGGAGTGCTTGCTGGCTGCTGTGGGTTTGTGGTGAGTCGGCGATGTTTGCGGGGACGCCAGAATCTCAGCGATGGAGAATGAAGTTTTGGCGACGGAGGAGGGAGGCAGGATATCGCCTGAGCTAGAGCTGTCTCGCCCGCTAGAATCTGGCGACGGGGTGGGCGCGAGCACATCCAAATCATTGTCTGTGTTACAAAATTGTTCTCCTGTGTTCATCATTGCAGCCGCAGTTTTATACTTAGAAAACCAAGCTCTTTGTAATGTTCTTTAACAAAACGAATTTCCGCTAAATTCACACAATGTATTAAACTAATATTTCTTTTCCTAATTAACCCAATTTTAACTAATTTGAACTAACTCTCCAAACCCTCCTTTGCAGATAAGTTGTCATGAACTGGCTGTACAAGAAATTACTTAAATCGGCTCAGTTCTCCATATCGGCTCAGTTCTCCCCAAAGTCGGCAAATTTAAAATAGAGAAAGTGTTGAAGTGTTAGTGTTAAAATATAACCCTTATATTGAATAAAAGCCCATCTATGGGACGTTTAATTCTCGTAGTATTTAGGCATGGCTAAGCCTCATTAAAAATCGAATAGCGAATGAGAGTTGCTGAATTACGGCGGCGATCACCACACAGAGAGATAGGAGCACGTGAGTGGCTGGTCGGCTTGAAAAATCGATAGTGCCATCACCCCCAATGGCTTTACACGGACTCTTTCCGGTAGACGGGCATCGGTACTACTTTCTGCACATTTTGTAATGAATTTTTAAAACCTACTTAATAATTATTTCGATTAGGAAAATAACTACTCCCTATAATTATTATAATACTATACCACGCGCGCTGATGACATAATTGTACACATGTGCGGTGTATTTATTGATATAATTATTTTATTTGTAAAAACAAATGATGCCGCTCAAGATTTGGGGCCCAGTGAATTTCATGTTTTTGAATGAAGAATTCGTAACCCATAAAATGAATATTTGTTTTTCTTTACTACTATGTTCCTGTGGAATCTTGACTTCCACTGTAGCTTCAACAACAGCTACACGTTAAAAATTCAAATTACCTTGACAAATAGTGACAAAACATATAAACACGATGAACATTGGAATTTTAAAAATATGGATTCGATTTGGCACAACCTACAGCGACAACCTTTTGGAACACACAGACTATCAGTGAATGCGATAACGCATGATTTTAGTTTTGACAAAAATGCGTAAATTCTTTACAAAGTGTCAATGTAGGCCTGTCATTTGCAAGATCAAACTTTTACGGATTGCTGGAAAGGGCATAATTTTTAAAGACAGATTACAAGATTAGAAAACTTTTAAAAACAGGAACAACAGCATTACATAACTAAAGAATGATGTTGATAAACTGCCTTGTAGAAATTTCAGCCACATTGGTGCAGTAATGCTTCAGTAAATCTGACAAATGTATTATTGTGTTGAATAAAAGCCATGATACCATTTTACATGGAAATAAAAATCCTGTGGTGTTTGTTACCATTGCTATCAACACTTTCAGTCGGAATTTTCTTGCCAACTCAAGAGTAAAAGTTTGGGTAACTGCAGCTGTTATATTCGGTCCATATTATGTTGAACAGATGTAATTTGCCCATACACGACGCTTTCAAGAAATAAGCCGCTGACTTTTTTAGGCTGGTTCCATCCAGGGGCAACGAAGCCATAATACCACGATATTCAGGAGCCTATTTTCTTCCACATGAGGGTGCCCTTGTAAAAAGGTGTGTGTGTGCCAAAGCGACGCGCGTCGTATATACGCGGGAAAATGCTTAGTGTGAATCCACCGTAATTAAAATCCACGAGCCGTAAGCTGTAATTTTGCACTAAATACTGCGGATACGCGTCACGATCCCGCATTCGCATTGAAAACGACGTTTTGTAGAATTCCAAAATCTCGCGAAGCCTGGATTTACGATACTTATCAGACTATCAGCCTGGGCTATCGGGAAACCTAGCCTAACATAACAAGCGTAGCCTAGCCCGCATAGCCTGAGCCTCTAGCACCGTTTCTTAAACGGCCTCAACTGCCAAGACGAGGCTTGGAACACATATAAATAGTCTGGCAATCTGGCAATAAGCTGACTTTTTATGTTTACATTCTACAGAACTGATTCAGGTAGCACGATTAAACTTCACTTCCGCGTGAATTATAGGTCTGTTGTCGATTACTTTTGCAAGCTACATAGGCCTATATGCTTTATGTTCAGATATTAAGTCTTGATCAACATGGTGGTCGTGAATGATTATTTGGTTGTGAGATAACTCTGACCGTCGGAAATCAATCTCTTTGGCACCTATTCGTGTTTAAAATATAAATCGCATGCACCAATCAACAAGCCGGTTAACAGCACATAATAGGCGTTTTGGGTACCTTTGGACCAAAAAAACTATATAGTCACATAAAGGTTTGGGATAAGGATTTCTGTCAGTACTTTTGTGGCAACATTTCTTTTGATTGAAATGGATGTCGTCACATGCACGATCAACCAACTTTCAAAGACTAATTGGCTTAAAGGAGCCTGTTCAGAAAATGGATTTCGTTTAACATAACAAACATGAAAAATACCTCCCCAAAATATTATCCATGGGAAGAAAACAGGAAATTTGCAATCTCCAATTTGGATGTGGATGCAAAAAGGTTGATGTAGTTACTGCACTGCTTTATGGAACCAGATAAATTAGTTTACAAAACATCTGTGTTTTTTTTTTACGATACCCTTACAAATATATGGATTGAAAACGCGAAATTTTAAGAATGGTGATGAGAAAATATGACAATTGATATGGTATAAAACCTTTATCTTCGATGCTGCACGACATGGGACATTAACTAAACCCGTCATCGGAGGCTTTGTTTGGGGAAAAGATGCTTAGATTGTGTATAAGGTGGTTAGTTTTGTGAGAAGAAGTGGCTAGTTTGCGTCTGATAGAACATCCCAGTTCAAGAAGAGCTTATTTCCATTTTAATGCATTTACTCAATTCCTATAGTTACCAGCTGTTTGCGCATCACGATGTTCAGTATACTGTATGTATAGTATGCAACCAAACCGGGATGAAAGAACAATCCTGTGGGTTTTATTGGGTTTCGGGCCCGAGATAACTGATTCACCGGACAAATGCTCTACCGTTTGAGCTATAAGGCACAGCGCTATATTCCCCTGGTTTTCCCTGTACAAACGATTTTTTTTTCTCTCTCGGTGTTGCATGGGAGCGCAACCGTAGGCAAAGTAACGAACGCAGCATTTCGACCCATATGATTTTTCTCTCATCCCAGGCTTCTTTTTTTTCATTTCAAACTTACGCAGAGCATGATGCGTGGGCATATATGTATACTAGTCTCGTACCCCTATCTGCTGTGGATGCTCGCACATCAGGTCTGGGGAATCACGGTGAAAGCTCGTCGCTGATAGGTTGAACGCCATTACCCATTCGTGAGCCGTCGTTGATAGTACGTGCACTGCTATTGGTCATGCGAACAACAGAACGAGTCTTGGTAGTAGTCGGGTGCCAAAAGACCGTGCGATATGGGCGCGGCAGGGCGCTATATACAATACAGCTACTATACAACTAGACTCCGTCAGTGTTTCAAATGCTATGCGGTACCTGTTGAGATTGATTTTGACCGAGATTGGGAGGAAATTCTTCGTGTTTGACGAGGGACAAAGTCGTAAAGAAGTGCCAGCTACTACACTCTCAGAACGCTGGTTAAAATATCACTGGTTAAAAATCAGTTGGTTAAAAATCTCCCAATGTTGGTTAAATTCTCTGAGTTGGGTAAATTTTTCTTTAACCAGGGGTTGGTTAAGAAATATTCTGCTTTCTGGTTGGGTAAACAGCGGGTTGTGTAAAATATAAGATCAGAGGGCTGTATTTTAACCAACTATGGTTATAATTTACACCCCCCGCAAAGCGAAAGTTGGTTAAAAAATTCGCCCAACCATGTCACGTGGTGTCCAGTGAAAGCTACCATTGGTTTAGAATTGTCTGCAGAATAGCAGCAGCGATAAAATGCCCACGCGCGTTCGTTTCGTGTGTGTGTGTGCCTTGTACGTGTAAAACTACTACACAAACGTATACAGGACTCGTGTCATGGAGGATGTGTTGACGGCAAATTTGCAAAATGTAGTGGTGTTTCCGAGCCGAAACAACTAATTTAAGGTAAGTTCTGCCTCGTTAATTGTCTGGTCCGATCGGTGAATGGTGGGGAGACATTTTAGTGGTTGCTATCGGTCGGTTTTGGAAACCTTTCTCGAAGATTTAAGCCGATTTCAAAGTGTTATTTTTTACCCGTACGCGCTGGTTGTCACGAGTATAACGTTACTTTCACGTTGCATGCAGCGCGCCGTGTGCAGCGAGTGCGGGCCACAAACTACATCACATGTGTACAGTACACCATACTCGCTACGCACGGCCTGTATACGTGTAACTTTTCCCCACCACTCCCGCCGGGCTGCCCAACCTAAGAGGTAGGGATTATCACTTTTCGAATGACAAATTCTCCACCCGTGGGGCAAACTTTGGGTTACAAACTCCCCACCCATGGGCCAAAAGATGCACGTTTTGCTCCCTGTGCGCTGAACATTTGATTTCCATGCGTTTAAAAAGTACAGAAATCGTCGGACCAAATCCCCACCTAAGGGGTGGGGCATCGCGGGGTAGAGTAGCGCGGGGGAAGGATGGGGGCAGTGATAGGTGCATTATTAATAATAATGAATATTTGTAATGCGCCGGTATCCATCAGAAAGATTATCAGATGCTAGTATTAGTTTAATAGTAGTATGAATGGATGGGTCACATATAGGCCTACCGCCTTTGGATCTTATTGTTAATAGTCCTTGTTTCATTTTGTTTATCCACACAGGAGGGGCTGATCGGATCGGATTTGGCCTATGTCACTACTCGACAACAACTATGACAGCAGAAGCCAAGGCCATAACCACTCATCATGCACATCACAGTTGATCTGACTAGGCTACTGCTAAGCAAGGCTTCGGCGTGAACCACGTCTTTTTGATCAAAGCTGCATTTTGGCCACTTTTTCGACACAACTACAGTTTGAGTAAACAAAAACTATACACTTTTAAAATTACTTGTTGTGTTTTAGTGTATCAATATTTATTTGAGATGTTTTGACAACATGTATTTTGGATAAGTTCTCCTGTGTCTTTTGGTAGCAGTTTAATTAAATTATGTTTCATGCATGACCGCACATGAGGCAAATAAGGGTGTCAGGTGGAACACGACTTGCGCCAATTCAGTGTGGCTAGGAAAAAGAAATGGATTTGAACCAGTTCAGAGCTGCCATCTGTCCAGGGTTTTGCAACAGGTTCTTCGGAAAATAATTAATTTGGTGGTCTCTTTTTGTTCTATTCTGATGTTGGCGCAAGTCGTGTTCCACCTAACATCCTTATTTGCCTCATGTGCGGTCATGCATGAAACATAATTTAAAGGACACAGGAGAACCTATCTAAAATACATGTCAGAACATCTCATATAAATATTGGTACACTAAAACACAAAAAGTAATTTTAAAAGTGTATAATAGTTTTTGTTTACTCACACTGTAGAACGAACTTGCCATTAATTGTAATTGCAACTCGGAAATTGTTATTTCCTAATCTGAATTTAACCTTTCTTTGGCTGTGTAAACAACAAAAAATAAAAGTACGCTCTCCGACTTCATATAGTGCAGCTGAGCTAAACGTCACACAAGCATTCTCGAACTCATTGTTAACACAGTGTGATGTGAAACATTTTAAAATGAAAATGTTTGAAGGAAGCCAAACACTTTCATTTAGAAAATACCAGTCTATATTTGGCCTACACCTGCTGTACATACATACATGTACATCAAATATCACAAAATAAATAAAATTAAAAAAATGTAAAACTGTCAAGTCCATCGTGTGGTGTTTGCCTTTATTTAGTGTCCTTTATACCCAAATATCTTTTTTATAAACTTTTAACATAATAAATTAACCAACTGTTGGTAAAATATTGCCCAGTTACTGTGAACAGCATTTCAGTAAAATGCCCAACCATTCGGGTATAACCGACCAACTGCATGGTTAAAATTTGCCCAACTCGGCATTAACCAACAGATTGGTTAAAATAAAATTAACCAATAATTGGTTAAAAAGTTTAACCAACCACGTATTAAAATTTAACCAACCTGGGTTGATTAAGGTTTTAACCAACTGTTGGGATGTTCACCTGGTAATACATGGTTGGTTAAAATTTTAACCAAGTTGGTTAAAAATTTTAACCAACGTTCTGAGAGTGTAAGCAAGAACCTGTAATGTAATGTGGGCGAAGAAGGTACGTGTCATGTTTCTTATAAAGACCATTTGGGTGTGTTATGGTACTGACTTGAGTGCAGCATTCTGAGCTTTACCTGCGGTGCTTTATGATAATGGCCAAAAGCTTTGCTGGGGTTCTGCACCGAAATTCGGTGCGGGCCCCAACTAATCAGCGATGATTCCCTAGACATGATGTGCGAGCATTAACAGCAGGTCTGGGTACGAGACTAATATGTAGGCTACACCTCATACTGTATCATACATATCCCCACATACTGTACACGCATGGCGACCCATCTCAAATTTTAGTTGGGGGTCAGGCGCGGATCCAGAGGGGTGGTTTTGGGGGTCAACCCACCCCCCCCCCCCCCCCCCCCCCTGCTCCGACAAAAAAAAAAAAAAATGTAATGCATTTTTTGCGTGTCCGCCTGTCCGAAACAAGCAGACATAAAAATCTGATGGGCAAAACCCCTCCCTGGTGGCAAAACCCCCTCCTGGAAAAATTCCTGGATCCGCCCCTAGGGGTAGCCTAAGTTAATATGCAATGCCCGCATTATTATGCAAGCAGAATTTTGACATGCCACAGTGGTTCTAACCATTGTGGTTCTAACCATTTCAATCATTTTCTTCCCATTTTATTTCTTTTTCTTCAATTACAGAGTGTACCCATTAATTCACACATGACGGACGTCTTTCATGCAGAAACCACTAAAATTTTACACAGCAAAAACTGTAGCTGGAACTTGTTGATGATGTATATAGCAGATGATTTATTGACAATATCAAGCCATTATTGTACCAGCATTTAACCGTGAACGCGTGCTACTAGAGAGTTTTATGTTTACTATTAAACCAACGTTTGGAAATGTACCCGCCAGCGGCGTCGCCAAGCTTTTTAAAAGTTTGGCTACAAACACCGGACGTTTTTCCTAATCACACAATCCAATTTACAGAATTTAATTAGTCCGCATGTTTATTCGGGTAGGCCTATACACATAGAGATTCAGTCCAGACCAAAAATGATAGCGCCGTAGGCGCTGTGCGTAAGATAGATCACTCTACCGTGACTTCCGTAATACATCAAAGCGCCATTTTAGTAAGCAAGTTCCCGGGTGCTTCCAGTCCTGTCGTGGTGGGGATGCTCGCCCAAACCTTTTTGAAAAGCTCGTTGCTGATTGGCTGTACCAGACACTGACCCTAACATGTGACCCCGCGAATGTTCTGACCATCATATAAGCACAGCGGGAAAAGCACGGAAACCAGTACCGTAACGGACATCAAAATGTTCTCCTCAAGAAGCAAATACATACCTTTATTCGTTTTTATCACATTATAGGTTCGTATTTAGTAACTGGCATGTCTTTATGACAACGCCCTTGGACAAACAGGAAGAATTTCCTTCTCTAAACTCGGTCAAAATGCAATCGCAACAGTTTGCATTCACAACAATTTTTGCGGCACATGACTACTGAAAGGCGGCCGCTCTTGTTGTCATGACAGCGCACTGATTTGATCGAATAGCCAATGGTAGTGTGCGTACTATCGACGATGGCTCTATAATTGTCAGACGCGTTTTGTGAATGGATCTGGCGTTGAGACTACTGTAACAAATCACCGATGAGCCTTTCATCAAAGTGTCCAGACCTAATGCAATAGGAGAGCATCCCCATCAGGCCTGGGTTCGAGACAAGGGTGCTGCTATAACTATTTGCCATGCATGTACCGATTAATATGTATTACACAGTAGATTTTCTTAATTTGAAAATACAAAAATTAAGATTAGATAATGAGACAAAAATAAAATGAATTGATATCGTCTACATTTGCATTTTTATGCTATCATCACACATAGGCCTACTGTTCCCCGCCACAACACAAATATACCGTTTAAGTCTCGCCGCGCAGTGATTTGCACTCTTGGGGACCACTCGGGCAACGGCTATGTGGATTTTACGTCGTGACGATATTCTTTGATTGGTCACTTCACTAACCTACCGCTTTTGTAAGCGTCCAAACGCTAACAAATTGAAATGAATATAATGAAGACAATGTTGTATATGAACTTGTCACAAACACATACAAATGTTTGACATTTAGTCTCCGGTTTGCAAGAAGGGTATACCCTTTACGAATATCCGGCTTCGTCTCCGGTTCAGGCTTGGTGCATCTCAGAAATATTGACGCGGCCAAACAAAATCTGGTTTAAACATCAAATGACCGTTCACTTCTGTTGAACATAGCAAAGGCCACCAAGGGAAACCGGAGACCGCCTGCAGCCGAAATATATTATGCCTACTGATTCGCACCACTCGCGGTTGTGTTCGGACTACCAGTGATGCGCTGTGATTTCTATATTACGTCCAGGGGTACTAATTTATCTCAGAGACGGAAATAAAAAGTCAGATTTAATATTTCCCACAAGAAATAGCACCGATATACGGTCGCTGCACACGCTTTAGCTTCTATTCCAGGTTCACCGTCTCGGCGCTGTATCATCTTCGGCCAAAACATGAAGTTAGACCAGTCATGGGTTTCTGGGGTGAACAATTTGGTCCCTGAAACTCCACACTATTCTTGGGTTTCACTTGGCTTCACAACGGTTGCTAACCGCCATTACTGTGTCCATACTAGTAAACAATAATTCAACACCGATAATTTAATGTTATAACCCGTATTTTCGCAAATGTTGCAAGAACAAAAAGGTTGCCATGACTTTTAAATGTTGATAAACTGTTTGAAACTGGCATACCGTGCTTTTGTTGGCCAGTTTTTAAAAATGTTGAGACTTGTTTTTCAAATTTTCATGTGAAGCCCGTTTCAGGAAAAAGGCGTGTATCTCAAATTCCCGACGTCGGAAATTTAAGTTTGTTTTATATTTTTCGTTACGTAGACACGTAAGCTTTCTAAATTCGTTCGCTTGTGTGAATTCAATTTTTTTAAATCCTTTCACCCAAACACGGACAGTGCAACTTTAAAGGCCCATTATATCATTTACAATGACCAGAATTTTTACTCCACAAGTGAAAGAAAATCTTACACAACGTGTCGATAGCAACGGTAATAAACACCACATGAATTTATTTATGTCCAAGATGGTACTTTCTAGAAGAAGTTAACAACAAAAATGTTTTTTTTTAAATGTGCGCGCGCACATATCTTTTTATCATTCACCTAACACAAAACCATACATAGATCTTAAAAGTTTTCCGAAACATTGCTGCATAATATAGCTAACATTTTGTGCAGGTTAGTTTACCAAAACAAATTCAAAAAAAAAAAAATATGCAAATAATGTATTGGGTCCTCAATTGTTTGACCTCTGTGCTGTCACCGACATTCCCTGATATATGTTCAACCGTGGTAGTATATAGGCATATAACTATACTCTTTGCACTGCTGATTCAGAACTCAGTGACCATCACACCCCACGATGGTACTTGACAAAACGCTTCGTTAGCGCTATGATCAACTTGAAGGTATAGTCTCCTCAGCCTGCGACAAGTGATTATTCATCATACCAGTAACTTCATTAGAAAAATACCGCCCAATTTATGTATGACGGACAACTGCAAATATTCGACTGATGTTTGCTATGTTTTGTTTTAATTTGGTTATAATTGGGTTGTGTTGGTTGCGAAATGTCTTGCTTTATAAATAACGCAAAAGTTTCTTTCCCTGAAATGTCCATACTTAGTTCATTTACCAAGTCAACAGCATTTGGGAGAGGCAGAAGTATTTTCGGGCATGGAAAACCTCACACAACGGCATGAGGTGAAAACCTATGGGATCAAGCCGGAACTAAAACCCAGTCAATTATGTAATGTTGACCCGTGTCTGATTTGATCCCGAGACACAGAGGTGGAAGGTAAGGAAAGTATCGCTTTGCCATCCCGTCTCGTTAATGTTTTATTGAAATGTATTAAAATCTGTCCAAGATTGGGCGATTTTAGAGGATAAAAAGCGCCCGAAATTGATGCAAGACAAGTTGAGCAGTGGTTTGAGCGGACGAAACAGGGTTGTAACATACCCGAAAGCACTTGACTTCGAGTATGACACGCAGTTGCATTTCGCTTTGTATAAGCATGTTCGCACCTCCTTTGTATTTAAAAGTGATTGACAACATGTAAATTACAGTGCACCCTCATTTGCCACTATTTTCGTGGCTTCTTAATTACGAAGAGTTACGCAACTGCAACACCTCACCTTTTTATAGTTTATTTCTGCAGAAACATGTGCATGCAACGAAGCGGCGGAAAGTTGCTGGCTATCACTCAAATTAAATCATCATAAAGGTTGGGCAACCTATAATTAAATTATTCAACAAAAATACTGGCAAAGCCCAGGGCAGATTTAACCTTGGGAAAAAATTAAAGAAAAAAATATTGGCCAAAAAATGAAATTGATGAATATTTGCAAGACGTCAAAGTTAACGAAATTGCTACAAAACTCCCCGTCGGTGGTTTTTCACATTTTATTATTCGAAGTTTGTGAGTTTAGTCTTCGAGAAAAAATCCATTTGTTTGGTGATCAGTAAAGAATATTGTTGAGCGGCTATAATTACACAATTCCTTCGTCACTGATTTCACCCGATGCAACGCATCGCTTAATTTTCGTTTATTTTGTCTCATATTTCTTCTAACTCGGATTTTTCCCCTTTCAATAGAAACACTTAAACAAGACATCATCATTATCCCTCGGTCGTTCCACCAACTTACAGCAGTCCAAATCACCGAAGACTTGCCCACCTGTACCCCCAAGGCAACCCCTGTTTCTAAGTAAATTCTGCCTTCAGCACCCCTCCACGAACTTCTTACCACTGCACAGGGCTAAACCCTACCCTCCTTGTAATCTTAACTCGCCGGACGAGGCACAAAAGCACCATAATGTCCACGTGTTAATCATCCTTGTATGTAAGGAAACACTGTCACACTACGCGCCCCAAGTCAGCCCGCCGACTACAATAAATTTGACGCCATTGCAGATAAAAAATGATTGGATTTTAATGAAGTTAATCGGGCCGGCTGGTTGGTCTTGGACTCTATCCCCGGGCTTATACAACCTTTACATTCATTCTATTCGTAGCAAATTTACAGTGGTTTTGTTAGTGCGTGCAGCGACTGTCTGATACTGTACCAAGTTGTTCTGTGAGATACAGCAAATTCAACATCATGATATCATGGTAATAATTAAAAATACATAAAGTATTCCGACATTTTTTTTTAAATTTCAATGTGCCAATAACGAGGTGCCAGTAGAATTCCCAAGGAACGCTAATAAAAATTATGACGACGGAACAAACCTCGGCCACTGTGAAATCGTAAATATAAGCATTATTAATTAGCCGGTTGCCCTGATATATTTCGTCAACCTGCTTAATGTTCCTTTTTACGTCGCTTTTCTCCCACTCTTCACCACAAAAACCTCATTATACAAAGTTTTTTTGTTTCATTTGTATATACTGCATTGACGAGCACGTACATAAAAACAGAATACGTGTAGCTCATAAATCATCACCACGTTAGTGAAATAACAATAATATTTGTTTTCCTCATCCCATCTAAAATCCCGATACAGATGCATTGACTTTTTGTAGACTAAATGACAAACACTGGATAGGGCGAACACCGAACACAGACTTATGTATAGGCCTATAGCGAGTGGCGGTGTGACAGTAAAGTGATGACGTGTACTGTCATGGCTGTTTAGATCCACGAAATTGCTTTACGTTAACACTTTTAAATATAGATTGAGGACTCGAGTTTTCTAGTCTTTGGCCCGATTCGGGTGTATAGAATCGTCTCGAGTCGAATCATTTACCTATTTACTCCATCCGAGTCGAGTAGCCAAAAACTGTGACTTGAGTCGGCCCGGCCCGGGTTGAGTCTTTGACTCGAGTCATTGCAACCATGGAAAGTATAGGAAGAACAGATCACCAAAACAATTCTACTGTTCTCCTTCATAACATTTAAATAAATACATAAATAAATCACCAAAATGAAAGTATTAATAATAAATAAGCAGACAAATGAGATGAAAGCAGTACTTGCAGAAGTTACATTTGGAAAATGAAACCAAAGTTAATTTCGTCAATGACATGCAAATTGCAAAGAATGTTCAGAGTAGTAAATCTATTGTCCTGTATAACAAGCGTCTACGGAAAGCTGCGTTCGAAATCTCCCTTTGCAATGGTAAACAATTTCCAGGGTGTGCATACAGCGAATTGTGTGCACTGATGACATTAGCTAATCCGGCATCCACTGATATGTTCCTCTGCTCATCGCACCCTATGACCGCTTTGTGAATTATATTTTATGTAGTCCTTTGTCTTTGCTCATTGTCGATTATTTCTCGCCACCGACGCAGCGCCCGCGAGAGCTTACGACGCAGAGTTCAGCCAGTTATTGAAGATTAAAATCGAAACGTCAAGACACGAGGCGCGGAAGATTGTGTCCACACGCCGAGTACACCTGATTCAATATTGTCTCTCTCGGACGGGCCCGTTTCGCCTCTTCCGACCCAAAGAGGAGAGCTAATGGAGAGTTGTTCTCGAGTGGCGTATATTTCATTATTGATTCGCGGGGGGAATTTTACCGCACTTGAAGTTTGATGACATTTGCTTCGCCCGCCGTGAAAAGAATAGAAAGTAGAAGAAAATTGATATAAAAATAAATTGCCACTAGTAGGGTGAAGGGATATTCTTTATTTGGACTTTCAATATCAATATGCCTCCTCTAATTCGGGAAAATGTTAAAGATAAGCGTTTAATGTCAGTTCCTGATGCGATTACAGCTTTTCTTCTCTTATTTCAGTCCTTGCATAGTTACTGTGATTGGTTATACTGTATAGTCTAGGCTTAAAGCTACGGTTGTGCAATAATTACATTGTTTAGGGACTTATGAGACACTTACCAACGGAACTGGACAGATTAACTCTGCACAGTGCAGGGGTAATTAGTAACGTGCGTTCGGGATTCAAAAGCACTGTATTAAAATATACAGCTATTGCGCTGTTTCCGTGCAGCCCATTGGGTTATACAATTTTGTTATTTATATAGCTGTCTCTCACGAATTGAGCACTTAGGATTCGAGAGCATCTGTTTAAACGGCGAGATGTTCGATCCTTCTTCTCTTAATTCCCCACCCGGTCGGAAATTTTCTTCCTAATTGAATGACGAGAATGATGAACGGGCAACGATGAGCGATCGCTACTGAACTGCAAAAAAGTTTTCAAGGAAATAATGCAGTTCGATATGATTTTATCTTTTGAATAAATCAGGGCTCATTGTCCATCATCTTTCTCAGCATGCGGAGGTTATAGAATGCTCCTTGCCGAACCTGTTTCCACTAGTAAACCTCGACTGGATGTGCATATGTAAGGTAAAATCAGTACATAGCTAGAGACACGTTGCCTGTTCCAGGTCCACATTTGCGATTCGTACACAAGTATCCTCCGTCCTTTCCGGGTGAAACCACGAATTTCTGGAACAATGTCATTACGCAAAACAAGAAAAGTGTTGGTAAACTAGCCTGCATACATATTCAGAAAACCTTTGTGTTATGTGAATGCTTGAAAAAAAGAAACAACGAGCATGCACGCTCATTTTTAAAACAACCTCCAATTGTTAATTTTCTGCAGAAAGGTACAATAAAAGAAAGGCAAAAATTGTCGTAAATTTTTGATTGAAAAAAAAAGTAAATCTGAGAGTGGAAATATTTAGCACACTGAAGCTTTATGCTGTGAAACTGTTATTAGACGGGTAGATATAGCACACAACCCCCAACAAATTCTAACAAAAGGTTTTTCAACGGTTTCTGGTCCTACTGATTGTGGTCAATGACAGAAAAAAAGTCTACCAAAATCAACCCACAGGAAATGGGTCAATTCCAAGATGGCCGCCGTTGACCTTGAAAATCTCTAATTACAAATTTTTTTTTTAATATTTGGAGTAGAACAGTGATTTAAATGTCTACCCTAGGGTTGTCATGATCAGGCAATTCACTGGTATCAATAAAAAATTCAATCCAACCTTCCGCAAACGATAAAAGCCACAAACTCAAGATGGCGGTCATAAATAACAAGTAATTGGCATGGAATAGGGGTAGGCCTAGAGACAATGTGTGTAACTTCTCTAACTGCTGATGTTGAATGTATTATTTTATCAGTCAGTAACCTGTATGGTCACGTCTTGTGGCAAGGCTGGCTGCATCAGCATCCTTAAAGGCCCAGTGTATCATTTGCAATGACCCCAAAAAGTAATCGACGAGTATACAGGGGAAAAGTTCTGAAAGTAAAGATCGAATTAATAGCAACTACCCAATGAAAGGTTTCCGCTCAAAATGATATAATTTTACCAGAAAATAATCCGTAAAGAGGAAATTATTTAGATCGTTTGCAAACGATTTACTTATTTTTGGTTCGCATCTACGCGGTCCAAAATGCATGGGCGCTGTGTACTGCGTGTGTATGTTCCAACGCGATGCATTTTTATGGATCGCACGCACACGCAGTATATGATGTGAGCCACATAGTACCCGATCAACTGAGAACGAATATTTGAAACACCCCGCCAAGACCAGGAAAACGCATATGGATTTTCATGTTTTTTAAAACGTGGTACATTTGACAAAGCTGAAATTTCTTCGGATGAGTTTGTTGATGTCTTTCTTTTGATTTATAATGGTTTTATTCGCAGAATCGCTCAACAACAGATCATCTACAGGGCCTGAGCCGCTAAGGCAGAGTGCGCCAATCTGCCTGAATATCCTCCCTGAAAACCTGCACTTTTAGAGCTGTTTTTGAGATGCGCGATTCAGGTCAGCTAATTACACGCAGATTAAATCAGGATATAAACCCAACAAACTTGCTTAGAAAAGTATACCTGGACCTGCGGAACTGTTTTGAAAGCGTTTACAGAGTGGTTGTCGATCAGTGCCTTGTCCTGTGGGCAGGTTGGGGCTGGGCTGGCCTCGTGCTGGGCTGGCCTCGTGCTGGGCTGGTCTGGGGCTGGCCAGGGCTGCGCTGGAGTGGATTGGGCAGGGGTGGGGTGGTATGTGATGGGATTGGGATGGGGTGAGCTGGGCTGGGCTGGGCCGGGCTGGGGTTAGGCTGGGGTTGGGGTTAGGCTGGGGTTGGGGTTAGGCTGAAGTTGGGGTTAGGCTGGGGTTGGGGTTAGGCTGGGCTGGGCTAGCTGGCTTCGGACTGGACTTGGCCAGGCTGGGCCGGGCTAGGGCTGGGTCGGGCTGGGCTGGGCCGGTGCTGGGCCGGGCCGGGGCCTGAGCGGCTCGCACGGTGGCTGATGCAGCCAGCCTTGCCAGAGGAGGGGATCATGTGTCACATTATTGACCAATAAAAGAATACATCTGACAACAGTAGTTAGATACGTTGTTGACTCTACCCCTTCCACCGCCTGTAATTATGACCGCCATTTTGACTATGTGGCTTTTCTTGTTTGTCAAAGGTTGGATTGAGATTTTATCAATACCAGTGAATTCCCTAGCCCTGAAAACCCTAGGGTGGACCTTTAAATCACTGTTCTACTCAAAATATTAAAGAAGTTACAGCCATTTCAGCAATTTTCAAGGTCAACGGCGGCCATCTTGGAATTGACCCAGATTTCACCCATTTCCGGTGGGTTGATTTTGGTAGACTTTTTTCTGTCATTATCCACATTCAGTAGGACCAGAAACCGTTGAAAAACCTTTTGTTAGAATTTGTTGGGGGTTAGGGTACTTTTGAATTGTTTTTTTTAATTGAAATTTTCAAGAAACAAAAGTTATTCGCTTTTAAATGAGACATAACAAAATAAATCCACCAATCGGCCAATAATTCAAGGCGTGACTTGTGCTCGGTCTGCAACGCGCAGCGCACAGTGCGCCATCCGGACCGGTGGCATGTCCAATCTATTTCTTTTGTTTCCTCTGTCTCAGAAAGTCTTCTAAGACAAAAGAAAAGAGATTTGACAGGCCACCAGTCCAGAGGGCGTGCAGCACGCCGCGCACCACAGACCAAACACCGGAAGTCAGACCTGGGCAAGTCTAGGCAAGGCGTAAAAACGGTCGTGTAGACGAAACCCAAATTAACTACTTTAGTACCTCTTTATCAAACTCTGAACTTGAGTGAACTAATGTATGCACGTGAATGCACAATCATTCCTACATAACGCAGAACAACACACGTACACACTCGGTCCTTACAGTACTGTGCTTGTAGCGCATGCGTACTGCCGACTTGACACGGAGAACCTCGGCTTCAACGCGGAAGTGCGCAGAACGGGCTAAAGTGAAATTCGTCAATAAAAACGGTTTTTCACAGGGTGTTCCCGATGTCTAAAATATAAAGTATGGTGTTTTGTCGTTAGAGTAAAGTAAATGCTTTAAAAATTCGTTTGGAGAAAAAAAAATCTAATTTGATGAGAACCACGGACTGTAGGGGGCCTATATCTTTAAAACAAAAAACTTGGATGGATTTTGAAGGTTTTCTGAAGCATAGCTGAAATTCTGCACTGTAAAAAGTTCTTTGTAAAAAATACAAAAAAGTGAGGGCAACTCAGTTGTCCTCACTTTGCTATTGTTGACTTATAAAAATGCCAATAAAAAAACATCCGTGCATTCTTGTAATTTAAACGTATTTTCGTTAAAATACATATTTTGTGTTTTATTGTTAAGTGTATTTGTTTTTCAATAGAGACGAATTACAGCAAAATGTATTTTTACATAAGAAATAATTAATCTCTGAAAACAGATTTATATGTAAAATTACATTATTTTTCTGTATTATTTGTTACGCCCCTATTCCAAGATTCAGTAAAAAAAACAAAAAAACGTTCCATCTTGCAAATGATATATTGGGCTTTTAATGAATGCTTGCCTCAGTACGATGTAATGAAATTCTCATGCGGACATGCAAACTGCGACTTCCGACAGAATTAACGTGAGAAAAGATAGCATTTTCCAGTAAGGGAAATAGTTTTACTTGGCAAAAGTTTTTTTAAAACGTGAAATTGGAGACTGTCAGTTATTTTCGACGGTGTTTGCTGAAATGTGAGTATACTCAATTTGAGTAAATTGCTACACATGCAGCATTTACTCATTGAAATTAAGATGGAAGAGACGTCATTGTCGCATCCTCCTTGACACATTTTGTCTCCTTCATGCACCTTCTCTTACAACCCGCCTTTCCCCAGGCACCATTATCACTAATGCATCAGGTAGAACCCATCTGAAATCGCTCACGACAAGTGCTTAAGGTTAACTTATGTATGTCTCCCATTCAAATAGAAAAGGTTTCTTACCAGAGCCGAAAAGACGGACCCAAAGTGTTTTGGGCGCGTCTGTGCGTCGCTATAGCATAAAAACAACCAATGACGACACACCGTGCACGATCATAGTCACTTGTACACGTTGTCTCTTTTAATATGGGGTTAATGCTGCCGTAGTGTTTAACCATATTCGATACACCAGCTCAGTATATATGGGTAATTCCCAAAATTAGGTGTCCAAAAGTGTTACATGCTTTTAACGATTGTCAAGTGTTTTTAGTGATTGACAGTGGTTTTCCAATAGAAAATAATTTTTTATTTGTATTTCCATAAACGCCACTTAAATTTAATGTTTGTGTGTGGATAATGCACCAAGGTTAATGCAAACTTATTCTACAGCTAATTTTCATTGACGTATGTAACCCGGGACACCAAATTCCTATTCAATATCATGGAACAAATTACGATGCTTTATAGTCTTTTGTTTCGAAAATTTGTCAGTAATCGGGGAACAAAATATTCAAGAAAATGATGCTGTCCCCTATAATCACAGGCCACAGTCCATCAGGGCCTACTGAGAATTTGTGATCACGAGTGGTGATTTTTGAAGCACAGGGTGTCGTACATAACTGGCACACCAAACATTTTGCACCCCTAATTTTGGGAATTATCCATATAAGAGTACATGACACTGCAAGCCCACTATCCAGGCAAAACAAGAAAATACACGGACAGCTTTTAAGACCTCAAGCTTCTTCCCGACCGGAGGTCTGTTCCTCAACCGTGGTACACGAGGGGCGCTGTTACATTATTGCTATTCAATTATCTATAATCTCTTGGTGGAAGCTGAATCAACACGCAAATCGACCAGTGCAATTTCTGAAAATACGATTAATGGCAAATGTCTAATTCATGCCATTAGACCCGCGGACCCAGTGCGTGCATTCGGGCGTTTTTCTGTAAGCTGACCGGCTTTTTAGCTTGGTGGCGCATCCTACATTATCTTCAGTTTGTTTAATACCTCTTGTGAATTGAGTGAATATCCATGTTCAGTACAAACTGATGTTACAGTTAAGCCCAAAATTGTTCATACCCTTATGACAAATCTGAGAGTTTTGAATTTATCCCATACGGCTACAAGCTGGCGTGATGGAACTTTCACTTTACACAATTAGTTGGCATGTACAAATCAACATTTGTTCTGGCTTAACATTATTAGCATAACAATAGAAATGTTAACTTTGTTGGTATTTTTATGCCTGTCCAAAATTATTCATACCCCATACCAAGTCTCAGATTTGAGGCCAATGTTTTTGGTAATGCACATGCTTTTGACATTCCCATTAAAAAATATAATGTTATGCAATTATTCCAAAAGGTATGCATACAATTTGAATGCATTACAAATGTGATGTATTGAATGTACAGTGAGGAGCGTCATAAAACAACATTGCTTTTAGACTGCAAATTAATGGGAGCTGGTGCAATAATTCTCAGTTCATGGTCGGCATGACGAAGCAGAAAGAACTTGCTGGGGATCTTTGGTTGTGCATATGATTGTGAATGCTCACAAAAAGGGGAAAGGCTATCAAAAGCTATTTCGAGTGCCAGATGCCACCATACAAAGCATAATTAGGAAGTAAAAGAAGTTGCACACTGTAACAAAAATAATAAAAAATAAGGACGTGGTCGGAAGCCAAGGGTGCCACCTCGTCCGGCAAGAAAAGTATGGCGAAAGGCTGACAACAATCCACACGGATCACCATCAATACTTTTCTGAACAACTTTGGCGAGTCTGGGACCAAGATATCAAGGCAGACACTCCGGTGGGCATTGCACAAGAGGTATCTCCATGGACGCAGAGCAAGAAAGACTCAACTCCTAAAATGGGGGCACATGGAAACTCGTCTGACATTTGCAAGAGCGTACCTGGACCAAGATCCAAGCTATGCGTCAGTTATGTGGTCGAATGAGACGACAGTGGAACTTTTCAGGGAAGCATACAACCCTAAGAAAACAGTCCCAACTATCAAGCATGAAAGCGGGAGCATCATGCTTTGGGGATGTTTTTCAGCCAATGGGCCCGGCAATCTCGTGAAAGTGGATGGCATCACATAAAGAGGAACAGTAGGCTACATCAAGATCCGTGAGGAAAACACAGAGAACGTATCAGCAGAACAACGATCCAAAACAAACCGCCAGGTCAGTCAAGAAATGTTTCCGGGATGATGCAGACGTTCTAGAGTAGCCAAGCAAAAGTTCGGACCTCAACCGAGTCGAGAATCTGTGGAGGGAGCTCAAGACCCGAGTGATGGCAAGGAAGCTTTCCAACCTCAACGATCTGGAGACTTTGCATCCTGAGATCTCAGGGAATTTCTACTCTGCAAAGCGACGTGACAATACCCTGAGGAAATACACGCAAATCTGTGGAGCGAGCCGGCTGTTGTCTTGAGCCAACTCACGCCCGAGTCATTTTGATGTAATTTAATCAATTCGGTCATGTTATGCCGAAAAGAAACAATTTCTATACTTTCCAGAAATTGTATTGGGTTCCGTTCCTTATGACTGTCCCATTCCTACCAAACTTTCAAACGACGAACCTTATTTACTCCGCAGTTTTTCAAATTAATAACAGGCATGCATGCTGACGAATGTAATGGAACGGATTCCCCAATATGCTTTAAATAGCAGCCAATCGCCGACGCGGACAACGGCCAGCATTACCGAGTACATGTATCACATGAATGCACGGTGTTTACAATCTGCGCGCGTTACATTTGAATGCCTGCAATCGTGCTACAATGCACTGCAAGCGTCGTGATTGGTCCAGCAGAGGCGACAAGATTTATGTCGCTCGTCCCACCGCCAAATGGGGCCTTTTTCAACAGGGCCACTGTACGCAGGAGTTAGCGAGTGCGTTAAAGGGGCACTGTTGCAAGAGGATGGAGACTTTGGCGACAAAGTCTACAGATCATGGGACAAAACCCATGTACAGAACCGTTTGGAGGCTGTGATCACAAACATAATGCTTTTCCATTGATTACTGAATGCGATTTTGAACTGATTTAAGCAAGGGTATGAATAATTCTGGACATTATATTTTTTTCTGAATAAATCTGCCAATAAAATCCCCCCGAAACAATGCATTTCTTAAAATGTATCTTGCAGTGATTCTTTTAGCTGTCTGTCACATTATTATGTAACTTCAGCCAAAAGAAATTAATTCGTCAAATAGCACGATTCAAAATACTCCGAATTTGCTAAAGCACGGGTATGGATAATTTTGGGCTTAACTGTACATCCGCGGATCCGCGGTAGGGTGCTGTGACATTCTAAGAAAACAAAGGTAGTAGCTAATTTGACAAATATTTTGCATATAAAATTTATAGCAAATCAGGCAGTTTACGGAGTCAAAATTTCACCGTCACAGATCATCCCAAACCTGACCATGCATGAAGGAAAACAAATTACTATTAAACTGAAAGAAAACCGTTGGTCATTTTAATGCTGCATTTGGTGCATGATATGGGACAGAAAGAACCACTCAGTCCACACTACACATAGAAGTCGTTCCATTGTATTGTCTGCGTATGAAAGCTTTTCGTGCGTGACTTTGGTGTAATGAATATTCATGATGTTGACATGACCTTTTTGCCGATTGTTCTACTTATTAAAGGATTGAAATGTTCCACATACACTGCAAAAATGCTGGGTAAATAAAGTTGAGAAAATTCATTTTGATATTTGTTGGGTTATATATTTCCTCAAAATAATTATGCAGAAAATGTTCTGTTGGGTAAACCATCCAAGCGACCAACTTTGGTCGCCATGGTCACATTTGAAGTTATATAAGTTGGTCAAAGAGTGTCCATTTATTGGGCACTTATTATACCGTGTGCTAAAAGTATTAAAATGCTGAGCAAAATATACACCCATGACATTTTTTCTCCAGTTGTTGGGAACCTTTTAACACAAGACATGACGCATTCTAGCAACTGCACACCTGGGAACAACCGCACACCTGGGAGTACATGTACGTGGCAATTGTGGTTTACCAGTTGCCCACTAGACGGGTATATTTATGGGAAAAAGTACCTCAACCTCCACACAATTATAACAAAAGGTTTTTCAACGGTCTCTGGTCCTACTGAAAGTCAGGCCACCGGAAATGGGTAATATCTGGGTCACTTCCAAGGCGGCCGGCATTAACCTTGAAAATCGCTGAAATGACTGTAACCTCTTTAATATTTGGAGTAGAACAATGATTTAAATGTCCACCCAAGGGTTTTCAGGGCAAGGAAATTCACTAGTATCCGTACAATTTCAATCCAACCTTCAACAAACAATAAAAGCCACAAACTCAAGATGGCGTTCATAATTACAGGCATGCATGGAAGGGGTAGACACAATAACCTCTCTAACTACGGCTGTCAGATGTAGCTTATTTGTTTGTCAGTAATGTGTGTAACATCAGCCACCGTACGAGTCGCTAAGGCAGGGTGCGCCACTCTGCCAGAATTGCCTCCCTGACAACCTGCACTTCTAGGGCTGTTTTTCAGACGCGCGATTCAGGAGGTCCGCTCATCCCACGCAGGTATTTAATCAGGATAAAAACCCAC
The DNA here is from genome assembly GCA_037783545.1 of Henricia sp. BOLD:AAB3569. Classification (NCBI taxonomy): domain Eukaryota; kingdom Metazoa; phylum Echinodermata; class Asteroidea; order Spinulosida; family Echinasteridae; genus Henricia; species Henricia sp. BOLD:AAB3569. The sequence continues at coordinate 87,628 of JBBELK010000837.1, read as the reverse complement.
AAACTTCATCATCCCAGCCCAGCCCAGCCCAGCCCAGCCTAACCCGAAGCCATCCCAGCCCAGCCCAAAACCCTCCAAACCCAGCCCGAAGCAACCCCGGTCCCGCCCGAAGCCATCCCAGCCCAGCCCAGCCCGTCAAAACCATCTCATCCCAGCCAACCCCAGCCCGAAGCCATGCAGGCCAGCCCAGCCCAGCTCAAAGCCAGCCAGCCCAGCCCGGCCCAGCCCAGCCCAGCCCGGCTCAGCCCAGCCCGGCCCAGTCGTAGCCCGGCCCAGCCCTAACACAGCCTCAACACAGCCACAGCCCCAGCATAGCACAGCCCAGACCCGACAAGACCAGCCCAGCCCAGCCCAGCCCAGCCCAGCCCAGCCCAGCCCAGCCCGGCCCGGCCGGCCCTGGCTCAGCCCAGCCCGAAGACAGCAAGCCCTGCAGACCATCCCAGCCCATCGCGAGCGCCGACCCCAGCCTCAGCCCCAGCTGCAGCTCCAGCCCCAGCCTAGCCCCAACCCACCCTAATACAGTTAACTTGTGGACAAGGCACTGATCGACAACCACTCTGAAATCGCTTTCAAAACAGTTCCACTGGTCTAGGTGTACCTGTGATTCATATCGTTTCTATCTCTAGGGGGTGGGGGGGGGGGGGGGGGGGGGAATTCCTGTAGTTGAAGAAGTGTGACAATGTCACATATTTTTACCCATAATTCCCCATCATAATTTTCTCATTACGAAATTGAAACTCCCACGCTTCTAGGCCGCATATTTCCGAAGATAAACTAAGTTATGAACACACCGCCACATCTGCATCTGCTATAGAGTTATATATAGAAAACTAGAGTGTGTACTGGCTATTCAAGTCACGAGTCCGGACCGTGCCGATGCGGGTGGCGCCATGTTTGCTTAACCTATGAGTGCAAAGTGGGCAACACAGCTTTGCCCACCGAGCACCATGGCGGCGTCCATATCTTGTATTGGGAGTGCGCACTCTAGTTTTCTATATCTAGCTCTATGGCGTCTGCATAGAAAATTGGGAACGGTTTCGATTTTGAGAAATGTTTGGCGCAAAGCAGCCCGGTACGCTGGCTCTATTTGCGCGAATCCCTAACTAGCGCACATGATGCACCTGACTATTTGTGTTGTTGGTGGCGCTGTTCCGTTAGACTGGCGATTTAGACTGGATTCCGCTCCACCTATTCCACATACAACGATTGAATATGAGAATCATTCGTAGTATGTGGAATTTGTGGATCGGAAACCAGTCTAGTACTTGCGATTGGTAACGGTTTCCCTGCTAGCTTAGCGCGGTGTAACACAGCAAATGAATGGGCACCAACCAGTGTCTTCCACGGATCGTTCAACGCACGAGTTCGTTTCACTCAAAAATAGGGTCATTCAAAATCATTTTCTAGTCGAAATATTGATCTTGTGTATTCGGATATTTTACAGGGAGGTTCGAATGTGAGTAGAAATTATGCTACAGCTATTAGCACTAATCTTTGCTTCGGAAAAGCCAACTTTAGTCATGCAAGTCCGATTTCGAATTCTGCTACTGAAGCGAAACAGCGCGATTTCGATTCGTGTCACTACTTACGATCAAGACATCTTACTCTCCAATTTCCACCTTTCGTTTTCTTGTTATGAATATTATTTTTGCAATGTATTTTATATGATTGGCCACGCTCCTTTAAAGGCTCCAAGAAAGCTAAGTTTGTTGGGTTTTATTCTGATTAAACCTGCATGGGATGAGCTGACCTCCTGAATCGGGCGTTTCAAAAACAGCCCTAGAAGTGCAGGTTCTCAGGGAGGCAAATCAAGCAGAGTGGCGCACCCTGCTTTAACGGCTCTTACGGATGCTGATGCAGCCAGCCTTGCCACAAGACGTGATCATACACGTTACTGACCGATAAAATAATACATCCAACCTCAGCAGTTAGAGAAGTTACACGTATTGTCTCTACCCCTTCGTGACCGCCATCTTGAGTTTGTGACGTTTATCGTTCGGTGAAGGTTGAAGGTTGGGTTGAAATGTTATGAATATCAGTGAATTGCCTGACCATGAAAACCCTAGGGTAGACATTTAAATCATTGTTTTACACCAAATATTAAAGAAGTTACAGCCATTTCAATGATTTTCAAGGTCAACGGCGGCGACCTTGGAAGTGACCTCGATTTAAACCTATTTCCGGTGGCTTGAATTGGGCAGACTTTCTTTATGTTATTCAGCACACACAGTATAGGGGAAAAACCATGAACAGACCTTTTGCTCGAATTTTATTGGGTAGTCTGAGCGCTATATTTACCCGTCTACACGTACAGTACGTTGGCAATTGGTAAACCACGTCGCAAAGTCAGCTGACATCATCATGGCGTGTCATTTCATGTACATGTATGTCTATGTGACGAATTACCTATATACTGATATGGTTTCAAGCCCCGTCCGCAAAAAACAAAATTTATATTGGGAAAACTCCCATAGTCCTACATAACATTGTGGCAAGAAAAGAAAGATTACAAAACGTTGGATGAATTATTGACCAATATAATATGCAGAAAGGTTTGCTGTTTACCCAAACAATCAGTGTTGGGCATTGTACATTGTGTAACGTTTGGGCCCAATTGCTTGAAATTTCAGTTAATTATCGACTGTAAATAACAAACAGGAATTATAAAGTGTACAGATAGTTTGACCAGATAACCAGTTTGAATGAATAATCCGGACACGACTATAAAAAGGGGGAATCAGAGTTTATACTGTCCGATCCGAAGACTGGGCCTCGCCAAAAGTCACGATTTATTTCAACCAGTCTATGAATAAAAATACAAGCCACCTACCCTTTTAGATCCATCTACTTGATGATTTGGAGTATTTCCACAATGAAAACTACCGGGTCGGCGGGCAATTTATATGTAAATAGCAGTAACCATGGCATAGCTGTGCACTAGACTGGTTCCCGTCCACATATTCCACATTAGGAGAATATAGGGACAGGTAGACTGGTTTCCGCTCCCTACGTAGTCTCCAGACGTCATGTCAATTGTGACGGGAACCAGGTCTAAGGTAAAGGGCGCTTCATCTTGATCTGTGATTGATCGTCTTTGCGCGTGCGCATTGTGTGTTTTATATTAAAAAATTGGCGAAGCCCTTTGCTTTAGGCAATGTTTTTTATTTACATGTGAATATGTTCGACACGCACGGCCGGGTTGTCAATGCAAAATATTTGTGACCGGGCAGAATTCTGCCCGTCATGGCTGCCCCTTACCGATTCCTATATTTTCGCAATAAGCGATAGGATCGGGAACCAATCTAAGCTGTGCACGTGATACGTTTGGATGTCACAAAATTTGTTCCACATAGGAGCACATAACCGTTAATTTTCAAAGCGCGCTGCGCGCTATATGGCATGAGTGTACAACCATGGAGGTAGGAAAAGACCTCCATGGTACAACAATTTGAAAGGGGTTATTCCATATTTGACCAATACAAATTTAATATATTAACCTTAAAATATTAAATATGCCCATTTTAATATACATGTAGGCTATAGCATCAAAAAGAAAATTCAAACCTTGTCTGCATCACCCAGTGAGCTCCATATTTTACATGTAGTTTAAATCTGCTGTTGCAATCCTGTAACTATAGCCATTCATACGGTTACCGTAACTATAGCCACTGATAGCCACTGCGTAGTTTTAAATCCGTGGCATCACCATAAATACACACGCAGCGGCACGCGTACGTACGTGCACGCGACGTCAATTCAAACAATAGAGAGGTTTCGCAAGCGCGCGCACGGATACGGATAGCGCGACGGATACGTCACAGGTTGTGACGTCATACGCGTCTCACTATCTGCTACGCGTTTACGTTTGCACGGCACGCGTATCGAGGTCGCTATGCGTAAGCACTAAACGCGTAGTGAAATTTCGGATTTCTAGTGTTTTAACTTATTTTTCGTTGCGTTTACGTAGCCAGGTTATGAATTATGAATGTCTACGAACTTTTTGTGCATTTCAAAGCTTTGGATTGAAAGTAAAATTAGTATCAAAGCCGTGTTGTGCCGGGTAGTTTTCCCGCTGTCGGAAATAGACGCCGTTAAGCTAACACGCTGTAGTTTTGAAGTTGCGAAACCAGAGAAATGCCACTAACGGTTACGGATAGACTGGTCCCCATCCACATATTCCACACAGGAGAATATAAGGACAGGTAAAGGGCGCTTCATCTTGATCTGTAATTGGTCGTCTTTGCGCGTGCGCATTGTGTTTTTTATATTTAAAAATTGGCCAAGCCCTTTGCTTTAGGCAATGTACTTTATTTACATAATTGGATATGTTCGACACGCACGGCCAAGTTACAAATGTCAATGCAAAATCTGCGCACTTACTAAACAAAAAAGAATAATAATAACCACGTGACGGGCAGAATTCTGCCCGTCATGGCTGCCCTTTAGCTTTACCGATCCCTATATTTTCGCAATAAGCGAACCAATCTATAGGGATCGGGAACCAATCTACGGTTACGGATAGCTAAACGTATGCGTACGCGTATCCGTCGGCTTGCGAAACCTCCCTAGTGACGAATTGTACCCGACGATTAACGGTAACGTCCGGACGACCGGACGTGCATTCGGGTAACTTCGGGAACCTTCGGAAAAAGGAGGAATTCCTCCTGTTTCAAAATGGCGGCATTGGCGGATGCCGGACCTTAAATTCATTCTAGTCAAATAATGTTTGGTCCGAGTACCAGACTAATGTCGGAGCTGAACTACAGAGGGCGCTGTTCACTGCGCAAAGATCCACGTACATGTTTCCATCTGTTGTCCGTATAAAATGGAAGGTAAACTTACGATGAACAATTGTTCTTAATTTTCAACAGTCTGGGGTGGAATCTTCTTATTTTTTATTCGTATTTGTCTTTCTACTAACCGAGGATCAATACAATACCTTTTTATTCTCATGAAAAGCGGAGAAATAAACTCTGATTGCCCTTTAAAATGTGCGCTCTTTACCAACATTTGAGGACACTAGCTGTTACAGAATGTAGTGGTAAAAATAATGTTTCCCCCAAATTTATAAATTCTTAACCAACATAAGGCAGAAATATTTTCGTACACACAACATGTTGGGCATCTCGGGCCTAATATGCTCGACTTTTAGGTAAGCTCTCCCTGTTCATGAAGTGGCCAGCATGCTTCAGAAAATATTTGCTGTATAATTACCCAATGTGTTGAGCAGCGCACACCTCATTTTTTTTTGCTCGGCATTTGGGTATTTGTTTTCTCTTTTAATTATAAATAAACCTAAAAATAGAATTTCCCGATGTGACCAATTACATGCTGCAGAAATACAGAAGTCCATGGTATGATCAACATGTTCCGGTAATGTTTGCTTAATACACCACGTGTGTTGAGCAACCCAGGCCTAATTTGCTTGGCTTTTAGTGACTTTTCGCCCAAATAATAAAAACTTGCTGTATGTCGAGCAGCAGAGACGTCATTTGCTTGGATTGTGGTGTTATTTTTATCACTTGCAAATAATAAAAACACAGTGTGACAACATATTGTAGAAAAGGTTTTTGTATTTATGTTAAGATGAATGAAATGGGCCTTTTGCTTTAATTTTCAGTGTCCTTGCAAATAATACACAGCAATATATTTTACTGAATTTGACCAGTGGAAGGCTGTTGAAATAAATGCTTACGAGCATGTTTATGTACGTGTTCTTTCCACACTTCTCGTGAGGGAGTTGTTCCAGATACATTTCCTGATTTTGCCAACATTGGCAAAACAATTATACAACATAGCAGCACAAACAAGTTTTCCCTAAATGGATAAACGTTAAAGTTGCATTGCCCGTGTTTCGGTGAAAGGATTAAAAAAAATAATTTACACAAGCGAACGAATTTAGAAAGCTTACGCGTCTCTGTAACTTAAATTTCCGACGTCGGGAATTGGAGATACAGGCCCTTTTCTTGAAACGTGCTTCACATGTTGTACATGTGCGCGTACGCTCATATGTACATAGTATGTGTACAATGTACACATGTACGCGCACATGTACATTTACGTCATAATCCTGTCGATTAAATGACCTGCCAGCCATTTAATAATTTCTTGTTTTTAATCGACTGGCATTAATCCTTGACGGATTTTTACGTTCTTGGTACCAAATGAAAGCTGATAACTTTTTCTATTCTAGAAAAATACCTATTTAACTTTAAACAAAAAATTGTACGCCCAAATCGGCCCAAACACGGGCAGTGCAACTTTAACCAACGTGCTGCAGAAATGCTTGCTTTACACTTTTTGGAGCATGTTCCTTCTTTGGTAGCTAGCACTAAGAGGTCATTTCCATCTTGTTAATCAGGAATACAGTATACGTAACTCTTGTTTTTCTTTCCACCTGCACTGCAACAACTCCGGTATTAAAATGGTGATACAAACGTAGGGCTGGTCTGTTACTGCTGCAAGAGGGCGCACTACCGGGAATGGCCAACGCGTACACAAACCAATATTGACTAGAATAGTTTTGGGCCAAGACTAATACAAACTTGGTGTAAAACCTGAAGTTATTCTTTTGGTGTTAAAGTAACACCAAATTATTTCAATCTTATTGAATATCTTGGTGTCAATTTTACTGGTGTTAAAAAGTAACGCTAAGTAAGCATGCGCAAAAATCCACCTACTTGATTGGCTACAGGCGTTTCTTAAAGTTTCTCAACGTTTGCACACAAACCATAAACACTGTGTTGTATCTGTCCTTGTTCTGTCAGAGCATGCTTTATATTTCTTAAAGGGACACACCGGCTTTGTTGGGCTATTCTGGGCTCGAAATAGACCCATTCATTATTCTGAAGCGCTTTCCAGAGTAAATTAGATATATCCTGAAAAGACGCCGTCAAATTTGGCCGTTTTTGAGAACGTTTCCAAAATTCAAGGTCACGTGACTTTTCGGAACCAGATTCTGGTTCCCAAAAGTCACGTGGTCTTGTGAGTTAGTTGTATTTCCAGCCGTAGAAACCAGCGCGAGGTGCGAGTTGCTTTTGTCATTTGCGGTTGGTTTCTCTTGTTGGAAAATAATGTCCTACGAACACTATGTACATACCGTATTTTCCAATTTGTACACAAATCTGCCAACAGATTTCATAAGGAGGGTTTCTCCATGGGTGTTGATATGGACGAGAGAATATCTCAGATTATCGTGTCTTCGCTTCGCGTTCGCGGCGATAAATAATATCCGAAGGAAAAAACAGCATAGGCCTATTGAGGGCGCTAAAGACACCAAAACGTTGCGTTCGAGTTGCTTCCTCGAGTCAGCGCTGACCTCAGCTCAGGGATCATGCAAGGTGTGATGAGTCAGGGAAAACAAGGAATCGAGGTTAAACACGTGTCAACCCATATCGAACGCCACATTTATTTACAAACACATGATACATAATACATCGCGACGGCTGGTAAAGCGTATAGCCCAACATTCGTCTCTTTTGTTAATTTTAAACATTTCTAGTTAATTACGTGACATTTTGATAATTTGTTTTCACAACGACCATCGAAAAATTATGCTAGATTGCTACATTATGTAAACAGTAAGCCGGTGTGTCCCTTTAAGGGGTTGTAAAAGATTAAAGGCTCTTGCCTGTCTTCCCAAATCATGATGAGGACAATAGTCTTTGCCAAGCACATTGCTGTTCCACTGATACAGATTAGTGTGGATAAATATTGAATAAGGGTTACTACAAATTAAACACAAAAATTTAATGTACGAATAAAGTGTCATTTATTACGATGTGAAAACGTCAATCATTGGTCAGCAGATGCCCCACGTTTAGCTTTTCATATTGGGGCAAGTTGGGGAAGGGGAGAACAACAGTTGGTAAAATGGTTACCAACAATTGGCTATGCAATCTTACCCAAACCTTAGATGGTTGAATTTAACCAACAATTATATAGGCCATGCACATTTACCCAAACATTGGGTGATTTAATTTAACCAACAATTGGCCATAAACATTCACCTAAACCTTGGATGAATTAATTTAACCAACCGTTGACTATGCAATCTTCGAACCTTGGATAATTAAATTTATTTAACCAGCAATAGGCCTATTGGATATGCACATCTACCCAAACATTGGTTGATAGAGTTTAACCAACAATTGTACATACACAATATCACCCAAGGGTTGGGTAAAGCTGTTTACAGTGTTACAGTAGTAGATTTTAGATAAAATGACAACTACACATTGCTGTCGATGGTTATATGAAGACAATTTAGCATTATTTGTTGGTGTAAAACGGCTGTGAATTTGTGTGGAAAACAACAAAATATACATATTTCAAAAATAGCCTAAATTTTCCGTTGTCAATGGCGCAACAACTTAATTTTACACTACATAAAAAGACTGCGTCATATTCTTTCGAAATTAGCACATGAAACGATTGAATGTTTCCCTGGGTAAGTGCACATACTTTTGTAAGGCATCTCCGATATTAACATCGAAACGACTCTGGCGCCAGATTGGTGGATGTTTTCCTGCTTATTGATTGGTCAAAGCGACTGATTCTCAAAATGGCAGGTTCGCTCGTACCCACCGCCCTTACATTGCGCTGGGATGGGCTAATCTGTTTGCGCCCTCATTGGCCAAATCTTATACGACAGTTCGCTGGTACCCTGCAGCTCGCCCTTACAGGGCGCTGGGACCATCGATATATATACACTGGATGAAGCAACGACGTCTAAAATTGAAGCCATTGTACCCCACCGAATACAATGCCTTGCCTAGACTGGTCATACTGTAATATGGTTTACATGTGTTAAGTGGAACGCAAGCGATCGCATGGACCGGGGAGCAGTCTAGGCCAAGCATTGTTCGTCGGGTACAATGGCGGCCGGGGCGTGGCTTCAATTCTCGTATAGCCAACTGCTATTGCATACTTCATCAAGTGTATACATATCGATGGCTGCCGGACGGGCTAACTGTTTCCGCCCTCATTGGCCAAAATGTTATACGACACGTGATATCACGAGGTCACGTATTTTTCTTATAAACAGACGTAAAAACAATTTTCCAGCAGACAACGTACGTGGGTCTCGCACACAGTACACTAATTGTATTCGTAAATTTGATTTTTGCACTGAATATATAAGCGTTAGCATACTATTTATTAATTATTCGTCTGGCAGCAAGCAACCCACAATGCTCCGCGGGCCTGTATGTGACCTTTGCGTCACATGTAGCCCGTCCCAGCGCCCTGTAAGGACGAGCTGGGTGCGAGCGAAATACGACAGGTGGGGACCAGGTCACGTCTTTTTTCTTGTAAACGGACGTAAAAACATATTTCCAGCATGCAAGGCAGGTTTCGCACACAGTATACACTCATTTCATTCGTTGAATTTGGTTTTTGCACTGGATATTTATTTATTTATTTATTTATTTATTCACCACATCCAACAGCGGAAGGACCGCCAATTACAGGAATGGGATCAATTAACATAAATAACTATAAGTAAAAGTTCTGTATACATAAATAAAGCATTTAAAGCATTACAAAAATAAAAAATACACAAATTAAACAAATTAAACAAAAAGAATGACCAACAACTAACAACTCTGAACAAAATAAGAATTAAGAAAATAAATTAAAATTAAAATAAATAGAATAAATGTTTTACACAAAATTTTTACGTACATGTAGATTTAACTAAAAAGAGCATGGTTAACCTGTTAAGAGAAGGTGCACCAAACACATCACATTTCCCATGGAGCCCATTGTAGGTGGACGAAATCCTTGAGATAAAGCCACGCTTTGTCACCTCAATGCGACTCCATGGGACGTGGAGGATGTGTTTGTGTGCATGCCTTGTCCGTATTGCTGGAGTATGCAAGCTAAATGGGTTGGAATCTGTGGTAGAGAAAAAGTTGTGGAAATGTTTATACAAAAACAAACAATCATTGACATCTCTTCTGTGTTTTAGTGTTGGGAGTCTGTACAAGTCACAAAGATCAAGGTATTCAATGTTGACATAATTAGCATTACCGGTAGATAAGTTCCTATGCATGAAGTTGAGAAAGCGACACTGAACTCTCTCAATCCTGTGAGCCTGGTAAGCAGAGATATAATTAAACACTACTGTACAATACTCTAGATGGGGTCTAATTAGTGAGCAATATAAAGTACGGAGGACATGTTCGTTTTTCAGTGAGCGGAAGTTACGCCAAATTAAACCACACATACGATTAGCCTTTTTAATTACGGAGTCAACATGGGGAATAAAGGTTAGCTTGCTATCAATAACAATTCCGAGATCCTTTTGGACTGTTACCCTCTTAAGTACATTGTCACCAAGAGTGTAAGTTATACTGATGGGTTTCTTCTTAAGTGACAGTGACAAAACACAGCATTTACTGGCATTAAGAGATAATTTCCAAATTTCAGACCAAGTCATAATCCTATTCAAATCTTCTTGCAGTGAAGTTGCATCGGCGGGACATCCAACCTTACTAAAAACTTTCAAGTCATCAGCGAAAAGTAAACACTTATTATTAAGGCACTGGGGTATGTCATTTACAAACAAAGTGAACAAAGTCGGTCCTAGTACTGAGCCTTGGGGAACACCAGAGGGTACTGCATTCCAGCTAGAACAATAGCCGTCAACAATAACTCGATGTTTCCTACAAGTAAGATAACTACGTAACAAAGACAGAATATCAGGATGAATATTATAGGACGAAAGCTTATACAAGAGAAAATCGTGATTGACTCGATCAAAGGCCCTTGAGAAGTCAGTGTAAATAACATCCAACTGCTCTCTCCGTTCAACAGCATGGTAAGCATCTTGCAACAATGAGGTCAGGTTAGAGGAGCAATCTCTACCGGGGATGAAACCATGCTGCTGCTCGGCGATAGCGGGTTGGACGTGACACATGATCTGTTCACACAGGATTTTCTCAAAGACCTTTGATACCTGGGGAAGCAGAGAAATGGGCCTATAGTTAGCGACATTATGTTTGTTACCAGATTTGTGTATTGGAACGATATTAGCAACTTTCCAACAAGATGGAAAACAACCCTCCGTACTTGCTCTCTTAAACAGATATGCTAATGGATCACAGAGAACACGAGCACAGGATTTAAGCACAAAGCCTGAAAGATTGTCCGGTCCAGTGGCTTTAGATGGATCAGTCAGCTTGCGGAATACATCCGATGCAGTGATGCGTAACGTTGGCATGATGTCTAGTTTTGTGGAGTGGAGAGTGGGCATTGTAGCATCTAGTTGAGGAGAGGGTGGCAGATAAACGGACTGGAAACTGTCCATCAAGATGGATGCCTTAGCAGCGGAGTCTGCTGCTTCAAGTCCAGAGTTCTCATTTCGAAGAAGTGACGGCAAGGAGTGTTGATTACGACGAGACTTTATAAAACTCCAAAAGCGCTTTGGATTTTTACCGATGTCCCCTGCTACGGATGTTAAATACTTCGCGTATTTTTCCCGAACGATATGTAAGCATTAAAGGAGTGTGACCAGATCACTTTTTTTACCCATAACTCCCCGGGACTTACCTTATGGGTCATGAGATTTTTATATCGTAACATCCGTTATATTTTTCTGATTACGAAACTGAAACTCCCGCGCTTCTAGGCCGCATATTTCCGAGGATATCGTCGAAAATCCACCGATTATTTGTAAACTAATTTTCCAGTATCAACGGCCCGGTTTCGTCCATAATGCGATTTCGATTTACATGACTAGCGCCCTCAATCATTTGAATAAGAATTTATCTTATTGATAAACATAACGTACACATTTTCAGTTCAGTTTATCACTTTTATTGAAATAAATAATTTATTTTGTCTATAAACTTTTTTATAAATGTAAGATTTATAAGTGTCATTTTTTTTGTGGGTGAGAAAATATCAACATTTTTAAGCACGTAGGCTAACGCAACAACCATGACAACGTCGCGCAGTCGTGGGCGCCATGTTTGATATCCGCGTGCGTGTGTTATCTACATAAACGCGTACATATAATTAATTTTTCTTCATTTTGTGTTGCTTAGCTGATCAAGAAAAATATTTTCAAGCACAAGTACGATTTATACGTTACACATTTTGTTAAATAAATTATTTAATGTAAACAAATTAAATATCAAGACTAAAAGTACTACGAAGGTAAACATACATATGCATGAGTCAAGACTTCAGCCTGATACTTAGATTGGTTCCCGATCCCTATAGATTGGTTCGCTTATTGCGAAAATATAGGGATCGGTAAAGGGCAGCCATGACGGGCAGAATTCTGCCCGTCACGTGGTTATTATTATTTTTATTTTTTTAGTAAGTGCGCAGATTTTGCATTGACATTTGTAACTTGGCCGTGCGTGTCGAACATATCCAATTATGTAAATAAAGTACATTGCCTAAAGCGAAGGGCTTGGCCAATTTTTAAATATAAAAACACATTGCGCACGCGCAAAGACGACCAATTACAGATCAAGATGAAGCGCCCTTTACCTGTCCTTATATTCTCCTGTGTGGAATATGTGGACGGGAACCAGTCTACCTGATACTGAGCGTATTCAGACTGTAGAGGGCGGGCTTCATGCAAAGTTTATCAAAGTTTATAAAAGGTTTTTGTATTTATGTTAAGATGAATGAAATGGGCCTTTTGCTTTAATTTTCAGTGTCCTTGCAAATAATACACAGCAATAATATCGTACTGAATTTGACCAGAAGGCTCAGTTGAAATAATTGCTTACGAGCATGTTTATGTAAGTGTTCTTTCCACACTTCTCGTGAGGGAGTTGTTCCAAATGCATTTCCTGATTTTGCTAACATTGGCAAAACTATTATATAACATAGCAGCACAAACAAGTTTTCCGCAAATGGATAAACGTTAACCAACGTGCTGCAGAAATGCTTGATTTACACTTTTTGGAGCATGTTCCTTCTTTGGTAGCTAGCACTATATAGGTCATTTCCATCTTGTTAGTCAGGAATACAGTATACGTAACTCTTGTTTTTCTTTCCACCTGCACTGCAACAACTCCGGTATTAAAATGCTGATACAAACGTAGGGCTGGTCTGTTACTGCTGCAAGAGGGCGCACTACCGGGAATGGCCAACGCGTACACAAACCAATATTGACTAGAATAGTTTTGGGCCAAGACTAATACAAACTTGGTGTAAAACCTGAAGTGAATCTTTTGGTGTTAAAGTAACACCAAATTATTTAAATCTTATTGAATATCTTGGTGTCAATTTTACTGGTGTTAAAAAGTAACGCTAAGTAAGCATGCGCAAAAATCCACCTACTTGATTGGCTACAGGCGTTTCTTAAAGTTTCTCAAAGTTTGCACACAAACCATAAACACTGTGTTGTATCTGTCCTTGTTGTTCTGTCAGAGCATGCTTTATATTCCTTAAAGGGACACACCGGCTTTGTTGGGCTATTCTGGGCTCGAAATAGACCCATTCATTATTCTGAAGCGCTTTCCAGAGTAAATTAGATATATCCTGAAAAGACGCCGTCGAATTTGGCCGTTTTTGAGAACGTTTCCAAAATTCAAGGTCACGTGACTTTTCGGAACCAGATTCTGGTTCCGAAAGGTCACGTGGTCTTGTGAGTTAGTTGTATTTCCAGCCGTAGAAACCAGCGCGAGGTGCGAGTTGCTTTTGTCATTCGCGGTTGGTTTCTCTTGTTGGAAAATAATGTCCTACGAACACTATGTACATACCGTATTTTCCAATTTGTACACAAATCTGCCAACAGCTTTCATAAGGAGGGTTTCTGCATTGGTGTTGATATGGACGAGAGAATATCTCAGATTTTCGTGTCTTCGCTTCGCGTTCGCGGCGATAAATAATATCCAAAGAAAAAAAAGCATAGGCTTATTGAGGGCGCTAAAGACACCAAAACGTTGCGTTCGAGTTGCTTCCTCGAGTCAGCGCTGACCTCAGCTCAGAGATCATGTAAGGTGTGATGAGTCAGGGAAAACAAGGAATCGAGGTTAAACACGTGTCAACCCATATCGAACGCCACATTTATTTACAAACACATGATACATAATACATCGCGACGGCTGGTAAAGCGTATAGCCCAACACTCGTCTCTTTTGTTAATTTTAAACATTTCTAGTTAATTACGTGACATTTTGATAATTTGTTTTCACAACGACCATCGAAAAATTATGCTAGATTGCTACATTATGTAAACAGTAAGCCGGTGTGTCCCTTTGAGGGGTTGTAAAGGATTAAAGGCCTTGCCTGTCTTCTCAAATCATGATGAGGACAGTGGTCTTTGCCAAGCACATTGCTGTTCCACTGAATCAGATTAGTGTGGATAAATATTGAATAAGGGTTACCACAAATTAAACACAGAAATTTAATGTATGAATAAAGTGTCATTTATTACGATGTGAAAACGTCAATCATTGGTCAGCAGATGCCCCACGTTTAGCTTTTCATATTGGGGCAAGTTGGGGAAGGGGAGAACAACAGTTGGTAAAATGGTTACCAACAATTGGCTATGCAATCTTACCCAAACCTTAGATGGTTGAATTTAACCAACAATTATATAGGCCATGCACATTTACCCAAACATTGGGTGATTTAATTTAACCAACAATTGGCCATAAACATTCACCTAAACCTTGGATGAATTAATTTAACCAACCGTTGACTATGCAATCTTCGAACCTTGGATAATTAAATTTATTTAACCAGCAATAGGCCTATTGGATATGCACATCTACCCAAAGATTGGTTGATAGAGTTTAACCAACAATTGTACATACACAATATCACCCAAGGGTTGGGTAAAGCTGTTTACAGTGTTACAGTAGTATATTTTAGATAAAATGACAACTACACATTGCTGTCGATGGTTATATGAAGACAATTTAGAATTTTTTGTTGGTGTAAAACGGCTGTGAATTTGTGTGGAAAACAACAAAATATACATATTTCAAAAATAGCCTAAATTTTAAGTTGTCAATGGCGCAACAACTTTATTTTACACGACATAGAAAGACTGCGTCATATTCTTTCGAAATTAGCACATGAAACGATTGAATGTTTCCCTGGGTAAGTGCACTGACTTTTGTAAGGCATCTCCGATATTAACATCGAAACGACTCTGGCGCCAGATTGGTGGATGTTTTCCTGCTTATTGATTGGTCAAAGCGACTGATTCTCAAAATGGCAGGTTCGCTCGTACCCACCGCCCTTACATTGCGCTGGGATGGGCTAATCTGTTTGCGCCCTCATTGGCCAAATCTTATACGACAGTTCGCTGGTACCCTGCAGCTCGCCCTTACAGGGCGCTGGGACCATCGATATATATACACTGGATGAAGCAACGACGTCTAAAATTGAAGCCATTGTACCCCACCGAATACAATGCCTTGCCTAGACTGGTCATACTGTAATATGGTTTACATGTGTTAAGTGGAACGCAAGCGATCGCATGGACCGGGGAGCAGTCTAGGCCAAGCATTGTTCGTCGGGTACAATGGCGGCCGGGGCGTGGCTTCAATTCTCGTATAGCCAACTGCTATTGCATACTTCATCAAGTGTATACATATCGATGGCTGCCGGACGGGCTAACTGTTTCCGCCCTCATTGGCCAAAATGTTATACGACACGTGATATCACGAGGTCACGTATTTTTCTTATAAACAGACGTAAAAACAATTTTCCAGCAGACAACGTACGTGGGTCTCGCACACAGTACACTAATTGTATTCGTAAATTTGATTTTTGCACTGAATATATAAGCGTTAGCATACTATTTATTAATTATTCGTCTGGCAGCAAGCAACCCACAATGCTCCGCGGGCCTGTATGTGACCTTTGCGTCACATGTAGCCCGTCCCAGCGCCCTGTAAGGACGAGCTGGGTGCGAGCGAAATACGACAGGTGGGGACCAGGTCACGTCTTTTTTCTTGTAAACGGACGTAAAAACATATTTCCAGCATGCAAGGCAGGTTTCGCACACAGTATACACTCATTTCATTCGTTGAATTTGGTTTTTGCACTGGATATTTATTTATTTATTTATTCACCACATCCAACAGCGGAAGGACCGCCAATTACAGGAATGGGATCAATTAACATAAATAACTATAAGTAAAAGTTCTGTATACATAAATAAAGCATTTAAAGCATTACAAAAATAAAAAATACACAAATTAAACAAATTAAACAAAAAGAATGACCAACAACTAACAACTCTGAACAAAATAAGAATTAAGAAAATAAATTAAAATTAAAATAAATAGAATAAATGTTTTACACAAAAATTTTACGTACATGTAGATTTAACTAAAAAGAGCATGGTTAACCTGTTAAGAGAAGGTGCACCAAACACATCACATTTCCCATGGAGCCCATTGTAGGTGGACGAAATCCTTGAGATAAAGCCACGCTTTGTCACCTCAATGCGACTCCATGGGACGTGGAGGATGTGTTTGTGTGCATGCCTTGTCCGTATTGCTGGAGTATGCAAGCTAAATGGGTTGGAATCTGTGGTAGAGAAAAAGTTGTGGAAATGTTTATACAAAAACAAACAATCATTGACATCTCTTCTGTGTTTTAGTGTTGGGAGTCTGTACAAGTCACAAAGATCAAGGTATTCAATGTTGACATAATTAGCATTACCGGTAGATAAGTTCCTATGCATGAAGTTGAGAAAGCGACACTGAACTCTCTCAATCCTGTGAGCCTGGTAAGCAGAGATATAATTAAACACTACTGTACAATACTCTAGATGGGGTCTAATTAGTGAGCAATATAAAGTACGGAGGACATGTTCGTTTTTCAGTGAGCGGAAGTTACGCCAAATTAAACCACACATACGATTAGCCTTTTTAATTACGGAGTCAACATGGGGAATAAAGGTTAGCTTGCTATCAATAACAATTCCGAGATCCTTTTGGACTGTTACCCTCTTAAGTACATTGTCACCAAGAGTGTAAGTTATACTGATGGGTTTCTTCTTAAGTGACAGTGACAAAACACAGCATTTACTGGCATTAAGAGATAATTTCCAAATTTCAGACCAAGTCATAATCCTATTCAAATCTTCTTGCAGTGAAGTTGCATCGGCGGGACATCCAACCTTACTAAAAACTTTCAAGTCATCAGCGAAAAGTAAACACTTATTATTAAGGCACTGGGGTATGTCATTTACAAACAAAGTGAACAAAGTCGGTCCTAGTACTGAGCCTTGGGGAAAACCAGAGGGTACTGCATTCCAGCTAGAACAATAGCCGTCAACAATAACTCAATGTTTCCTACAAGTAAGATAACTACGTAACAAAGACAGAATATCAGGATGAATATTATAGGACGAAAGCTTATACAAGAGAAAATCGTGATTGACTCGATCAAAGGCCCTTGAGAAGTCAGTGTAAATAACATCCAACTGCTCTCTCCGTTCAACAGCATGGTAAGCATCTTGCAACAATGAGGTCAGGTTAGAGGAGCAATCTCTACCGGGGATGAAACCATGCTGCTGCTCGGCGATAGCGGGTTGGACGTGACACATGATCTGTTCACACAGGATTTTCTCAAAGACCTTTGATACCTGGGGAAGCAGAGAAATGGGCCTATAGTTAGCGACATTATGTTTGTTACCAGATTTGTGTATTGGAACGATATTAGCAACTTTCCAACAAGATGGAAAACAACCCTCCGTACTTGCTCTCTTAAACAGATATGCTAATGGTCACAGAGAACACGAGCACAGGATTTAAGCACAAAGCCTGAAAGATTGTCCGGTCCAGTGGCTTTAGATGGATCAGTCAGCTTGCGGAATACATCCGATGCAGTGATGCGTAACGTTGGCATGATGTCTAGTTTTGTGGAGTGGAGAGTGGGCATTGTAGCATCTAGTTGAGGAGAGGGTGGCAGATAAACGGACTGGAAACTGTCCATCAAGAGAGATGCCTTAGCAGCGGAGTCTGCTGCTTCAAGTCTAGAGTTCTCATTTCGAAGAAGTGACGGCAAGGAGTGTTGATTACGACGAGACTTTATAAAACTCCAAAAGCGCTTTGGATTTTTACCGATGTCCCCTGCTACGGATGTTAAATACTTCGCGTATTTTTCCCGAACGATATGTAAGCATTTAAGGAGTGTGACCAGATCACTTTTTTTACCCATAACTCCCCGGGACTTACCTTATGGGTCATGAGATTTTTATATCGTAACATCCGTTATATTTTTCTGATTACGAAACTGAAACTCCCGCGCTTCTAGGCCGCATATTTCCGAGGATATCGTCGAAAATCCACCGATTATTTGTAAACTAATTTTCCAGTATCAACGGCCCGGTTTCGTCCATAATGCGATTTCGATTTACATGACTAGCGCCCTCAATCATTTGAATAAGAATTTATCTTATTGATAAACATAACGTACACATTTTCAGTTCAGTTTATCACTTTTATTGAAATAAATAATTTATTTTGTCTATAAACTTTTTTATAAATGTAAGATTTATAAGTGTCATTTTTTTTGTGGGTGAGAAAATATCAACATTTTTAAGCACGTAGGCTAACGCAACAACCATGACAACGTCGCGCAGTCGTGGGCGCCATGTTTGATATCCGCGTGCGTGTGTTATCTACATAAACGCGTACATATAATTAATTTTTCTTCATTTTGTGTTGCTTAGCTGATCAAGAAAAATATTTTCAAGCACAAGTACGATTTATACGTTACACATTTTGTTAAATAAATTATTTAATGTAAACAAATTAAATATCAAGACTAAAAGTACTACGAAGGTGAACATACATATGCATGAGTCAAGACTTCAGCCTGATACTTAGATTGGTTCCCGATCCCTATAGATTGGTTCGCTTATTGCGAAAATATAGGGATCGGTAAAGGGCAGCCATGACGGGCAGAATTCTGCCCGTCACGTGGTTATTATTATTTTTATTTTTTTAGTAAGTGCGCAGATTTTGCATTGACATTTGTAACTTGGCCGTGCGTGTCGAACATATCCAATTATGTAAATAAAGTACATTGCCTAAAGCGAAGGGCTTGGCCAATTTTTAAATATAAAAACACATTGCGCACGCGCAAAGACGACCAATTACAGATCAAGATGAAGCGCCCTTTACCTGTCCTTATATTCTCCTGTGTGGAATATGTGGACGGGAACCAGTCTACCTGATACTGAGCGTATTCAGACTGTAGAGGGCGGGCTTCATGCAAAGTTTATCAAAGTTTATAAAAGGTTTTTGTATTTATGTTAAGGTGAATGAAATGGGCCTTTTGCTTTAATTGTCAGTGTCCTTGCAAATAATACACAGCAATAATATCGTACTGAATTTGACCAGAAGGCTCAGTTGAAATAATTGCTTACGAGCATGTTTATGTAAGTGTTCTTTCCACACTTCTCGTGAGGGAGTTGTTCCAAATGCATTTCCTGATTTTGCTAACATTGGCAAAACTATTATATAACATAGCAGCACAAACAAGTTTTCCGCAAATGGATAAACGTTAACCAACGTGCTGCAGAAATGCTTGATTTACACTTTTTGGAGCATGTTCCTTCTTTGGTAGCTAGCACTATATAGGTCATTTCCATCTTGTTAGTCAGGAATACAGTATACGTAACTCTTGTTTTTCTTTCCACCTGCACTGCAACAACTCCGGTATTAAAAGGCTGATACAAACGTAGGGCTGGTCTGTTACTGCTGCAAGAGGGCGCACTACCGGGAATGGCCAACGCGTACACAAACCAATATTGACTAGAATAGTTTTGGGCCAAGACTAATACAAACTTGGTGTAAAACCTGAAGTGATCTTTTGGTGTTAAAGTAACACCAAATTATTTAAATCTTATTTCATATCTTGGTGTCAATTTTACTGGTGTTAAAAAGTAACGCTAAGTAAGCATGCGCAAAAATCCACCTACTTGATTGGCTACAGGCGTTTCTTAAAGTTTCTCAAAGTTCGCACACAAATCATAAACACTGTATTGTATCTGTCCTTGTTGTTCTGTCAGAGCATGCTTTATATTCCTTAAAGGGACACACCGGCTTTGTTGGGCTATTCTGGGCTCGAAATAGACCCATTCATTATTCTGAAGCGCTTTCCAGGGTAAATTAGATATATCCTGAAAAGACGCCGTCGAATTTGGCCGTTTTTGAGAACGTTTCCAAAATTCAAGGTCACGTGACTTTTCGGAACCAGATTCTGGTTCCGAAAGGTCACGTGGTCTTGTGAGTTAGTTGTATTTCCAGCCGTAGAAACCAGCGCGAGGTGCGAGTTGCTTTTGTCATTCGCGGTTGGTTTCTCTTGTTGGAAAATAATGTCCTACGAACACTATGTACATACCGTATTTTCCAATTTGTACACAAATCTGCCAACAGCTTTCATAAGGAGGGTTTCTGCATTGGTGTTGATATGGACGAGAGAATATCTCAGATTTTCGTGTCTTCGCTTCGCGTTCGCGGCGATAAATAATATCCAAAG
Source organism: Henricia sp. BOLD:AAB3569 (assembly GCA_037783545.1). Lineage (NCBI taxonomy): Eukaryota > Metazoa > Echinodermata > Asteroidea > Spinulosida > Echinasteridae > Henricia > Henricia sp. BOLD:AAB3569. The sequence continues at coordinate 67,147 of JBBELK010000837.1, read as the reverse complement.
AAAAAAAAGCATAGGCTTATTGAGGCGCTAAAGACACCAAAACGTTGCGTTCGAGTTGCTTCCTCGAGTCAGCGCTGACCTCAGCTCAGAGATCATGTAAGGTGTGATGAGTCAGGGAAAACAAGGAATCGAGGTTAAACACGTGTCAACCCATATCGAACGCCACATTTATTTACAAACACATGATACATAATACATCGCGACGGCTGGTAAAGCGTATAGCCCAACACTCGTCTCTTTTGTTAATTTTAAACATTTCTAGTTAATTACGTGACATTTTGATAATTTGTTTTCACAACGACCATCGAAAAATTATGCTAGATTGCTACATTATGTAAACAGTAAGCCGGTGTGTCCCTTTGAGGGGTTGTAAAGGATTAAAGGCCTTGCCTGTCTTCTCAAATCATGATGAGGACAGTGGTCTTTGCCAAGCACATTGCTGTTCCACTGAATCAGATTAGTGTGGATAAATATTGAATAAGGGTTACCACAAATTAAACACAGAAATTTAATGTATGAAAAAAGTGTCATTTATTACGATGTGAAAACGTCAATCATTGGTCAGCAGATGCCCCACGTTTAGCTTTTCATATTGGGGCAAGTTGGGGAAGGGGAGAACAACAGTTGGTAAAATGGTTACCAACAATTGGCTATGCAATCTTACCCAAACCTTAGATGGTTGAATTTAACCAACAATTATATAGGCCATGCACATTTACCCAAACATTGGGTGATTTAATTTAACCAACAATTGGCCATAAACATTCACCTAAACCTTGGATGAATTAATTTAACCAACCGTTGACTATGCAATCTTCGAACCTTGGATAATTAAATTTATTTAACCAGCAATAGGCCTATTGGATATGCACATCTACCCAAACATTGGTTGATAGAGTTTAACCAACAATTGTACATACACAATATCACCCAAGGGTTGGGTAAAGCTGTTTACAGTGTTACAGTAGTAGATTTTAGATAAAATGACAACTACACATTGCTGTCGATGGTTATATGAAGACAATTTAGCATTATTTGTTGGTGTAAAACGGCTGTGAATTTGTGTGGAAAACAACAAAATATACATATTTCAAAAATAGCCTAAATTTTAAGTTGTCAATGGCGCAACAACTTAATTTTACACGACATAGAAAGACTGCGTCATATTCTTTCGAAATTAGCACATGAAACGATTGAATGTTTCCCTGGGTAAGTGCACTGACTTTTGTAAGGCATCTCCGATATTAACATCGAAACGACTCTGGCGCCAGATTGGTGGATGTTTTCCTGCTTATTGATTGGTCAAAGCGACTGATTCTCAAAATGGCAGGTTCGCTCGTACCCACCGCCCTTACATTGCGCTGGAATGGGCTAATCTGTTTGCGCCCTCATTGGCCAAATATTATACGACAGTTCGCTGGTACCCTGCAGCTCGCCCTTACAGGGCGCTGGGACCATCGATATATATACACTGGATGAAGCAACGACGTCTAAAATTGAAGCCACCGTCCGCCATTGTACCCCACCGAATACAATGGGTGAGGTCACAATTCTGTGTGTGTTACGTGTTAGTGTTAGTGTTACAGATCTGTTAACAGATCTGTTAACTTAATCAGAATTGTGACCTCAGAACAAACTCCGTGTTAACAGGACGTGTTAAAAGTCGCGCACAGAACCGCAAATTGAGGCGAGTGAGGGCGCAATCCCGTGTTGCCTGTTAGTGTTAGTGTGACAGATCTGTTAACCCCATGTTAACATCATGTTAACATCGAGTTAACATCGAGTTAAATCGGAGTCTCGGGAAACCGTGTTAGTGTTAGTGTAACAGATCTGTTGACTGGGCATCTTGGGAAATGTCAAGTCGGTAGGGTTCTGCACGACTTTCAACATACTAACACACACAGAATTGTGACCTCCGGTCCGTGTTACACGAGCTTAACCACTAAGTGATTGAAATTTCTAAAATCTTCACGGAGCCAAAAAAAATTCCCAATTGCGGGTACAATCCAAGACCTGACACATATATAAGTTGTACTAAAAACCCGACTTCAATTTATTGAGAATCATGAACGTTGTAAACTAATCAAAATTAACACCATCCACTTTGTTCAGATTAAGTTAACAGATCTGTTAACAGATCTGTTACACTAACACGATCTGTAACATGAGCTGTTGAACTAACATGAGATGTAACACTAACACGTCCTAAACACCAAGTTAACATCGAGTTAACACGGCGTTTGTTCCGAGGTCACAATTCTGATTAAGTTAACAGATCTGTTACAGTAACACTAACACACAGCGCAGAATTGTGACTTCGCCCTGTGTACAGCGTAGAGAACTAACATAATGTTAACACCGTGTTAACAGATCTGTTAACATGATGTTAACGTGGACGCTCAGTTAGGGGTCCAGATTTACGCCGTGTTAACAGATCTGTTAACAGATCTGTTACACTAACACTAACACGTAACACACACAGAATTGTGACCTCACCCAATGCCTTGCCTGGACTGGTCATACTGTAATATGGTTTACATGTGTTAAGTGGAACGCAAGCGATCGCATGGACCGGGGAGCAGTCTAGGCCAAGCATTGTTCGTCGGGTACAATGGCGGCCGGGGCGTGGCTTCAATTCTCGTATAGCCAACTGCTATAGACTACTAAAGTGTGACGTCAGTTGCCATGGTTATTGGGTCTAAACATTCGCTGGTAATCTGAAACGTCTATTGGTATAGCGCAGGGAAACAGTTCACTGGTTTTAGTGTAGACCCAAAATCCATGGCAACACACAAAGGGTGACGTTTTCACTTTAGTAGTCTATTGCATACTTCATCAAGTGTATACATATCGATGGCTGGGACGGGCTAACTGTTTCCGCCCTCATTGGCCAAAATGTTATACGACACGTATATCACGAGGTCACGTATTTTTCTTATAAACAGACGTAAAAACAATTTTCCAGCAGACAACGTACGTGGGTCTCGCACACAGTACACTAATTGTATTCGTAAATTTTTGCACTGAATATATAAGCGTTAGCATACTATTTATTAATTATTCGTCTGGCAGCAAGCAACCCACAATGCTCCGCGGGCCTGTATGTGACCTTTGCGTCACATGTAGCCCGTCCCAGCGCCCTGTAAGGACGAGCTGGGTGCGAGCGAAATACGACAGGTGGGGACCAGGTCACGTCTTTTTCTTGTAAACGGACGTAAAAACATATTTCCAGCATGCAAGGCAGGTTTCGCACACAGTATACACTCATTTCATTCGTTGAATTTGATTTTTGCACTGGATATTTATTTATTTATTTATTTATTTATTCACCACATCCAACAGCGGAAGGACCGCCAATTACAGGAATGGGATCAATTAACATAAATAACTATAAGTAAAAGTTCTGTATACATAAATAAAGCATTTAAAGCATTAACAAAATAAACAATACACAAATACACAAATTAAACAAAAAGAATGACCAACAACTACAAATTCTGAACAAAATAAGAATTAAGAAAATAAATAAAAATAAAAATAAATAGAATAAATGTTTTACACAAAAATTGTACGTACATGTAGATTTAACTAAAAAGAGCATGGTTAACCTGTTTGCGAAAGGAGTTAAGAGAAGGTGCACCAAACACATCACATTTCCCATGGAGCCCATTGTAGGTGGACGAAATCCTTGAGATAAAGCCACGCTTTGTCACCTCAATGCGACTCCATGGGACGTGGAGGATGTGTTTGTGTGCATGCCTTGTCCGTATTGCTGGAGTATGCAAGCTAAATGGGTTGGAATCTGTGGTAGAGAAAAAGTTGTGGAAATGTTTATACAAAAACAAACAATCATTGACATCTCTTCTGTGTTGGGAGTCTGTACAAGTCACAAAGATCAAGGTATTCAATGTTGACATAATTAGCATTACCGGTAGATAAGTTCCTATGCATGAAGTTGAGAAAGCGACACTGAACTCTCTCAATCCTGTGAGCCTGGTAAGCAGAGATATAATTAAACACTACTGTACAATACTCTAGATGGGGTCTAATTAGTGAGCAATATAAAGTACGGAAGACATGTTCGTTTTTCAGTGAGCGGAAGTTACGCCAAATTAAACCACACATACGATTAGCCTTTTTAATTACGGAGTCAACATGGGGAATAAAGGTTAGCTTGCTATCAATAAAAATTCCGAGATCCTTTTGGACTGTTACCCTCTTAAGTACATTGTCACCAAGAGTGTAAGTTATACTGATGGGTTTCTTCTTAAGTGACAGTGACAAAACACAGCATTTACTGGCATTAAGAGATAATTTCCAAATTTCAGACCAAGTCATAATCCTATTCAAATCTTCTTGCAGTGAAGTTGCATCGGCGGGACATCCAACCTTACTAACAACTTTCAAGTCATCAGCGAAAAGTAAACACTTATTATTAAGGCACTGGGGTATGTCATTTACAAACAAAGTGAACAAAGTCGGTCCTAGTACTGAGCCTTGGGGAACACCAGAGGGTACTGCATTCCAGCTAGAACAATAGCCGTCAACAATAACTCGATGTTTCCTACAAGTAAGATAACTACGTAACAAAGACAGAATATCAGGATGAATATTATAGGACGAAAGCTTATACAAGAGAAAATCGTGATTGACTCGATCAAAGGCCTTTGAGAAGTCAGTGTAAATAACATCCAACTGCTCTCTCAGTTCAACAGCATGGTAAGCATCTTGCAACAATGAGGTCAGGTTAGAGGAGCAATCTCTACCGGGGATGAAACCATGCTGCTGCTCGGCGATAGCGGGTTGGACGTGACACATGATCTGTTCACACAGGATTTTCTCATAGACCTTTGATACCTGGGGAAGCAGAGAAATGGGCCTATAGTTAGCGACATTATGTTTGTTACCAGATTTGTGTATTGGAACGATATTAGCAACTTTCCAACAAGATGGAAAACAACCCTCCGTACTTGCTCTCTTAAACAGATATGCTAATGGTCACAGAGAACACGAGCACAGGATTTAAGCACAAAGCCTGAAAGATTGTCCGGTCCAGTGGCTTTAGATGGATCAATGTCAGTCAGCTTGCGGAATACATCCGATGCAGTGATGCGTAACGTTGGCATGATGTCTAGTTTTGTGGAGTGGAGAGTGGGCATTGTAGCATCTAGTTGAGGAGAGGGTGGCAGATAAACGGACTGGAAACTGTCCATCAAGAGGGATGCCTTAGCAGCGGAGTCAGTCTGCTGCTTCAAGTCCAGAGTTCTCATTTCGAAGAAGTGACGGCAAGGAGTGTTGATTACGACGAGACTTTATAAAACTCCAAAAGCGCTTTGGATTTTTACCGATGTCCCCTGCTACGGATGTTAAATACTTCGCGTATTTTGCCCGAACGATATGTAAGCATTAAAGGAGTGTGACCAGATCACTTTTTTTACCCATAACTCTCCGGGACTTACCTTATGGGTCATGAGATTTTTATATCGTAACATCCGTTATATTTTTCTGATTACGAAACTGAAACTCCCGCGCTTCTAGGCCGCATATTTCCGAGGATATCGTCGCAAATCCACCGATTATTTGTAAACTAATTTTCCAGTATCAACGGCCCGGTTTCGTCCATAATGCGATTTCGATTTACATGACTAGCGCCCTCAATCATCTGAATAAGAATTTATCTTATTGATAAAAATAACGTACACATTTTCAGTTCAGTTTATCACTTTATTGAAATAAATAATTTATTTTGTCTATAAACTTTTTTATAAATGTAAGATTTATAAGTGTCATTTTTTTTGTGGGTGAGAAAATATCAAAAATTTTAAGCACGTAGGCTAACGCAACAACCATGACAACGTCGCGCAGTCGTGGGCGCCATGTTTGATATCCGCGTGCGTGTGTTATCTACATAAACGCGTACATATAATTAATTTTTCTTCATTTTGTGTTGCTTAGCTGATCAAGAAAAATATTTTCAAGCACAAGTACGATTTATACGTTACACATTTTGTTAAATAAATTATTTAATGTAAACAAATTAAATATCAAGACTAAAAGTACTACGAAGGTGACATACATATGCATGAGTCAAGACTTCAGCCTGATACTTAGATTGGTTCCCGATCCCTATAGATTGGTTCGCTTATTGCGAAAATATAGGGATCGGTGTCGAACATATCCAATTATGTAAATAAAGTACATTGCCTAAAGCAAAGGGCTTGGCCAATTTTTTAATATAATAACACATTGCGCACGCGCAAAAACGACCAATTACAGATCAAGATGAAGCGCCCTTTACCTGTCCTTATATTCTCCTGTGTGGAATATGTGGACGGGAACCAGTCTACCTGATACTGAGCGTATTCAGACTGTAGAGGGCGGGCTTCATGCAAAGTTTATCCGCTGAAAGCCGACTCGATAGTTTTGTTAATTTTTTTTACTGAAAATCGCGAATGTTTTCGGGTTTTTTGGACATGGGAGGTGTGTATGGGAGTTACTTGATAATATTGGTAAGTTACATCAAAAACTATTTTCCAGAAACCCTGGTCACGCTCCTTTAAGCATACTATTTATTAATTATTCGTCCGGCAGCAAGCAACCCACAATGCTCCGCGCGTCTGTAGCTGTGACCTTTGCGTGACGTATTTCCTTCACAGAAATCTGTGAAGCACATCAGCCTATCCCAGCGCCCTGTAATAAGGGCAGTGTGGGCATGAGCGAAAATGCAAGGATGCATGTTTTAATATTTATAGCATCGCACACTGATTTTTTGAGCAGATTTTTTTTCCTTAGGAAAAAAATAATGGGCTGCGAAATGTATGTTTTGAAAATATATTAGCATGCATTCGACTATCCATACATTGTATATGCTTGTACACAACCAAATTCTGAGGCATACAAGGGAATTTTGAGAGGAAAATGTGAAATCTCGCGCCCCAAAAATACTTCTTAAAACAAAAATTGAGATTACCTGAGATGACCTTTCCAACGTGCAGCCAATGAGGTATCAGAGAAGCCGCGATAGACAGCTCGTGGCTGGCGCAACAATCAAGGAGACGTTAGTCATTATCGTTCATACTGCCGAGGCCATGCATGGGACTGAAAATCAGAACCAATGCGTGCATTGAAAGTCTCCTGCAAGCACAATGTTGTCTCCGGCTGGTATATTGAGCAAGGTGTCATCTAGTAATTGATATAATTCATCCTTCTCCACAGAATCAGCCAGCTGAGTGGGAGCATACGCAGAGATGAAAGTTACGAAGCCACTGCTGACGCGAATCCGCATGGACATGAGACGCGGAGAGATCTGAGGAAAATAGACTGTTGCATACATTGGACGTATACACTGTAAAACAAATTTACGGGTTGCCAACAAAGAAACCTTAAAATTACGGTTATTATTTTTAACGATTTTGTCCTGTAAAATGCTGCGTTATTCCCGTATTTTACGGTGTTTTCCCCGTACTTTCCCTGTACTTACCCCTTCCAGTACTTTTAGACTTCTACTGATTCATGTATGTTTACTATGGTGTTCAACACCTGCCATCTCGCGTCTCGCATCTCGCCTACCAAATCTCGCCTTAAATTTCGAACCTCGCATCTCGCATCTCTCCCTCTTAACGGTTCAGCTTGGCTGTGAGAACGTGATCAAACGTGCAGCACGTGAGGGCTCGTGAAGAGAACGATGGGGAGAGAGAGCAAGGGAACTTGAATTTCCCGCGGAAAACGTGATGCGACACTGAAGTGAACGTGACCATCACGTTTTAATAAAATCTAAACGTAGCAGAACTTAAACACAAATACAATTTTCTCCCGTTCTGTCTCATTTGCCAGAAATGTTAAAATGAGCGAAACGGCTCCTCGATCGTCTGACCTTAAAATATTGGCGGTTGCAAACAACATTGGTGCTCTTTTTGTCTCGCGGAGGGTCACACCAGTCAGGTAATGGAATGGGGTTTTAACGTTGCGACGATCTTCTTTGAATTATCACTTTACCGCACCGCGTTTGTAAACGCCCAGACGCCAATAAATGGAAAAAGCACCTTAAAATCTATTGATTCAATAAACAAAATGAAGAAAATGTTGTCCGAGTTTGTCACAAAGAAATACAAATGTTTGACCTTTTGTTTCCGGTTTGCAAGTACCTTTACGAATGGCAGGCTCACTGGCTTGGTGCATCTCAGAAATATTAGCGTTGCTAAATCAAATATCTGGTTTGAACGTCAACCTGAACGCCCACGTCTGTTAAGAGTAGATAAAACCACCAAAAATCCCAAATAAATAAAGTCTACATGGACGGAAATCGTACAAGACGGAAATCGCAAAGACCGTCTGAAGCCGAATCAAGAACCTTTGAAAACGGCTATAATGCACGTATTCGCGCCAACTACACGGCGCCAAATTATTCGCGCCACTTCCGGAGTACCAGCGACGCGCTGTCATGGCTGTGTGGTTTTTCTACGGCGTGTACGGTTACCAGTTTATCTCAGAGACGGAAATAAAAGGTCGGATTTGAAATTTTGTGAACTTTTTGCTCAATTAATCTTTCGCACAGGTGATAAATGGGATTTTAAGATTGTTTACAGTGGACCCCAAATCGGTAGGTGAAACTGTTAATGTTGACGTGGTGTGAAAATGGTACTGGAAAAAAAAAGGTCGCTGCGTGTGTTAAAACTTATGTACGAGGTCCCCGGAAGTCGACGAGTCCCGCACGCTCTCGAGGTCAAGTTACACGGTCTATACACATATCCATTCCATAATAAAAGTGTGAATATTATTTATTATACAAATAATTGAATTAATATTGACCAGCAGTTTTGACGAAAGCGTTGTGATAAAAAATCAGTGCGGATGTAAACAAGAAAATATACTGGTAGTTTGAACTGCTGTTGTGCAAGAGTCGCTTAATGAGATTAGTGCTCCACTGGGCATCATTATACATCTTTTCTCTTTTAGAATCGTCCAAATCAGAATACAGTGGACAAGATTTGTACTTGTGTGATAACGTACGTTTCATAAGCGTCATTAGTTAAAACGGAACGAAAGCTCATTGGTACACTTGTCTAGTATACGTGCGCGTTTTATGTAGCATGCGCTTTGTTTGACAGTGAAATAACTTCCGTGTTTTCAGTTTTATAATTATTGCAAGCCAAATTTTTAAGAAATACTCACACACAAAAAAACGATTTACTATCATTTTCCCTACTCCGTTGCAGTAGCTAGAGAAACCATGGAAGACATCTTGTACCTGGGCGACAAATATTTCTACACGCCATACATTTACCCAGAGTGGTGGCCAGAAGACGACTGGAAACGGCAGTTGATCAGCATTCTCATTTTCAATTGGATTGGACAGTACCTTCTGTATTTTCTCCTCGGTGGACTTGACTACTATTTCGTGTTCGACCACCGACTGAAGAAACATCCTTTGTATATAAAGGTGAGAATCAATTTTTGGCAAGTTTAGCGAGCAAAATACTGGTTAGTCGTTCGATTTTTTGTTAAGCGTCTCGGAAAAACTTAGCACACAGCATATGAAAAACAATGATACTAAATATAACTTTGTCATCTGCCAACGGATTTAACCCAAGATTTCAGACCATGTAAAAAGGTCTGATAATTTTTATTGAGCGACTTGGATCAGTTTTGTCCGAGAGGGTAAGATTTAAAAACCATGCAATACAAAAATTAAAAACATAGAAAATAGGTGGGGGATGGGGGGCGGGGGGCGGGGGGGGGGGGGGGGGGGGGGGGGGGGGGGAGAATCTGCAACTTTCGACTTGGTCTCATTTAATGTTGATACGTCGATGCATTTGCTTTTACTACCACTTTCTAAGCATTTACTCGTGATTGTATGAATAAAAATTAAGCTAATGCTCTCACTAAAAAGCATTTGCTAAATACATGTTTCATACACTTGCTAAACCGCTAGCATTTGCTTCGTTTTGTATGAAAGTATAAGTGCTACCAATTCCAACTGTGCACTATAAGCAACCACATGTGTTGAGCATTTACTACCATTTGTAATAATAGATGCTAGACAGTAAAATAAACTTTTATTCATATAAATCGAAGCATTTGCTTATTCTAAATGCTTATACTTTTGTTATTGCTTTACCTGTTTACATGAACTTTATTTTTATTTTTTTACAAATACGGCCCATTGCAATGCACAGTAGGGGAGTCGGTATTAGCCTGTTGTCCCGGATTTTATCGGGATCGTAACATAAAACAAATTTCAGTATTTTCGCGTACCCGCGCATGGCGTGTGCCGACGTACGTAAACAAACACAACCCTTTGTCTCACGCTGAATTGTGCTTATTAACTATACCCAACACGATAATCACAAAGGGACTCCTCACTCTCCCCCACACACACATACAAACAGATCCACTGTTAACTTACCAACTCCCTCTAAAACCTGAAAGGAATTCTTTCAAAATTCCTTGGATGTTTGAAGCACAAAGGAGGAACAATGGAAAGTGGTGGCGGGGGGTTGGGGCAGTTGTCGGTATATTGTGTCACGTCGTGCTGCATATAAAATGCAAACCGGCGCTTTTTGCAAAGATCCAGTATCTCTCTTGTCCTCATATTCGTGTCCGTATGTGGAATATCAGGTCCGTGAAATAGTCTTGCGCCCGGTGGTCAGCGCTGTGCAAACTGTCACAATTATGCACCTGTCAATATTGTTCCTAAGTTACATGATCTGTATTTAGACTTGAAGATGACATAATAATGCACATATCATGTATTTAGGTCAGTCGGAATTTCCTCGTCCGTGTAACACCCAAAATACTTAACCAGAGCTACACAGTAAGAATCCCTATGGTTGCACACAAGTAAATAGTGCTCCCATAGGAACCAATGCTAAATGCCCCATTTTCAAAAATCATTTAAAAATTCTCACAACTCTCTCAGCTTCTCAGGACAACAACCAGAATACTCATTGAAGTCCCATCTTTTCAATTCTGTTCAATTTTATGAGGGTAATCCGTCACTTTTATTCCCTAATTTGCACTTGAAACAAAACTATCCCTGCAACAGTGAAAATTGCTAAACAGACCAGCGTCCATTTTGGAACAAAGGCACATACGCTACTTGGCAAAATAGGGCCACTTTTAGGAGCTACAGTGTCTAAAATGTTTGTAGTTGGAAGAAAAAATACCCCACATCGCGGCGATAGTCATATTCTACACAAGACCACACTCGTTCAGCTCGCAATTCTCTCTAATATAAAAGAATTTGAGGGCATACAAAATATTCATGAGCTCGGCGCACAGATCTTGCCTATTTACTTGTGTGCACCCCTATTCATTGGTAAAAACATTTATCGATGTTAAAAAGAAAATTGAAGGGTCTTATTTACGTTTTTTTCTGGTTTTGTATCTTTAAACTACTTTCTTCATATCGGATTAGCAATGAGTGCTTCGCCGCGCGCCCAGAGTAAAGGCTCTCGAGTGTCATTGCGCGACGGATCGTACCATTATTTGTAGGCTATGCAGTTTATGAAAGTTCAAGTACGCCGCCAATAAATGCATCATATACCCATTGAAACTGCATTTGAATGTTTTAATACCGTGTTGGGAGAGTAATAAATTCTTCCTGTTTGAAAATATGAATATTTGTTGCGTTTGTTCGTATTGTGTAATCCCTGCTAAATTCGGCCGCCCCCGTCCATATATTATATTACGTGATTTGTCCTTTCGGATACGGCGCTAGACTGGTTCCCGCTCCACATCTAAAAAAAAGTCAATCGGAACGGACGTGCCACTGAATGGGAAAACCCATGGATTATCTTTGCTTTATTTCCACAAACCGAAAAAGATCACTAAATTGAAACATTCTGAACCTCAAAATTTACAATTTATGAAACAATTTGGGACGTTTGGTGAGGTTAAAGTACCTGGATATACAAGTCAATCGTAATACCAAATCACACATGGTTTTGGCTGGAAACAATTTTAAAAAGTAAATAAACTTTGTGCTGAGCACATTTCTGTACTGGACAGCTCCATGAAATTTGTACCTGGCGCTGTTTAGCAAAATAATTTGCTAAGCAAAGATTTTATTAATGAATTACTTTGTAAAATGAGGAACCAGCTAAATTTGTATTTCAAATTGTGCTTAAAAACAGTATCAACATTTTAGTACACATGTAAATACATATCACAATATTTTGTCAGACAACCAACTTTTGCAATATAAAGCAGATAAATTATGTGCTGAGCAATGTTTCGTGCCAATAACGCCATGAAATTGGCCCCTGGAGTTCAGAATTTTTTTTTCCCTTTTTTCAATACTTCATTGCACCAACACTGCTGTCCTCATCTTTTGCATCAATGTCATTCGTCATCAAAGTCTTCATTATCTTTAAAGCCCCAAAATTTTACTTCACAAGTAGACAAGAAAAAGACAACTAAAAGCGTTGATAGCAAGGTAACAATCACATGATTTGTTTCAAGTAAATATTGTACCTTTGTGAAAGAAAACTGCTAACTCAAGGTGTTTTAAGTTTGGAAAACTTTTGTTTACCTTTCATACATGTGGCTTAAATTTCTACAAGGCTCTTTTATTATCAACATTTTACTAAGACTGTAATATTGTGGGGAAATAAAACATGTTCCAAATTATTTAAAACTTTATTAAACAGCTTATACCGGCAAAGCATTGTTATGACAATTCAGTGATTTCTTTATAACTTATTGTACCTGCAGGTGATTGCACAACACATACGATGGAGAAATGAAATGATTGCATAATACATATACAATGAGGGAATGGAATGACAAGAATGCAAGCCAAGTATAAGTGTAAATAACAAGAAGAATACAGACAATGCTTAGAATACAGACGTTAAAACAATTTTATAAGTGTAAAACAATTGTAGATTACTTGATGAATACCTGGTTATTTGACGCTTGCTCATACGGTCGGATTCACGGTCGATGTCATCCTGTTTAGCCTCAAATGTAGGTACAGGTTGGGACAATATGTGCTGCATCTGAAGTCTTCGCTCCTTGACAAGTTTTGATCCAATCACTGTTCAGGTAAGTGAAATCTTCACTTCCTGACCCCTAATGCACCTTGGTGGTTGATGCCTTGTCCCCATCACTGTTGAACTGAAAAATTGATAAAAAGTTAACATTAATAATAAATGGCACTGAGGGTTGAGAAGTTGATCAGAATGTTTTTCATTTTTTGAAATGACTCATCAAGCATCGGTAAATGCAAATTTGATGGAAATACCCACATTTTTGAGTGAGAAAAAAGATTGTGAGAAAACACTCAGTCTCATATGTTTTGTGCGAAAGGTCGGAAGACATGATGAACGGTATAAATACCGTACACATTCGCCACTAATTCTTCCTAATAATGTCATGATCATAACGCCCCAGAAAGTGTAAAATTTGGTTATAGGAAACACGATGAGAAAATAACGTTTTTCTTTGAAAACACAGGATTTTTTTCCCCCTGCTCCATAGACTTAGTGCTTTGCGCCCTGAGCATCTTTTTGATGGATACCGGCGCATTACAAATATTCATTATTATTATTATTATTATTATTATTATGGAGTTTCAACTGGCGAACGTGCATAGTAGTTTTTCCATGATCAACCACCAAATTCTCTCCGAATTTTTCGACCGCGACCGGTCGAGATGTCTTAAAACGGGACGACAGTCGCTGACACTTGTTCACTGTACCGTCAGACCGTGTACACTGCGCTGGTGCCTGTGTTTTTCAGTTGTGAATTTATGCCACTTCAATCACGAATTAGCAAACACGGACCGCTAGCAATATCCGAAAAGACAATCAATCTGCATAAAGGTATAACTATACTATTTTTACCTTCATTACTTACTTTATTTTTACGAGTAAGTTGTTGCTCATATACACAGCAATATTTCATGTCTTTCGCGATCCATCGATGAAAATCATGCATGCTGGCTGGCCGGCCGGCACTGCTTCGTACGAAAAGAACATTTCAGTCTGGCTCTCTGACATGACGTTAAATGCCGTATATTTAGATTTCACAGGCCTGGATCCCAGACTTAAGGGTCAATCATCAGAGTGGTCGATTTTATAGCAGGAAATTCACATGAAAAATAAGCACAGCAACGATTTAAATTTTGAAACTAAAATAATTTATTCTACTACAGCATAATGTTAAAACATTTTTAATGTTATGAGCTACAATTCTGATGGTTGCATAATGTATACATTGACAATGTGCTTCAACTTTCATAAACCACGCACCCAACAAGTAATGGTATGATCTGTCGCGGAGTGACAATCGATTTCCTGTTTAATGGCGACGCACTTGTTGTGAATCCGGGGAAAACAAAGTAGTTCCAGCGTCAAAAACCGAAAAAAAACCGCAAGATGTACCCTCAGAATTTCTTTTTAACATCGATTTCTACTTTCAACAATAAATAAGGACTCAACTTGTTTAGGTCTGGTTAAGTATTAAAGTCCTACACGGACGACGAAATTTCGACTGGCCTATAGCCCCAATTGTTTCCCCATCCATCTTCCCCCACCTCACTGCGCTGCCCCCGCCCCACTTAGGCAGACTTAGGTGAGGATTTTGTCACGTTTTTAATGCCCAGGACGGGGATTTTGTCAATCCTCACCTCTTAGGCGGGGTTGCCCCTAATTAGTAAGAGCATAGTGTGAATAAAAATCTTTTATTTTACGATCCCGATATAAGATCCGGGACAACAGGTTAACACCGGCTCCCCCACCGTGCATTGCAATGTATTTCGCGGGAATCATCAGTATTGACAAATGTCAAATTAATACTGGCAGCACGTGCTGAAGGAATACTTCGCAGAAGTGCCGGGAATGAAACAAGGTGTATTTTGTCGAGCAGGCTACGGCACTGACCATGCGCCGGGGATGAAGGGGTTGAAGATTGTATGCAACTTCCCTTTCTCGTTTGCCATTTCTCCTTGGCCTTGGCTACTTCTCTTTTTACCTGCTTGTCAGTTGATTGTCCGTTAAGCCTTCCTGTCCTGTTGCAAGTTGAACCTCGGTTTCAGCTTCCGCTGCTTGTCACACATCTATAAGTCTTAGATAGAATACAATGTACACTATGAGCAACTAACAATGGAAATTGGGCACAAACCATTGTTATTAACAATGGTGTGTGCCCAATTTCCATTGTTAGTTGCTCATAGTGGTATGTCATCGACGATTTCTGTTTTCATGGTTTCCGTTGCCGTGTGAATAATTACTGCTCCTACAGTGTGCTTGTGGACTAGGAATGCTCTTCCGTTCACGTGTTCCATATTTTGCCCACTAAAGAAGAGATGGTTTCCTTCTGTCGTTTTAAAGGCAGTATACATCATTGGTAATTCGAAAATCAGAAATGTTCACAGATTTACGCCTAACTTACACAATATAAACATGATGACCGTAGAAAACTTCCCCTGAAATGATTTTGTCTAAAGTGCTATAGTCTTTGAGAAATGAGCAAAAGAAATAGTTTTGGTCTCATGAGACGAAAATTCGTTTTTTTTTAACATTTCGTTCAATGCTGCCCTCACACGACCGATTGTCTGCAGGATGTAACTTAGACTGGTTCCCGCTCCACATATTCCACATACAACGAAAATTCAGTCTAGTCAAAAGATTTTTGGTCTGGGTACCAGACTAGATGTAACTTTGCAAATGCCCTTCTCCAAATTTAAACTTGGGCTAAGGCTCCGGCTCTATGTGGATGTACACCATTTCGCAAATACTTCTGCAACAGTACTGCAATGATATGCGGGAAGGATAGTTATTCAACAACCTTCGCCCAATGTCACTCTGTCTTTTGTCCAAGTTCACTCAAGCAGTATTTGTGAAAAAGTTACAGTTGATGCCCGAGCCTCAACCTCAGTCTAAGTCGAGATTTGGAAAAAGACAATTTTTTATTCGCGAATGGGCCGTGTTGCTGATAGCTGAACAAATCGGGAGAAATGGAAAAGGAGCGGCGAAAATCAGGAAGATCGAAGGCAAAGCAAACAGACAGCGCAAAAAAAAACGCTCAAAGTCTGCCTCAAACCGCCTCTGTCGAGAAAACAAGCGGCTTTTCACGGACAACATAGCACTCCCAGTTTCCATGCTGCATCGCCAGATCGCTGGAGGCAGGAGGATAAGCTCTCGATCCACATCGAGCTCTGCGAATCTACATGCATGACATGCATGCATGACATGTCAGATGTAGGCCTAGCCAGAATGCTTCTGGATATGCATGATAAGTAAGTAAAGTACATGTATGATGTAGCCTAGGCTATTAGTATTTTATAATTTGGAAAGAATTCCGTTAACTGGTCTCCACTTATTCTCCTTGCATATACTGACTTGATAAAAAGGCATAGAGCAAGGAACAGAAGGAGTTACAACTCAGCTCCCTTCGCTCTATGGATAACCTAACCAATGCTAACCATGCTAACTGGGTGTGGGTAATTTGCGGAACTGTGGAACTTTAACTCTGCGGACAGGTCAACTCTGCGGACAGGTCTGCCCTCCAGGGCCACAATATCCAAAAAAGATTTCTGCAAAAAAACAATCGGTTCTTTCAAAACCAGGGCTGCCCAATGCCCCAAAACCACTCGGTTCTCAAAAACAATGACCCAGATTTCTGTAAATGCCCGGCAACATTTTTCTTTAAAAATTGATACATGTATTTAACGAGCAGAAAGTACCTAGTTTGACTTCTAAATACGCTTACATACCTTTTAACACCATGTATTGCACAAATTTGTAATCATACACCACATCGACTATCCACAAAGTGACATTTTCAAAGAAATAGGTGTAGGAAGTGCAGGACACTACGAAAAAGGAAATTGGTGGGGTAGGGCTGGGCTACTGTTATTTAAATGTGGGCACCCTTGTAAGGAAAATTAGTTACTTTCATTTTGTGTACATGTATATATTAAGATATTTTTATGTACGAGTTTGTAATTTTTACAGAATCAGCATCGACTACAAACAGGATGAAGAATTTTTTTACTTTGACCCTACCAATTCGGACGAAGAACAACTGGATGAGTCATGGCATCCCGTAGTTTCCTACAAGAGCAAGTAGGTTGAAAATGCAACTTATTCCGATGTTAAGAGAATGTTAATAATTTACATGCTGACTTGTGCTACAGTATGTACAATCCAATTGAAAGATGCACACCAATATATGATGTTATTACATCATATATTGGCTGAAATATTTGTGCATTTTTGCAACATATACATGTATTACAAAATTAATATGTTGGTATGTAATATGGGTCATTCTGTAAATTTGGGGTCCAACGTGCGACTTTTTCTGTCCCCGTTACACCTGACATACTGCTATTTGCCATAAATGCCTTCAAAACATGTTTTTATGAATAATACTTTAAGTAATTACTCTTTGAAATAGAGAGCATTTAAAGAATATGTCCTGAACTTACGAACTACAAAATTTTACAAGATGTCAGATGTAACGTGGACAGAAAAATTGGATCCCAAATTTATAGAATGACCCATATGTAAATTGAATATAATTTTTAGGTGACGATGGAGGTTTGAATGATGTTTAGGATGCTGTAGATGGTGTATGGTCCGCAACATAAAAATATGTTCTCTTTATCAGAAAAAAACTGATGGCCTGGAGTTTATCGCAGGGGATGAGGAGATTCATGGGAGAGTGCAAGAAGACTTCAAGGAAGCAGAAGAAGAGGACGTGCCATCCTTCACACGGAGCGGGCTTCATAAAGTTGCACCTTCAGTTAAGGAAGCTGAATCTACACAGCTTTACATCATAACTGAGACAAGGCTGAGAGATTTGACACTGGAGGCAAGGTCCCACTGTCAGTCTTGCCAACAGCCAAATGACATCAACATAGCCAAGTCAGGAACGTCTGCACACATAACATGGGTTGGTAATTGCTCCATTTCACTTGTTTTGTATTAAAACAGTTTCTGCTTTTATTACATATGGCTGATACTCAGTGGGTCTTTCACACTGTCAATTCGGGTCCATTTACGAAAAAGCAATATTTTGTATATTCTCAAGAAAGTAGCAATTCAACTTTTTCTCTGCAAACGGTGTTTAAATAAATGGCTTCCTAAAGAGACTTTAACCTCGGGTATTTGTTTTTAAATCAGATCTGATGTGTGTGTGCAGTAAATGAACACACCAATGTCGACCGATCTGTCACTAAAATGCCCTCCCGGACAGAAATGCTTGGTGGTGCTCTTATTGTTAAAAGCCCGAATTGTGTATTTTTAGTGTACATTTCTGTTAGTTAAAAAGCTCATCAAATGACCCAAAGTTTTACATGATTGAACATAACATGTGACGATAAAAGCCAATCTGTTCATAAGTCATTTCAATGCCTTATCATTTTCTGTGGCTGCGCCTTGTCTTTAGAACAAATAGCCATGACACATCACCCTCGATACCTAATTTTAAACATGCACTTAAAAACTTATCTGAATGTCAACTGCTATGCATCAGTACCTTGATCACTTTCTAGTGGATATCATTGCATCAGGATGCTTTCTGCAAATTGCTTTAATCAAAGCATTTTCTTTTTCAGAAATGTTCCGAGGGACACACATCTTTTTGCTGCCAAGAGACCATTCAAAGAAGTCATGTAGCAGATCTAAAGCTGGGAGCAGCACTAGTGCTGTCTGGCAACAATTACAGGAACGTGGCCCTCATGTTTACGTTCATTAACTTGAACATGTTCCATCCAAACACTTTCCACAGCTACCAATTGAAATTTGTCTTTCCCGCGATTGATGACATGGCATCCGGCGTCTTTCAGCAATCAAGGGACAAATGCCTTGGCGAGAAAGTTGTGGTTCTTGGTAAGTTATGTTGTAAGTGCCATAATAACTATTCATAATCAATGCATTAAATGTACACTAAAACTATAGTGGCTACCCAAGGGACGAACAAAATCTGGCCAGAATAAACAGGTGGTCCTACACAGAGGTTAAGAAGGCACATGCATGGAGAAACAATAATTTTATAACATACAGCTACACTGTAGAAGTAATACATTATGAAGTTGATATCTTTCAAGTTTTTATCAACTTTTTAGGCTTCTCAAAAAATTTCCCTTTTTTTAAAACAAAATTGTATGCAAGTTGCCCATTACAAGGCCCGATGGCCACTCGAGGTAAGGGCTACCGAAGACAATTACGGAGAAACCAGCTCTTCACACCGAAACAAGATCAGAATTACGAGTCTCTTTACCATACAAGTGGGGCTGGGAGGGGTAACTAGTCCGAAGCGAGACAACCAAGTTGCTTCTGCCCCTATTATGAGCAAGCATGGTAAAGTGCCTTGCTCAAGGGCTCAAGTGTCACAACCTGTCAGTTTCGAACCCATATTCCAGTAGTGGCACATGAGGCAATTTACTGTATGTGGCCAGATTATCCAGGTTCAACTGCTATAGAATTGTATACAAAGAAAATCTATTGCCCTGGCCCATTGACCATGTTTAAAGAGGGCCCTAATATCAAGGTTCCACCTTCAGATGTTTGTGTACACTTTGGAAAGGTGGCCTGGCCTATAATAACAGGTTTCACTCTTGCCAATTATTTACATTATTGATTGTTGTCTTTTTTTATCCACATCTGTGCAGGTGATGGGCGAAATGATAGCCCAGGGCATTCTGCTCAGTACTTGACATATACATTCATGGACAATGCCACAAAGGAGATACATGGAGTTCATAGACAAGAGGGAGACTAAGGCCCGTTTCAAATGTTGCGCTTATGCCGTGTCGAATCAAATTCAACTTGATTTTTTTAAATTCGACACGGCACAAGCACGACGTTTGAAATCATTTGGCTCGGCAAAATGAGTTCGACACGGCAGAAGATTTTAGCTTGACAGGGTCTGCCGTGCTAACTCTATTTACTGTGGCACAAGCACGGCTTTGCTTCAAACGTCGTGCTTCTGCCGTGTCAAATTTAATTCCAGTTCGAAGTTGGTCCGCGATTTTGTTCCTAACTAGGAATGCGCATGCTCGCAGCGCGTAATGTTAGTAAAGAAATAACCAACAAACAAGTGCTTCAAAATAATAAAATGGCGACGTACAATGGACAGAATGGAAAACGCACGAGCACAACGTCCATGACGTGCACAATACTCATCCACCATGTTGGATGTATTTAAGCTCGACTTTGAGTTTGCAATTAAGTTCGACGTTTGAAGCCACTGCCGTGCCAACGTCGTGCCATTTTTGTCAAGCTTTCATCAACAGGTGCAAGCAATAAGTTGCCGAAAAAAATGTCTGTTACAAAAGAATTCTTTTGCCGCCCTATCTACGTTTTTCAAAGCTGAAGTGACTGAAAGAAAAAAAAATGAAAATTTTACTGCAAACGGCATTTCCAATTTTCCTCTAATTATTGTGTCCCGTCACCTGATTGCGTTGTTTGTAATTTGTTCACATTAGGCTTAGGCCTACTTGGAATATGTTTTCTTGCGTATTTAAAAATTTATGCAATCGATTTGTCAACCATATCATCTGCAAGTAGAGAATATGACAATTTCTTTAGAAAAATATAGGAATTTCTGTGGTCTGTATCTCCTTTTGTCAGCGGTGTACAGAGTGTTTTGTACTGTAGGCCTACTACCCACGTACTAGCCTCCTACATACAGTACATGTACTGTATATTATGTGCAACTAAAAAATGGAAAAATTGGGTGGTTGTATAACAATTTTGCGTGTTTATTACAGAAATGAGCGCATGTGTAAATGAGCAAATTGATGTGAAATTCTCATTATCTATGTTTCAGGAAGTTGTTTTAGATGAAAAATGTGATACAACCACCTTATTTTTTTCCGAGTCGCACACGTTTCCCGTACGCATCATATTAGAGACTATATTGGGGACCATTAGAAATAGTACAAGTACGGTATGCGGTTCGAAAAATCGGGTGGTTGTATCACAATTTTGCGTGTTTATTTAAGAAATGAGCGAATGTGTACATGTACAGAGGCCTATTGATGTGAATTTCTCAGATTAATAACCACGCAATATTTCAGGACAATAACTAACGGCCCGGTTTTTGACTTTTCTCAAAAGTTAGACGAAGTAAAGAGCTGATTTTTTACTCAGGTTGTTTTTCAATCACACAGGGAGATTACACTATTTGACCAATCATGTATACTGCCTTTATTTGAAATAAACACAATTTAAGAAAAATAAAGAATGTCTTTGTCTCTTTTTGTCAGCGGTGCAGAAGTACATGTAAGTGTTTTGTGAAAA
Organism: Henricia sp. BOLD:AAB3569; assembly: GCA_037783545.1. Classification (NCBI taxonomy): domain Eukaryota; kingdom Metazoa; phylum Echinodermata; class Asteroidea; order Spinulosida; family Echinasteridae; genus Henricia; species Henricia sp. BOLD:AAB3569. Next base: position 45,890 of record JBBELK010000837.1, on the reverse strand, counting down.
TAATTTACCACTTTTGTGAAAATGTCACAAAAATTGCCAATATTCTACAAAACCGGCCGAGAGTTTGAAATTCACAAAAACATGCGTTTTTCAACAAACTCGTCACCTTGTTTTCACAAAAGTTGTAAAAAATTCACAAAACTTTTCAGTTGATCAGCTGATTTCCTCTTGTTTCCTCATATCCCATTGAAAATTGACTTCATGCACTAAATCTATGGAACATATGGCATAAAAATTCAAAGAAAACATTACATTTTCACCCCTAAATTCATGTTTCCTCGCCATATTTACACTTTCTCAGTGGGGTGTTATGTCATATTATGAAGGATTAGTGGCGCGGGTGTATGGTATTTATACGGAAAATAAAAAAAAATCCTGCATTTTCCTCTTTTTTTGTAATGACACACACATTTACTAAAAAACACGTACCGTGTACAACGAATACGGTTTACTATGCCATATACACTGTACTGTATACAGTATATATAATTGACCTCGGCTGCCAACCGCCAGCTAGCGCGCGTACAGAGACGGTGTCGGATTACTTGATTTGCGCACATATCAAACGGCTGTTGTATTAGAAGAAACTACGTAAACATGAAACAGTGCCTGCTTATCCCTGCAGTAATGTATTTTATCGCAAGAGGGCGCTAGTACAAAAACTCGCCTCGACATTTCGTTTCACACAATTTCGGAAGAAAAACGACACGGTTTTTCACTGTTTTCTCAAAAGTTTGACGAGGTATGGAGCTAGATTTTACTGAGGTTGGTTTTAATAATGCATATCTTTATTCATACAGGAAGATGACACTATATGACACTGTTTGTAAGGGTTTACCAATGATGTATACTGCCTTTAACTCCCCTACCTCAGTTACAGTAGTCTTGCCTCTGCTATGTCTGTGTTCCAGGTATAAAACTACACATGTAGTTCGTGCTCCAGTTGTTCAACCTTACTGTCTGCATTCACGGTTCTGATAATCCATGTGCCAACAATTATTGATTTTCTCAGCTTTAGTTAGTTGAGTGTGTTAGTTGAGCTTTAGTTAGTTGAGCTACTGGTGTTGCCATTAGCACACTTATCGTCACTACCTTAGTTGTAAGTAATGAGCACGGAGTTGACCCGCGCCTCGTCTGATCCGGTTTGTGTATACTGTCTCAATGTACTGTGGCAATGCTTATTTCTAGCGGTACCCATCTCCTCTCCAGGAATATGCCCATATGGCTTTGGCTCAATGAGCTCATCTGCCCTTTGATAGATCCTTTTTTTAAATTTCACCGGGGTGTCTAGGCACCCTCCACACCAAGAGTGTGGAATATTAATACCGAGATATGAATAATAATAAAGTGCAGGGATATGATACATGACACATTTCAGTATTTGAAAAAAGGGTTCCGAGTTGTTGCATTTTAAAACATTTCTTGGGGTAAGACTTAATTGAAAATGGCTTAATGTTAAAGTTTATAACCTAAGAAACCTAGACGTACCACATGTGGAAGCATTTATGTAAGAAATTTTTTTTTATGAATAAAGCAGATGAAAATTAACCCCCTAAATGAGAATGCCAGTGTTACATCTGCGGCACTGCTTTTTTTAAAAGTGGTGTTTAACTACAGAGTAAGAATTTTTTTTAGAGAAAATCAGTTTCAAATCATTCAAACTAACTAATTAAAGCCATTTATAGCAACAAAAACAGTAAACAGTTTGTTGCTTATTTTTCTGACGAAATCAAATTTTTTGTTTCTGTACATAACTCTTCGTGTCCGCCTTTGTTGAGGTGCAGCCCCGCACCCATTTAGACACATGCAAACATCTACGGTACTATCAAACTCCAACGTGTACACTGTGCACGTGCAAATACTTCACAAAATATCAACATTATAGAGGGTCTCGAATCAGCAGCGAGCGGTAATGACTGGTTTCCTGTCGCTTTGGTTTTTCGTGTCCATGCGTTATGTACAAACAACGGTACTCTGTGCAGACATGTGGAAGTTTGAATATTCAACGGTGCATATTTTTAGCAAGCTGGGGAGTTGTTTTTCCATGTGGCGTGACCAAAGTTGGTCGTGGCTGGTTACGTTCTGTGAAGCGGTGCGATGTTGCTTCGTGTCCGGTAACTGGACACGAGTTATGTACATTAGTGGAAAAAAACGTGGGTAAGTATTTGTGCCATCGGCGCCCACATTTCTTGAAAATCCCTATCGCCAGAATGCTAAAACGTATGTCACAAATGGTAAATGTAATGTTTGTTTTACGATGCAAAATCTAGGGCTTGAAAACAACAACGAGAGCCTAAAGTGTTTCGTATTTTGGGGAAAGTCCAACCTGTTTCTCGCCGATTTTTGTAAATATGGCGGCCTGAATTTGGGGTCCGCGTTATGTTCTAACAACAATTCCAACCGCTTTGTTTCTTGAGGATAAGAATTGTTCAATTTTCGTAATGGGAGTCATCTAACTTGATTCAATTAGAAACGGTGCATTTTGACAGGAAAAAATATTTTTGATGGGGTTTGGTATTGATTTATGACGTACATAATTCGGACACCAAGATCTAAGGTCAATGCAAAATGGCTACCTGTTATGTACAGTGTCTGGCCTACAGTATTATGCACCTATCAATTGTTCCAACAATTTTGCCTATGATTGGTTCTAAGATTGTTTTTAACTTATACAGTAAACTCACGTTATAGTGCTCTTCACAGGACCAATAATGCGAGTGTTATTTAGAAAGTGCAATAACCAATGCATACACAATTAATAGATTGATGGCCGGGTCTCCAAAAAAAGGAGCTTTATATCAGGGAATTATAACGAGAGTTTACTGTATAATGAACTTATTGAATCTTTCTTTTAGATTGATGATGTTGATTCCATCCGCAAAGAGTCTGAAGTTCGCTTCCTAAAGGCATCTAGGGGTGTTTACACATGGCCAGTAGTGGAGGACCGTGCATGGGTGCCACAGGGCTCGAATTTTGGATAACAATCTACTAGACTTCAGGGCTAGTAACTCTAAAGTTTGACTAGACCAAAGATATTTTTACTGGACCACAGCCGGGAAAACATACGGTTGCTGTTTAAATTTGGGGGAAATGACAAAGCACTGGACCCGCTGGTCTAATGCAGCACACAAAGCACTAGGCCAATGTTTAAAGGGCCTATGACATGCTAAACAACTTTTTGCCTAATCTTTGCTTAATATGATGGATTACTTGTTCAGCAAGACATGCTTTTGTGTGTTTGGATGTAAAATCAATAAAAGGTAGCCTTTTTCAACTTTGAAGATTTCATTGCAATAAACCACAGACAGAAGGCGCTGTTTGAAGTGCATCACATAAGGAAGACAGAAGGGAAGAGTTAAGAAAAAACATACTAACAATTCGGTGTCTGCGTTATGTACAATTATTTGTCATGGATAACCTTGGCCATTGTAAGAGCTTTGGATTCCATGACTTTTCTATCACGTCTTTCTATAGTTATGGGTCAGTGCAATATTTTAAAACTGTCACACTATTTTGTTGTCAAATCGGATCTCAATAGTTACTTCATGAAGATCAATACCACATCTTGTGTACATAACGGTGTCCACCTGAACACAACTCTCTCTGTTTTGGTTAAAATGTATTTCTATTATTTTGTGTACAGTGTATGTCATGTTGCATAGTATCAGACATACTTTAAATAACAACTTCAATGTTCTGGAAAATTATCTGCCCAGTGTGAGAAATGTGCTTTCAAAGGATCGGAAACCAAGTTATATTAACAATTTGGTGTCCGCGTTATGTACAATTATTTGTCATGGATAACCTTGGCCATTGTAAGAGCTTTGGATTCCATGACTTTTCTATCACGTCTTTCTATGGTTATGGGTCAGTGCGATATTTTAAGACTCGCGGTTTAGTTGTCAACTCTGATTTCAATAGTTACTTTATGAAGATCAATACCACATCTTGTGTACATAACGGTGTCCACCTGAACACAACTCTCTCTGTTTTGGTTTAAATGTATTTCTATTATTTTGTGTATGTCATGTTGCATAGTATCAGACATACTTTAAATAACAACTTCAATATTCTGGAAAATTCTCTGCCCAGTGTGAGAAATGTGCTCTTAAAGGACACCAAGTTATGTACAGAAGATTTCTCTCTCTTCTCACTTTAAGGGCCGCTGTATCTGTAGTTTTGAGTTGTCTTGCTCCATCAGCTACTTTTTATGTTTCTATGGACTATTTCAAATATCTTCACAGGGTAAACGATGGTGACATGTGTTATTCATTTTGGGGTCTGTTTTGTAACAAGAATGTGTCGTGTATCATATCCCTACACTAAAGCCCAGCATTTCAACCAATCAGATTTCTATACGCCAATTCTGGGAGCAAACGCCATTGCCCACGTACAAAGCGGAAAACAACTTTCTTAAAGGCACAGACTCATCATCAGCAATGCGCGCGCGCCAAATTCGTGCCACGAAATACGCAGCTCCGTAGCAAAGGCATGGAGCTGCGTAATTCGTGGCACGAATTTGGCGCGCGCGCATTGCTGAGGAGCCTGTGCCCTTAAGTCGGTAATTGGACGTTTGTGGACGTAAAACTGGTTCAGAATCTACCTGCGCTCTGCTACATCTTGTCTCGACATCGCTTTTGCCGCCGTTTATGATATCGAGTTTAGCTCGTCCACAGCCCACACTATTCACTATTTTCTCTTATGCACTGCAGGATCAAATAAAACTTGAGATAAAATATGCTGCCAAGAACATGGCCTTTACGACGCCAATGTACGCGCCCCTTTTTCTCCTTCAAGTCAGAGGTTACAGTCGATTGCACCATGAATTCAACACAGGAATGTTCGGTAAGTGTTTGAGACGAACGCTGCACCTATATAGACCGTGTAAGTTGACCTCGAGAACTTGCGGTACGTTGCGAGATTCATCCACTTCCAGAGACCACGTATAGGAGTTAACGCGTGCGGCGATCGTTTTTTTCGGTACGATTTTGACTCCACGTCAAAAGTAGCAGTTTTAACTACCGATTGGAGGTCTACTTTAAAACAATCTTAAAATCACATTTATTTCATAAAATTATAAATCTGACCTTTAATTTCCGTCTCTGAGATAAACTGATAACCCCAGTGCGCGCATCGCTGGTTGTCCGCAAGTAGCACGAATATTTTTGCGCGTGTATTTGACGCGAATACGTTGCACTGTAGTCGTTTTCAAAACCTTGATTCGGATTTTATTTGTTTGTGACAAACTAGGACAACATTTTTTCTTCATTGTATTGATTGAATCGGTAGATTTTAAGGTGCCTTTTCCATTTATTGGTGTTTGGGCGCTTACAAACGCGGTACGGTAAAGTGATAATTCAAAGATCGTCAACGTGAACACCCAATTGCCATTCCCTGACTGGTCTCCGGAAGTGTGACCCGAAACGAGACTTACACGGTCTATCTTCCGTTTCACAAAATATGCCTTTCCAACGACAAGTGAAAGTAAATCGATTGCATTGAAAATTAGGGGGTGCCACAGTACCACAAACCATGTCTTGATTATATTGTTTAATTCCCCAATGACAGGAGTACTGAATCCCCTGGTCGAGATACTGGGACTCCTGGCTTTCACGGATTTCAGCAACTATTTCTTCCACCGGGTACTGCATCACAGGTTCGTCTACAAGCGCTTCCATAAACAACATCACATGTGGAAAGTTCCCACGCCGTTCTCCGGCTACGCTCTTCATCCAATAGACGGCTTCATGCAGGGAATCTCTTGGCACATCCATGTCTTCCTTTTCCCCATCAACAACCGTGTCTTCATGATGTTCTTTTTCTTCTTGCTCACGTGGACCATCAGCATTCACGACAACATGTGCGGAATCCCAAAGTTCCTGCAACCCATCATTAACGGCGCAGCACACCACACGGATCACCACATGCACTACAACTATAACTACGGTCAGCTGACCACGATGTGGGACCGTCTGTTCGGCACCCATCGCACCCCGGGCACTCATCAAGGCAACGGGCCGCTGGATGATGTGCTGGCACTCGCTAATTCTGACGAGAAGTTGAGCAACGCAAACACCAACGGCTATACTAACGGCAAGGAACAGATCAAGAAGGAATAAGGCGATTCGCTTCAGAAATACGACGATGACAAAGGACCCTATTCAGATAGACCTGAAACACTTTGGCGTCACGGTTTGTTCACATGCACGCAAATCTATTGAGCCGAAAGCACGCATGTAAACAAACCATGACGTCATGTTTTAGGTCTAATGTCTTTGGTATATTTGGCAATTAATAGCATAGGCCTATACTCTTGTCTCAAAAGTTTTATCTGTATTCTGTAGCGTGTATCCCTTTGGGGATCATACGAAAGCAGCGTGTATATGGGGATTCCAATACCTTTGCCAGAATACCAATTTTACCTTATATATTTCCGACGACGAGACCGTGGCTAATTGAGGCATGTGACCTATTTGGTTGTGAGGTCACGAGGGGATGGGTGCGGGACCTAGGGAACATACGCAAGTAGAAGCGGTCTAAAAGTTGCCCAGTAGCACACGCGGCCCAAAGGAAAAATTGTCTGGTTTTAGGCACTTTGGGGAGAGGCCCTATTAGTCCTTAGGTGGGGATTTGGTCACGATTTTAATGACCCAGGGTGGGAACTTTGACACATCGAATTTTCAGCGCACCTGGGGGAATAACATGCGTATTTTGCCCCTAGGGGTGGAGATTTTGTCACCCAAATTGTGCCCCAGGGGTGGAGATTTTGTCACGCAAAAAGTTACAAGTTTTTTAAACATTACATTGTGGGCGCTATTTCCTCTGTTACCTATCAGGAATCCGTGCACATTATGTAACAATCGTTGGGAAACACGACTACTCGTAGCAGACGAAATATTCCCGTCGTCTGCTATTTAAAGATGAGGCATTTGCGTCAGGTATGGACTTCTTTTTTTTTTGTAGAACATTTTGTAATGTGCAAAAATCTGAAATTTAGGACAAGCGGAAAACATACAATGGAACTATAGAAAAATGCACCGCACTCTTAGAACGACCAGGAGTCAAACAGTGACCGGTTTGCCAAGTTGTCGAAAATGACGCCGTCTGGTTTTGTTTTACGACACTCAACCAAAAAAGTACGTTCCCATCTGATACTTTATGTAACTCAAAAAATATGTTATTCATGAGCGTGTTTGCTTTAGGTTGACATATATTTTTAGAAGTATATATTGGAGGGAGCACTTTGTTTGCTTTCGGTAGAAATTCGAAGTACATTGTAAATGTTAAATAACATCGTTTTCACTTTCTAGGCAATCAGATTGTAATTCTACCTCTCTCCATTTTATAACCCTACTGTACGCAATATCCATTTAATACCTCACACACAAAAGAAAAAAAAATATACCAACAGTTTAAATTGAAAACAAAAACTTCAAAACATTATGGTATCACTCACATATTTACAATAATATTTATCTTTGGGAGCAACTATTCAGTGATTACATACAGTAATCACTGAATGTCTCCCATTGGACGGAAAGTTTAATTCAAAATCTACATGTACACTGAAAAGAACTGTATTCAACTGAATGCTTTACAATTAAGCTTCAAATATGCCACAACGTTTCATGACAGAATTACTGAGATCCCGAGAAATTATTCACCCACTCTCAATTTGTTAAATCTAATGTATGTACAGTGTGTATCTATGGACTTCCAAATGCAATAAATGTAAGACCAGAATCATGTTAGATCTAGTTGTTGGATATATTAAAATTTGCTTAAAACCTGAAGGTGTATGCCACTGTTCCTCATTACTGGTACGGTATTTGCTACCTTTTCTATAGATTTTGGCTATGACTAATGAGTGTGAATTTAAGCATGTAATCAAAACTCATCTATTTAAAATCAGTTTGTAAGATTTTGTTAGTTGTCGACGTTATGTGTAAGCTCAGCTATTATATGGATTTGTAAGCGTGGTTAATTATATATTGTACATAGTGCATACTTTATTTTAACAGAATTACCGCTTTAGACATTTAATTTATGAATAGGTGAGCAGGGGTTTGTGTCGCATTCTTAGGTGATCTCTGGTGGTGACGGTTTAATCACTGAAGGGTTTATCCCTCGTAGGGCTTGTTAAGCTCACATGATGGCCGATCCCAATTTATGAGGAACAACATGTTTAGAGACCACCACTTGGCTTCACAGCTCAATTGGTACACATTAAGCAGAAGATCCGAAGTTCGAATCCCGGTGGAGCCAAGTTGTTTTTCACTGCATCTAGATTTCCAAAACTCATGGACATTTGTGCTTGTCCACATTTCTATCGAAATTTTATTTATTTATTAATAAAGTTACATAAGTTAACATGGAAAGTTTCAATAGGAAAGTCTTAGAAAGTATGTTGACTATCTTCTTAGAACAAGTTAAACTTCTTAGACATATCTGGAAACTGGACTTTTGCAGAACACATTTTCCACAAATAATGGCAATGTCATAATGTTTTTAATGTCTACCATTGCTTTAAAATTACAAATTATACTTAGCAAATGTATCAAAACAATTTGTGTAAAAGTGGCAAATAAATAAACGGGTGTTTGAGTAAAACATGTATTGTATGTGTATTTTAACAAAATTGTTTTGTGATAATGAGGAGACAATTTGACATTCCACTCTGGATGCAGAGTTTCATTGAAACAAGCCGGCCCGGCACGCTTGCGACACGGAATAATGTACGTAGATAAGGCATTAACATTTTACAGGTGGTGACCGCCATACAGAGTTGCTGTTATGGCCACTGGATTTAGAACTGACTGGATTTATACTGCCTGGATTTAGAATTGCCTTGAAATGCAAGTTTTTGCATTAGTTTGGCGCATCACCCGACAAAAACTCTGACCCTCTGGCAGCCCGCCCTTGCCTTGCAGCAGTTCGCCTTTGTGCATGTACATGTATTTGAGAGGCGCACGAGGTGGCATTGAAACCGCATCGACTCACGTTACCAGACTGTAGATAGTTACATTGTACGCACACAACCCCACAAATATCTCTTCTATACCAACTGCGGAGATTGCTTTCTTCTCGTGTAAATGTCTCTTCTAAAATGTTACCTAAACCCTAACCATCAACCTAAACCCCGCTCCTCTAACCCTAACTCTATTTTACAAGCTTAGACAACCTGACTGTGGACATGTGCTAGTCCACATAACGTTCGTTTCTCCTGCCAAGTGTAGACATAAGGTATGTGATGTACGTACTACTACTGTACGGTGCTGATCATCATGTGAGCGACACACACAGCTTCCCGTTGCTGCATCGCGTGAAAACCACAGCACCGGATTATAGTGACTTATCGCACCAATTCAATTTGTGGGACTGTTCAACATTGATCAGAATGGAATCATTGATTGACCAATTGTTTTCCAAAAATGCTACCATAGAATAAATCGATGGCATGTCATTTGCATTTACCTTGACTGAAAAAAATGTTCATTTAAAGCAGAATGCGACAAAATAAATCCTTAAGCACAGGCTCGTCAGCAATGCGCGCGCGCCAAATTTGTGCTGCGAAATACGCAGCTCCATAGCAAAGGCATGGAGTTGCGTATTTCGTGGCACGAATTTGGCGCGCGCGCAATGCTGACGAGCCTGTGCCTTTAATACCAAATTATGCTCATTAAAAACAGAGTCTCGTTATAGCCGAGCTTGTATTAACGAGAGTTGACTGTAATTAGAGAAGTGGGAAAATATCTCAAAAAACATTTATGGAAAAGTACCGCTATACCCGAAAATTGTGAATCAAGGTGGACTTCAGTCCAAGTCCTGAACTTGAGTCCAATACTGGGCGTAAGTGAACCTTTTACGAAAACGGCTTATTGTCAGGTGTCTTTGCTATTAAAGGAGCGTGACCAGATCACATTTTTGACGCCTCTCATTTTTCCCATGGGTGTTGAGATTTTGATACCATACATGTATCAATTGTCATATTTTGTTGTCTTTGCCATTCTAAAATGTTGCTCTCTCAATCTGTATTTCCAAGGATATCGTCAAAAATCCACCGAAGTTTAGTAAACTAATATATCAGGTTACATAAAGCAATGCAGTGAATACACCAACCTTTTTGCTTCCACATTCAAAATTGGGGATTACAAATTTCCTGTTTTCATCCTATGGATAGTATTTTGGGGAGGTATTTTATACGATTGTCAGATTAAATTGAAATTAATTTGTCTGAACTCGCTCCATTAATCATATCATGTTTCGCACGAAGAGGTTTGTTTGTGTCATCTTGCTTGCAGGTTAGTGATAAATTGCTATTTCTTTGCACACAATGGACAGATCTTCAGCAAATTTCTTTTACAAGGTGGAAGAACACCAATATATTCATTGTTTTTGCTTACTTACAACAAAAATCTGACACTTAGTGCCTCTGTGGTATCACCTGCTGATGCTCAGTCTGCCGGATATCCTCAAAAAGCTCTGACATCTTGTCAATAGCGCCAACCAACAAACCATACACCTACAATTCAAAACAAAAAATGAAAAATTCTTAAAGACAGATTACATGATTGAACAACTTTTTAAAACAGGAACAGCGAGATTACATAACTAAAGAATAATGTTGATAAACTGCCTTGTAGAAATGTCAGCAATATACACTCGACCAAAAAAGTTCTGTCACCAGTAAGACATTTATAGATCTTTATTATTAAATTGGATTTAATGTAGGAAAATAATATATCAAATTTTAGCTGAACATATCCCTCAAAGGAATAGAGCTCAAGAGAGATCATGATGACAAGCTTCACTGAACAGGAATGCAACACAGGAGTGTGGGGTCAGAATGAAAAACACCAAAGAACAATGCAACTTGTGATTTGGGCAATTTGTGTGTAGACAATGAGGAAATATGTTGCATTCCTGTTCCGTGAAGCTTGCCATCATGGACTCCGTTGAGCTCTATTCCTTTGAGTGATATGTTTAGCTAAAATTTGATATATTATTTTCCTACATTAAATCCAATTTCATAATAAATATCTACAAATGTCTTACTGGTGACAGAACTTTTTGGTCTAGTGTATATGCAGTTATACTTCAGAAAACCTGAAAAATCAATTTTTTAGTTCCTTCAGTTGGCATTTTCTCCCACAAAGGTACATGTACTATTTTACACAGTAAAAATCATGTGGTGTTCGCTCCCATTGCTATCAACACTTTTAGTCAGATTTTTCTTGTCAACTCGTGAAGTAAAATGTTGGGCAACTGCAAATGTTTAGGACAATGTGTTTTGTTTCTTGGGCATGCTTTGATTCTCCTTCAAGTGAATGAAGCCTGGAAACAGCAATATTTTGAGTGCCTACATGTAAATAATGCATGCATTACATAATTTGCAATGACCCAAAATTTTACTTGATGAGTTGACAAGAAAACCCTATTAAAAGTGTTTATAGCAATGGTAATAAACACCACATGATTTTTTTTGGTGTAAAATGATGCCTTTCTGGGAGAAATTACCAACTGTAGGTGATTTTCCAAAGAAAATAATATGTGCACACAACGCTGTACGGTGCCACTAAAATGGTCGCATTGGCGCCTAAAAATGCTCACATGCGACCAGTGATTAAATTCTTATCGCCATTGGCGTCCAAAAAATTCGCACCTTAGTCGCCCAAGGTGGGCATCAGTGATGTTTACGGGCGGTACAATCCAGTGTTCTGCTCTTTTTTTAATATACTTGCGGCATGCAAACGACGATTGCGCATCGCGATCACTTCATTAATTTTTCCATTTCGCCACATGCAACACACGGCCACAGCACATGCAATGTGTCCAACCCCTGCTTGTGTGCAATATACGTGCATAGCCATACACGCATCTGGTATCCGACTGCGGCCCCAGACTGGCTCGGCCCCAGACCAACTCGGCCCCCATTGCCTTGTGTACAAACTCGGCCCCAGACTGCATGACTCGGCCCCATTTGCCTTGTGTACAAACAAGTTGAAAAAATAAAAATGCTGGCGCCCATCTTTTTTTCCTTAGGAGCCAGTGGTTCCTTATTTTATTTTTCTCTGTACAGCGTTGTGTGCACACAATTTTGTTTACCTTTCGCTCAACTCAAAAACCATGGATTTTTCTATTTTTTATTACTGCATCTGCATGTATGTGAGTCTTTCTATAAATTAGGGGTACAAAAGTGTGACATTTAGTGTCCCCCGTTACACCTGATATGTGTTTAATACTTTTCGTACAAAAATCATTAAAATGGCTTTTAAACCATTTTGTATGAATTGTACTTTATGTACTCGCTCTTTGAGATGGAAAGTATTTAAAGAATGTGTCCTGAATTTACAAAAACAAGATGTAAAATGTAACGGGGGCACCAACATTGGACCCCTAATTTATAGAAAGACCCATGTAGCTGAAATTTCTACATGGTAGTTTAACATTTCTCTTTAGATATGTAAATGCCATTGTTCCAGGAATATGTTAAAAGAAATATATATCATCTGCAAATGATATAATCAGCCTACAAACTTACTTGAATATACATTTCCTGCTTATATTTTGAGTCAATAAGCGGATCATCAATTACGGATGGTGGAGTAAGACTGCGAATGGTTGTGGGCATCTGCTTTTTATCAGATCCCCTTTTTGTTTCACGTGCAACTGGAGGACTGGTTGCTGTCCGACTCCTGCTCTTTCCTCCCTTGCTTTTTGGCCTTTCTTTTTCTTTGTCCTTTGGGGAAAAAAATAGAATATCATTCTGTAACAACAGTTCTTGCTATAAAGTACAGAGCGGGCATCAAAAAACTAAATTTTTCCTTAAATTTATAATTTATTTCCAATAATGGCTGAATCACAAATAAAAAAATTTATTAAATAAATAAATCCATTCCGCTCCCAGATTCTCTGACTATGCCCCTCAAATGACAGATAATTACTCATAGTTCAAGGGATATTATTTTGCCGACACATGACAAGCAACAACAGCCAAGATGAGAAGAACCACATTGGCACAAACATATTCTTTAGGGGCCGTCCGAAGTTGTAAACATTTTCAGTGTCTTACAGAGCGTAGTATACCGAGCAACAAAAGAAACGCAAAAAGTTTCTCCATATTTTGATTGAAAAAAAGCAGTCAATCTGAGAGTCAGAATTTTCAGAAGACAGAAGCTTTGAGCAGTCATGCATAATGAAGCTGTTAAGCGAATATTTCAATGTCAACTTAAAGATAGTACACATGATTGGTAAACTGTTACAAATATTATATGCATGATTAAAACCAACCTGAGCAAAAACCAGCTCCGTACTTAGTCTAACCTTTGAGAAAACAGTAAAAAAAGGGTTTGCAGTAATTTCGCCCCAAAACCACTTCGCCTTGAACCATTTCACCCAGAACGACGGCCTGTGCACGAAGTGGTTTTGGGGCGAAGTGGCATTTGGGCGAAGTGGTTTGGGGCCGAAATGGCACTTAGGCGAAATGGTTTTGGGGCGAATTAAATTTTCGTCTCATTAGACGAAAAAATAATTGTTTTACTAATTTCTCAAAGACTATAGCACTTCAGACAAAACCATTTCGGGTGAAGTTTTCTACGGTCATCATGTTTATATTGTGTAAGTTAGGCGTAAATCTGTGAACATTTCTGATTTTCGAGATACCAATCATGTATACTGCCTTTAATTTCTTTTGTTGCTCGGTATATTTTTCAAGACCGCCTCCCTCCCTGAAATACTACTTATTTTTGTTATCAACATTTTCATAGTGCATGTAAAGTCGTACGCGGCCCTCAACTCCCCGCCCCCCATCACCCCCCGCCCATCACCCGCACCTACGCTTCGTAGAACTGTGGCAACATTGGACGGCCCCTCGGTATTTGCTCTCAAAATGATGCTTTGCATTTGCTGCATCTTTGAGTATTTTAAATTTGTTTAAATGTTAATTTTTTATAATTTGTTTCCAAAACCCAAAATTTGGGGATGCATCTTATCCATGGAAGCACCCCACACACAGATTGTTTCGTTTCAACTGTGATTGGGCACCACACACAATATTGCGTTTGTTACAGGTTTTTGCAGTAGTACGTAGTTTTATGTTATGCAACTTAAGGTACTGAATTCTTTACCTCCTTTTTCCCTTTCTTGTTATCTTTTTTATTCTCTTTTTTCACTTCTTCCTCTTTGGGTTCTTTCTTCCTTTTCTTGATTTCACCTGTGTATTTCAATCATAAAGTCTATTAAATTAAAGATGTCTGTCCGTTTTGGGTGTGGCACCTCGAAAAATTATTGTTTTTCTTGAATTGATATTTTTCTAGAATCATAAAAGTTATTCGCTTTCAAATGACACATACATGTAAAAACAAAAACAAATTTTTTTTTTTGTAATTTAACTCACGTTTGGTCTGTGAAATTTCTTTCCAAGACAGAAGAAAAGAGACTAGACAGACCACTACTCCAGAGGGCACGCTTATTATACGCTGCGCATTACAGACCAAACACGGGAAGTTAGACTTGGGCAAGTCTAGGTACAGGCGCAAAAACGGCTGTATAAAAAAAACGTGTTTTTTCGGTAAAATAAAGTAAATAATTTTAAAATACATTCGGTGAAGAAAAAAAATCAAATTTGCTGAGAACGACGGACAATTTAAACTCCTCAAACAAAATTCGGAAAGTCAAGTTTGACTGACGAATTCTCTCTGCATGGTTACTAAATCATTTCCCTTGAATTTGGTATCATTGGAAAGCCCTGTAATTTCTCTTTACAGTGATGTGTCATTTGTTATGATTAATCAATTGGGGGATGTGCAGTATAGCGGAATACAGGGGTGGGTGGAAAGTGAAATGTCACAAAATTCACTGCTATTGTCATGCAGTGCATTCCCCTTTTGCTTGGAGGATGGGAAAGAAGAAGAATGCATTTTGTGACATTTCACTTTACACCTGCCCCCGTATTCAGCTGTGCTGCACATCCCCCAATTGCTTAATCATAACAAATGACACATCATCGTAAAGAGGAATAACAGGGCTTTCAAATTATATAAAATTCAAGGAAAATTATTTTGCAACAAGAGAGAAATCGTCAGTCAAACTTGACTTTCCGAACTTTTTTTGAGGAGTTTAGTTTCGTAGTGATGTACATGTATTTGATCATCATACAGTACTGTCACAACATGAATATTTGTTCAATATAAAAACTGGACCTACCTCCTCGTAGATTTTCATTAGCAGCAAGAACTGGAGAAGTATCGATCCATATGCAATATCAAGAAAACATACAGCCCAGATGAGAAAACATACAGCCCAGATGAGAAAACATAGAAAATAAATTTGCTCTTGCATAGACAATACAATACTAATAAAGTACTGTAAAAATGAATAGATCTTTTTAAATGGCCTTGTATTGTAATCAACAGTTATTGTTAGCTCTATTATAGACTTTTCTGCATTGTTGGTCCCTTGTATAATTTTTATTTTAATAATTAACCCAAGGAAAATTTGTAGTCCTATTTATATGACTAATAATGATTTTGCCACAAAAATTCACAAGGTACATGTAATGCCCTCTTACACAAAAAATCTCAGGTGCGAGCTTCAAGAGTTGGCGAGTTCGGGTAACACTTGGTAAAACTCTTGGCATTACAATGTCTCTGAGTATAATACGAGCGTACTACAAGTTGGTTAAGAGTTTTTCAATTTTGGTAGGAGTCAGTTACAAATTTTACCAGTACGAGTTGTCCCGAGTGTACTTCGTTTGATGAGTTAACTCCGAGTTTCACGTTTTTACGGATTAGGCAGGAGTTTTTTAAGTAGATCACGAGTTTACTGTGAGCTTTCCGAGCTTACTGCGAGTCAGTTACGAGTGTGGTACAAGTTTGGTACGAGTTACCCGACTTTGGAATTTTGCGGGTAATTTGGCGCCAAACCATCTGGAATTTCACCGACTCTTGCATGAAATCTTATAACTCGTAGACCACTCATACAACTTGTATCAAACTTTTTACCAAACTCGTCTGATACAGTGCTATAGATATGAGCTTCCTAAGAGTTGCACAAGTTTGGTATGAGTTGCTTATGAGTTGGCAACTTGTGGCCGAAATTTTAAACTTTTAAAGTTTTGCCATGAAATGCACGCTGCTACGAGTTGCTACGAGTTGTCCCCGAGTTATACGAATAATTCCAAGTTCTTCCACAAGTTGTGCCTAGTTTCTTGAATTTGTCAACTCTTGGAAGCTTGTACCAACTCGGGCCTGAGATTTTTTGATGTTTGAGATCCTGCAGTTGATCATAGATCAGTGAATTCCACAATGATAGCATACGCAATGTAAACAAGAGAAATAAACGTAATTCTAAGAGCAATTTTATGCATACTTTGTTCTGTGTCTGGAATTTCTACATCTTGCACTGGAATTTCTAGGTGTTCTCGGATCACACTCGACTGAGTAGCAATGTTATCCACCATTTCCATTAGTAGTTGGTACCTGCGATAAAAAAGGCACTTACATGTATCTGAAGTTTTTAATTAATACAAAAATATATATAGTTTAGGCAATGGGTTTTCTTTGATTGCCGACTGAAGCGGGCCTCCCACTGTGCGATTTTTGCTACGAATTAGGTACGGTTAACTACAGTTTGGTACGATTGTGTATACCGTAATTTTCGGAATATAAGCCGCCCGGGGTATAAGCCGCGGAGCCCGAAAATTCCAGAAACAAGATCGGACGTCGACATATAAGCTGCACCACCGTATAAGCCGCACCATTGTGTAGGCTGTGGCGTCCTAAAAACCACCGCCAAAGTGCTGCACATCGGACAGTGCACGCATCAGCGGTGACACTCACTGTCATCAGCACATCAGCAAAATGCCACAAAGTAATCATTGTGTGGCGTCCAACAGCACAATGGAAAGCAAAACTTTTCTATTAAAATCGTGAATAAAGTTGCACTGAGGGGATTTCCCCCCAGAGATAAAACATTGATTTTTCCCCTGGTACACTCTATACACAATCGTACCAAATCGTACCTAATCGTACCTACAAATTCGTGGCCAAAATTGCACAGTGGGAGGCCTGCTTTAGTCAGTGTTCAAATTGAATGTCACTACAAACGCCTTGAAATTAAATAAAAATCAAACTACACATACAGTATCTATTGTTGCATTTATGTAACGCACATTCCTTATGAATATGTTCATGTGCATTGCACATTATAATGGGTTATAATGTGTTTTCTGTTCACAACACACTTTGTCGTCTTTCAGCACAAATTAAAAGATGCAGCTCCGTGTCCAAATATTATAGACTGATTAAAGCCTACTGTCTGTGGGCTCAAATTTTAAAGGCCCCTTATTTAGGATTTTTATCAATGAAATCTATGCTTTAAAACCACTCTACTCAGTTAAAGTCATAAAAATCCTATTTGGAGCTTGCTTTGGGGGTTAAAACAAAGGTTTTTAGTTTTTATGCTAATGCGAATATGCATATTCATGACCAAGGTCACTATGTCACAAGAGGCAAACACAGAAAAATCACATTCCACTGTGCACAAAAGATTCCACTTTTTTCTCAATTTTCCTGAAACTTTTGTAATCCATGGCTGTTTGAGTTTGTTTTACATGTTGCCTGCTGTAAGCCATGACAAAACTGGGGGTAGAAACTGCAGCAATTTGCCACAAGTCCAACTTGAAGTCTTATATTTTTTCTTAACTTTTCCCTTCTGTCTTCCTTATGTGATGCACTCAAAACAGCGCCCTCTGTCTGTGATTTATTGCAGTCATCTTCAAAGTTGAAAAAGGCCACCTTTTATTGATTTTACATCCAAACGAACAATAGTATGTCTTGCTGAACAAGTAATCCGTCATTATAAGCAAAGCTTAGGCACAAAGTTGTTTAGCATGTCACAGGCCCTTTAAGCAGGCTATAATTATAGACCGGGCTTAGTGGATGCCGCGTTAGCCAGCTAAGCCTATAGCCCGGTCTTAGACCGCATACTGCACTCCGCCCCAGGTTTCACTTCCAACATGTCAAACCTCCCGGAACCGAAATGCTCTAACAACCAGTTGGCAACCACTGACAACCTTTTAAAGACTGACAAAAAACTGACAATCAACTCTTTTTTTTTTTTTAGTGTACATTTTTCACTTAGCCCACGTTTGTCTGTTTCACTCGATATCAATAACAGACTTACCCAACTCTATACATCTCTTGGTGAATGGGGCTGAAAGGTTGGAAGTACAGACTGGTGACAGCGGCATTCATTTTGCTCAGAAGATCTTCCCTTTTAGATTCCTCTTCCAAGGCTAAGAAGTCCTGTGGAGTAACAATCAAATATTTGAGATGAATTGAGAAACACAAGAAAATTGCAATGCCCCGACTGGGATTCGAACCCAGATCCTTGGCATACATAGTCAACTGCTCTACCAACTGAGCTATCTGGGCATCCCGTCGGAGCACCACAACAATCTCGTGCTTGCCACTCTTTTTCCAACAATGCAGTGGGGCACATCCATGCCGACCAATTTAGCTACACGTACTGATGGCCTATCGTGGTTGTTAATGACAGAAAATGGTACTGAACTGCATCATGGAAGACACAACTACAGTATTAACTAAATTTGGTCAGAGATCAATATAAAACAACGTCGCGAGCGAAATTCTTGAATTATTTTGTTTACGCAGGTTTTTTTAAACTCAGACGGCCCAAAACGCGTATCTCTAAATAAAATCTTGCATTCCAATTGATGAAGTGGGGTATATATATATAATTAAAAATAAGCAATCGAAATTTAAAAACTCACGATCTTTTCTGAGCCGGCAGGTCAATCTTTGAAGATCGTAAACGATATGCAACACGCACAGCAGCCGACGTACGTAGGCCTACAGTGTACAGACAGACCTCGCTAGCGATAGGCGAAACGCCATCTACCAAAAGTAGAGCTTGCAGACTTTTTTTTAGAGTGCCCAAGTTCGAAGCATTTATTTTCACATGAATCCACACTTGGGTCATCCATTCCAAATTGGATGAAGAATATGCTAGCAGAGAAATTTATTTAGGTCGCGAAATTTTAATAAATTTTTATCGTTTTTAGAGATAATTATGCATGTATTATATTGTAAAAAAACATTTTAGTTACCCGAATCACTTTCGGGTCGGTTGTATACTTAAGATTGGACAGAAAAATACAAAAAACAAAAACTCGCCCGTACGTGTTATAGGAATAGGCGTTTTAGTCGTGTTGTGCCCGGAAACTCAGATTTGACCTTTGCCGCGAGACTTACATAGTCTATTATCATTTTGTGTAAGGTTTTCCATGATAGCTTCTTAAGTAAGATTTTAGTCCACTGCATAGGATGCGTTGACCTTTAAATTAATCAATACAACTTGGTACATGTACTGTGAATTTTGACAACCAAACTCGGCATGTAGTTGTTGGTCTTTACACTAGATGGAGACTCAATTGGGTTTTAGGATTTGACTAAAACACATATTCCATTCAATTTCAATGGAAGCATTTAGAGTTTTTGTAACAATTAAAGCTTATGCGAACCTGCCATTCAGCACCAGCATGCTCGGTGGTCGAGTGATAAGGTCACCTGCTTAGTATATGCAGGAGGTTGTGGGTTCGAGTCCCACCCGAGCACATGTTCTCGTGAAAAGCACTCTATTGCGTAGCCTAAGTGTCGTGTATGGACAAAATACATACATGTACATTCAACATACCTTATTATATGCTTACCTTTTTCATGTGGTAAATTGAGAGGTCCCATGACTGGTTTTCTCTGTCTTCCTCATCAAACTGCTCCAAATACAGTTGGTTCAACTGGCTCACTGCTTCGCTGGAGAAGTGCATCTAAGACAAGTAAAATTGACATCAGCTTCTCTTTAAAGATGCCATTCACACTAGTAAAAATTGCTTCGTTAGATGAAGATTCAATGATGATTCGACAAAGATTTCCCAAATGTGAATGCACACCTCTTTTTTTTTTTGGACGAAGCAAAATGGCTTAATTTGATGAAGAGATCGCTAATTCAATGAAGCAAAATTGCAATGTGAATGCTCCCTTCATTCGACAAAGCGATTTTACTTGGCAGGCCTAGTCACACATACATGTACACCTCGGGCGTCAAGCATTTGAGAGGCATACATTCCCCTTTTTGTTGTCGTGCCGCTATGGGTGAACAGCTTAAAGACAGATTACATAATAGTTTGCCAAATATGTACTGGACACAGTAAATGGACCTGAAAAATGACGTCAGCGATTTCTTTACATACATGCTTTCTTATGGTAACAACTCGCCGCACAGTTAGCAGTTCATACGAACGAGGTAGAAAGTGAATTCATGTGTCAAGTGTCTGAGAGGCATACGTTTCTCTTTTTTGTCGTGCCGATCAGGTGTGAACGGCTTATTAAAGGCACAGGCTCGTCAGCAATGCGCGCGCGTCAAATTCGTGCCACGAAATACGCAGCCCCATAGCAAAATCATGGATCTGCGTTATTCGTGGCACTAATTTGGCACACGTGCATTGCTGACAAGCCTGTGCCTTTAAAGACAGATTACACGACTGATACATGTACGGTGTGCCAAATGTGTACTGGAATGCCCAAAAAGACAGTAAATGGACCTGAAACATAATGACGTCAAGGTTTCTTTACATACGTGCTCTCCTATGGCCATATGTCGTCTGGTACCCCGAGACTCCCCAAAGATTTGCGCGCATGTCAACAAACTGACATTATGTTTCAGGTCTACATGTAACTGGTACTTACCCCTGGATTTGTTTGCACAAACAAGTCTTCCTTTGTGACAGATGCTTCCACTGGAGAGCATGGCCTCTCAGGTGTCTGTATGCCATCTATCATCTCAGCGAGGATGCGTTGTACTGTCACCATGGCTTGCTTTTTAAACAGATCTTGCTGAAAGTCAATATCAATCAAATAAATGGGCATTTTCACAGTAACTTTAATTACGGTACATTTCATGTAACGTCAGTTTCCGTAAAATTGCCCTTATATATAATGACCCGGGGGGCCACATGTACATGTAGCGTGTCATAGGTTGCAGGATATGTCACGTCATGGAGGCCATGCTACATGTAGCTCAACAAAATGTTCTGTATGTTGCTCCAGGAAGATACATGTATTCTGCTAAAAGCAAACAACTCCATAGATGCACGTTTTACCTTGTTGGATACTAAGTAGACAAAAACCAACTTACATGTATGTTCCTTTTGTCTAAAAGTAACCCTCCGCTCACGACCCCATAAGTGTGTATAAACATATTCAGTGAATCCCCGCTGTTTGCCTTGTGAGGGTGCTGTATGCATGCAGCCGTCAAGACCAAAGATTGTACAGCACTGCGTACTGCTACATGTATGACCAAGATCGGTCGTGGATTGTGTTACCGATGGGACAGATTTGCGTGGTAAGTAACGATAAAGATGCCAGTGGCCAACAGCGAATCAAGTTTGGTGATTCTTTGACCTCATTTTGGAATGACTCGGTCATATACTTCTAAAGTGTTTTAGAGAGAAAAATGCGTATTTTTTGTCCATGCAAGCGGCCTTTTTTTTTCTTCTGTTTGCGGCAATTATTTTTTTCAGGCGCTAACGGCACCTCTGATGATTTTGTCCGGGTGGTGTGGCCGGACAAAACAGCTAGTGGAGAACCCTGCTCAATGAATGGCCAAGAAAAGAAAAGGAGAATTAGAAAAAGAAAAAAAAAATACGAAATAAATTGGCAATTAATAGTGATAAAAACATAAGATTTTCAAATACTACCTCTATTTGGTTACGCTGTTTCTGATTTTTATCCTCTTGCAGAGCGACTCCCCGAAGTGTGACTTGTAAAGCAGCGCCACCACACAGCACTGGTCTAGTGCCGAGCTGCCATGTCTCATAGAAGATACCAGCATTGGGGGATTTGAAGACAAATGGAAACATTAAACTCTCCCCTGGCAGCAAAACTCCGCTGCTTGTGTTGAAGTAAAATCTTTGAACTTTGGACAAGGTGCACCCTTCAAATGGGTTTATCTTGGAAATTTTCTGTGAAAAAGACACAGGAAAAAAAGATAATTAATACTATAAATCATATTGAAAACTGATACAAAAAGCTTTAAAGCACACACTCCACGGGTTATATTCAAAACTAATGATGACTTTTGAAGTGTCTTTTGTTAAAAATGTTACTAAGAAGGGAATAAGTGTGTGGTTATACGGTCTTAGACAGACTGGCCCGAATTTACGAAAGGTGTTTTTCGCTTAATCGTGTGTAACTTTCAAAAACAGACGATGATCATGCGTCTATAAATAGTCATCGAATTACGAAACCTGAAGAAGTTACACACGTCTAACTAGCAGCAAAAAGTTAAACACCTGATTGCAATGACATTGAAATCCTTAAACGTCTGTAGGGGGTAGTTTAATTCGTCTGTTATCGACATTTCCTCCTGGCGAACAGCCGTCCTGGGCGCACGGGCACGAACACCAGATGAGAGTTTTCAGGGACAGGACCATCCCAGATATGTTTGCTCCTCGCGTGCACTACATGTACGTCGGCCAATGCTAATTATCAAATGCTAATAGACACGTCGACATCACCAGGCCATGCACAATAAAAAAAAATACCCAGCATGTTACTAACTCCCAATTAAGTTACATGCAGACAACAAATCTGTCTTCGTAATAAACGATAATCACGGGTGTTCATCCACACGTGGTTAAGTCGCAAAGTTACATTCGTTTACTGTTTGCACACGTGTTATTTCAATGTGCGATGATCACCTTTCGTAAATTTGGGCCTATATGTTTAAGGCTGGATAGGGACCTGGATGCTAATGATAACTTTTTTGTGTAAATCGGTACAATTCCCCAAAATCTGTACAAGTGTACAAATACAAGTGTACAAATAATTGTTGAAATGCTAAGTATTTTCCGGTAGATTACACAAACACCTAGCCCAGGTTGGACGTCATTGTCTTCATTGCATTACGACTGACGTCCAGGATATCCATTTCTGCTGCCATAGCGAAAAATTTACAACAAAATTTTGTCACTCTTTTACCTGTCACAGACAGTTGAAATTTCGCTCACATGTTCCTTAGGTGGAGAATTCGTAAATACATAATTTGGTGACTTTTTTGTTCAAAATATATTTCAGCTCCACGCTTTTGATGTCAACGTCCAGACGAACTCGATTCTTGTTTGTGTAAAATCGCGCAGGCGCGGGAATGCATAGCAACTTGCTTTTTACGCATGTGCGTTACAGCTGGTGGGCGTGTGGATGGGACACCCTGTAAGGCTCAGAATGGTTTAGTCCCTTGAAGAGCACTATCATCTGCAAATGATACAGTACAGAGGGCTTTTTTCCCTTTATGATGCACAGATTGTTTTGGAACTCTATTATTGAGTTAATATCAAACAACTTACTTTCCAATCATAGTATACAGTGGTGGTGCCCTTGTTGACAAGGTTGAGATATGATGTAGTTCGCTGGCCAGCACATGCTTCAAATGTGACTCTTGCTCCGTGTGCAAGAAGCCCATTGTTTTGATGACTATCGCCACTCCAGCTGGCCAAGTACGCGTCAAAAAGTAGCGATGGTCCCTGGATGGACCTGTCATTGCTATCACAATCCAATGAAGCTTCTTTCCTGTAAAAACATTTGGTTACTATATTTACATGTATGTAGCTTATTGGACTATCTGGAGCAAAAACAGCAAGACCACAAGGAACTGATATTTTGCATATCCCCTTTTTCACTTTAGTTTTTGATACAGGTTTTTGATTATGATTTATGTATACATGTAACTGATATGTACATTTATGTAACCTTTTTGTATTGAGCTCGTGCCAATGACGTCATTTTGGGAGTAAAACAATGCCGCGTCGTTGTGAAAGCAATGTGCGTGCGCGTTGTGTGTGTCCATAGCGCGCGTAACGTGCTATGCTGAGGCTCCCATTGGTGAACTAAACCGCGTTACGCCCACCAGAGACACACACAACGCGCACGCACATTGCTTCCACAATGACTCAGCATTATTTGACTCCCAAAATGGCATATTCGCACGTGTTCGAAAGTGGTCAATATTCCATGAGTTTCAGGGTGCTTTTTAACGTTCGAACTTGCTCAATCTCCGACAGAAAATACCGGTCAATTTTTGCGAAAAAGTGACAATTACATTATAAATCAATGAACACAACATCTGGTATGGTGCCTGATCACCATTGAAATGAAACAACCAAACTTGGGATGAGAGAAAAATGGTAAGGGCCTTATCGGGATTCAAACCCGAGACCTCTGATGACTCACTAGGCAGACGCTCTACCAGCTGATGAGCTATAAGGCACAGTTGGTATACTCCCTCAGGTTTTCCCTGAGAGAAAAATTGGGTCCATAGGGAAAATTTTCCTTCCTGAAATGCATGGCTGATCTATTCTTAATTCAGTTGTGCCATTCCCCTAATAGAGTCAGCATCTGTCTAAAAATTAGGGATTAAAAGTAAATCTTGTGCACAAACAAAAGAAAACCAAAAAAAATAAAAATTGAATTTACAAGAGAACTTACTCATTTTCCTCTGTGCCCAAGGCTTTTGAAGTTGCGGCATTTTCCAATAACGGTTCGGGTTCTTTGCACTCAGGTGCTTTCCTTCCAATAACTTGCAATTTGTTGAGATCCTGTTAAAAATGACAACAAATAAATATTGAAACTGGTACGCTTTTCCTTTTCTCAGAGGCGGCCAGTACATTTTTTTTGGTGTACGATAGATAACAAATTACCATGGAGAGTTCACACATCCCTACGTTTCATACCAACTGTGGACATTCCTTTATTCTCGTGTAGTTAGAAAATTTCAAAAATTTCACGTTTTTCAAAATATGTTTTTCAAAAAGTGTTTTTTTTTTTAGGGATTATATGACCCAGGGACCACCAGGGTTAATAAACTTGACACAAATGTGGACAAATGGCCATGAGTTTGGGAAATCTGGATGCAGTGTAAAGCAACTTGGCTCCACCGGGATTCGAACCGTGACCTTCTGCTTAACGTGCACTCGTGCAGACGCCCTATCAAATAAGCTATGAAGCCAACTGGTGGTCTCGAATCACGGTAGTACAGTTGCTCCTCACTGATTGGGATTGGCTATCACGTGAGATTAGCAAGCCATACAGAGGGATAAACCCTTCAATGAGATAACTACCCCTCTCAGAGATCATTAAACTTAAATTTTAACATACAAGTTTGTTTTCAAAATTAAAACAGATCACTTATAAACTGTTACCTAAACCCTATTCCCTCAACCTAACTCCCCCACTCCCCTCCCCCCACCCCCACCCTAACCCTATTTATCAAGATTGGACAACCTGACTCTGTGGATGTGTGCTAGTGAGGACATCCTTTATTTTGATTGGGAAAAGAGAAGAAGAAAAAAACCTGTCAATCTGAGAGTGATAATTCTTAGAACACAGAAACTGTAAATATTTTGATGTCAACTTAAAGGTACACACCGGCCTACTGTTTACATGATTTAGTGATGTAGCAGCATTGACAATACTTTTTTGATGGTCGTTGTGAAAAAAGATCTCCGTTCTCCGGACTCTCGAAACAAACAATGATGTTCGAATTTTCATACTTATGTTTAACTTTGTTTCATACCTGTATAAATAGTCTCTCTTTTGTCAATTACTTATAAATATTGGGGGAAAATCAGAGTTGAATTTGGTGCAGTTCTGCAGTAACAAACTTTTATACAGCTGGAAATACAACTAACTCACA
The DNA here is from genome assembly GCA_037783545.1 of Henricia sp. BOLD:AAB3569. Lineage (NCBI taxonomy): Eukaryota > Metazoa > Echinodermata > Asteroidea > Spinulosida > Echinasteridae > Henricia > Henricia sp. BOLD:AAB3569. The sequence continues at coordinate 20,123 of JBBELK010000837.1, read as the reverse complement.
AGACCACGTGACTTTTCGGAACCAGAATTTGGTTCCGAAAAATCACGTGACCAAATTTGACGGCGTCTTTTCAGGATATATCTAATTTACTCTCGAATGTATGGGTCTATTTCGAGCCCAAAATAGCCCAACGAAGCCGGTGTGTACCTTTAATAATTACAAAAGAAATTTTCAAGTTTTGATTAAACTGAAAATTTGCTTCTCTTTTGTTGCTTGGTATACTTACAGGTGCATGTGGATCCAAGTTCAGCATAACTTCACCAAGTTGTTGCTTCCTTTCCTGCAGGTACCTGGACTGGTGCCAAGGGTAGTTAATGGGAGTTCTGGGTCTGGAAAGCTGTGTCTCTGCTCCTAAAATACAAACAAAAGGCCATAACCATACGTGACAGTGCTTAAACAAAGGAATCTTGTTGAGTATTAAACAAATTAAAACTATGCTCATAGATCAGTGCTTCTAGGACAGTAGTACATGTACATGAATAAAGGCCCGTGATTCGCCTTTGCCAAATTGAACTCCGCAATTTCCAAAAAGGTGAGATGAAGCCAGGTAGGCCCAAAGTGTAAACGCAAAAGGTGAATTGAAAAAGACGAATCTGACCCGGGTCCGATTTGCATTTTTCAAGTCACCTTTTGGGCAGGGTTGAACTCCGCACCCCGCATCTGTCAAGGTCATTTGTAGTGTAAACACTAACCGAATACAGATTCGGCAATTTGAGTGTCCTTGAGATGGTGCCCACCGTATATGGTAGATTTAACTGACAAATCTGGCACCAGTTCTGCAACATCTAACAACTACGCATGCGCTGCAGTGACTTTTGTGGTTTGTAAACACTGGTAAATGTGGGTTGAAGCCGAATCTAGATGACAGTGTACATGTATAAATGCGGCAAATGTTCAGTTTTGCAAATGCCGGAACCTTTGCTGTTTAATTGAAACATGCTCAATCTAGGCATATTTTATTTCATTCAATTCAGAAACACATCCTCTTTCTATTTATTACTCTCTTGGGAGTACATATTGCTTCTTTTGGAACGTGTCATCCGTGACAAAAGGCATACTAAGCTCTCGCACAGTCACTTAGAACTCTCACGGTTAGATCGTGAACTTAGCGGTGCAAAGGAAATTCAGGATTTGACCTACATGTAGTAATTGAACGTGTACACTGCGGTCTGACTGATCACATCAAGCATACATTGTACATCTTTAATCATGTAAATACTACGAACATGACTTTGTTGTCAGCTTACCCATTTCTTTTTTGACAACTGCTGGCTGGCCAATATGTTCAAAGGGCGGAGGGTAGCCTTGCTCAGTTTCGGTTAGTGTCATGCTGGAAAGATACAGCAAATATAAGATTTCCACGGTCATGCTGCCACGACATACATCTCTGAAAACCCCGTGCACAATTTGTCTGTCCACGTATGTAACGTGGACAGACAAAAATGTCACAATTTTGTCTGTCCACGTTACATGCGTATAAGGGGAAATTTGTACACAAGCTTTTCAGAAATGTATGTTGTGGCAGCATTTTCTTACCTTTTTGGGCAAAAGTTATCTCCTGAGAACAGTACAAGGGAATTTCTTTAAAGTTTGAGATAAAATGAAGAAATCTGAAAGGAATTGTTGACTTATTTTTCAAATAGGCCCATTAGTGTGGAGAGACCCAAAAACGTTCAATAATGTGCCTTTAATGTATTCACAATTACTTACTGAATTCCAGACAGATTATCCCCTATTCTTTCTTGCTGATTCCAAAATTCACTACCAATCCGATCTGCAAACAGAACAAACAAGACATTGTAAATCAATGAAATAAAACTGTAGTTATTCCAGGTGCTACAATCAAAGAATTTACAGGGTCTTACTTTAAGGGGTCACGATGATTCGGCAATGCAAACTGTAATTTATGGCCCTGTCACACATTCCCAGTTTTGCATCGTGGTTGGCCCCGGTGCATCCCGGTGTCCCTCTGCTACGGTCGACCACAGTTTTGGCTCCAAACCAGGATGAATTTTCAATGCTCTCATCAAGAAGCAACAGCAGTGTCCAGGCCGCTTCAATAGGATTGTGCAAGACGGCACTAGGGGCCTCCTGTGATCCACTACGCTATAGATTGCCGAAGTGAAAACGTCATCTTTTGTTGGTTGCCTAGGCAATTGGCTCTAAACTAAAAATCACTGAACCATGTCCCTGTGCTTTTGCAATGGTACTTTTTTAGACGGCCATGATGTTTAGAGCCAATTGCCATGGCAACGCGCGTCACACTTCTGCAGCCTCCTTCCAGATGCTGAGCCATTGTATTACGTGACGCGTCTTTTCATTTGGAAATTATATCACGAAAGAAAGCACATCGTTTTCTATAACACTTTGAAATTCCTCAATGTTGGCGGCCCTAGGGGTCCACCGGGGCTCTAGTACATGTAGGGTCCTGCTATTTCAATTTCTTTCCCGTTGATCCCGGCAATGTATTGCATGCAAAACTCCATCAGGACACGTTGCTGATTGAAGACGGTTGGTGAGGATTGACTATAGGTCACTAGGTTTGAGTACGGTCTAAATAGGATTAACTACGAACTCCAATCGTAGTGCCACCAACACACTTTAGGATTGTGATATACATGTACATGTACAGTTGTAGTCAGAAGTTTACATACAAATGTGTTAATTATAAAACTAGTGTGCTTAAACTTATGTTGTCACCATTTTTGAAACAGTCTGATTTTGTGGAATTCCTCATGTGCTTGCAGTACTTAAAACATAGCTTACACACCTTGCAATGGTTCGGGTAGTTTACCATTTTGGGTGATGGTGGTATTGGTGTACTTCTGTACATATGTAAACGTCCGACTTTAACTGTACGTAAAGCTACCGTAAGAAAAACTTACATCCCTTTCCATAGTCTACTGCCGGTATGGACCTTTCAATAATGTAGCGATTCTCCTGTGTTTGACGATAGCCATCAGCCTGGTTCATCACTAAGGATGATGCAGGTTTGTTCAGTAAAGCTGTGTTATGTGAGAAAAGAAATGAACAAAAAGCACTGTGACACATGCACCACAGCAAAGTTCTGCACAACAGTTTCTATTTTTTAAAATATTTTTTAAGTGGCCCAAGTTAGAGATTTCCAGGATTATGTTTATTTGCAATGTCCAGCATAACAATTCCAATTTAATTTCTAACTCTTCTGAAGTATAGTGGAACCGAGTCTGGACTTATTGTGCGACTATGACGTAATCTGTTAGTGTTAGGCAGTTGTGTCGGGTTTCTTTTGTGCCACATTTTGGTCTTTCCACAGTAAAGGGGGAATTTTGGCAACACAGACCATATTTTCGAGGAAATACCTTTGTCTAGTCTCAAAATAAAAGAAATAAGTTGTTCTGAAGAGATGACTTAGGCCCAAAAAGGGTTACAAATAGTGTGACAACATGCCTTTCTAAAAACCCTGTGTACAAATTTCGTAACCGAAATGTACGCTCGTAACCGGGACAGACACTTGTGTTACATTTTAGGCCACAAATTTTACATTTACATGTACTCATTCAGGTGCCCTTTATTTTACTAAGAGAAAATTGCTGTGCCCTTTTGAAAATGAATTTCGAGGCCTGCTAAATAATTTAAATGTTTCACTATTCATTATATAATCATACCTGATATGTACCCCTGCTGCTTCTTTCTCTCCACCATCTTTAACTGCCAATGTCTAAGTGCACTGTTCTCATCAAAGAATGGGTCTCGGAGTACTGGATCGTTTGGGTGATTTTTCTTGTCATATTTCACACTTGGAGTCTTCGGCCTTATGGGTAAGTTATCCTCTTGTGCATACTGATAAGAAAAAAAGATAAAAAGAAACAAACATAAAAATGGCAGTAGACATGCATCATCAGTGAGCAATGGTATCGCATATAGTGTGTGCACTTTGAAGTAATTGGACCAAAAAGGCCCATTGTATGCACTTACATTCTGCAGCCACAAACAAATGAAAGAGAGACTATGAAAGAGAGACAAATGAAAGAGAGACAAATGAAATACTCGTGATCATACGCCACCGCACCAGACATCTTACAAGTATGTCGTACTGTTAAGGCCCGTCTACACAAGCCAACATTTGTTGACCAACAAGGACCAACATGAAATTGAAACTTGTTGGACAGTACATGTACATGGATATGCTCTTTCGCGCGAACCAACATGTTCCAGCATATCTCGACAGCAGTTAGTTGCTGCCTTCACGTGACAGGCGTTCTAATCTGCTATTGGCCCGCTTCTCCAACAAGCTCCAACAAAGTCGGGTGATATATGTTCCAACATGGACCAACTTGTTGGATGATGTTGGGCGTTGTCTGGAGTGGCGTCCACACCATCCAACTTTCAGTCAGCCGACATCGTCAGACAGATGTTTGGACCTTGTTGGCCAACAAATGTTGGCTCGTGCAGAAGGGCCTTTACAGTCAAATTTTATTAATAGGAGGTCCTTGACACTTATAAAATAGGAAATTTGTATTTATATAGAATGAAACAACAAGTTTGGGATCTAAAAACAATTACTTATTATCAGCAAAATGTGGCTATATAACTGTGGTTTTATTATTTGAAGTTTGACTGTATTACATGCTGCAAAATGGCCATCGTGCATCAAACGAAGTGTCAGAATTCCTGCGACCAGGGGCCAATTACGAGCATATATTGGAAATTTGTACACGGGGTTTTTAGAAAGCCATGTTGTCACACTAATTGCTGTAACCCTATTTGGGCCTTAAGTTATCTATTAAGAACAACTGAAACTTACTTCTTTTATTTTGAGACCAGACAAAGGTATTTTCTGGAAAATATGGTCCGTGTTGCCAAAGTGCCCCCTTTACCGTGGAAAGACTCATATGCTGATCTTGTCTCTGCCTCTGCTTCTGCATATCCACTTTATTTCAGTAGAGCTTAAAAACTAGACTAAGAGGTGTATTCAAAAACCCAACCGCGCCATCTGTTTAAGATCACCCATGTGATGTGCTTTTGTCAAACAGAAACGTGTAAGCTGGCCGAGGCATGTGGAATAAAAACATACCTGCACATGACCATCCTTTGTGGCTTCCAGTTTGAAGTCTTCAACAGTTCCAAGAATGCTATAGGGAACGATACCTTCGCTGGTGTCAAACCGAGGCCCAGTGCAATCTGTGAACGGTAACAGATCAGTTTAGGCTTATGCTTATAGGCCGAGAAAAGACAGCTGTATTTACTATCAAAAGAAAAAAAACATATTTAGGGTGGGTAAGGGAAAAATATTTTTATTTTGCTCTAATCGTTTTTAGCCAAATATATTAGGATAGGAAGATGGTAAGTATGTTCTTAAAAAAAGCGATGTCCATGTTGCGATGGCACAAGTTTTTTTATTTAAAGACTGGAGAAATATTTATCTGGTGAAATATTTGTCGTACTGAATATGGCTAGGTGTCCCAATTGACCCCTTTCGAACATGTGCGAATATGCCATTTTGGGAGTCAAATAATGCTGAGTCATTGTGGAAGCAACGTGCGTGCGCGTTGTGTGCGTCTCTGGTGGGCGTAACGTGGTTTAGTTCACCAATGGGAGCCTCAGCATAGCGCGTTATGCGCGCTATGGACACACACAACGCGCACGCACATTGCTTCCACAACGACGCGGCATTGTTTTACTCCCAAAATGACGTCATTGGCACAAGCTCAATATAATCATGTTGTTTTCATTGACCAATCTCTCACAGATCATGAAATATTTGTCTTACTTACGCAACGTGGACACATGTTTAAAACTACGAGTACATTTTGGAGATCTGTAGTTTTGTTACAATGTGATGTAAATACTTATAATGTAGTGTAACATGCGTTTCTTTATGAAATGAACATTCTTACTAAAGTACCGGTAGCTGGGCTGGAATGTCACTTATACATGTATTTAAGATCTGGTATATGTCACGCTTTTTGTACCCAACCTCGTGGAATGACGCTTATACATTACAACAGTAGATATGTAAATACCATATGCCAGCACTTTACAGTCACTAAGTGTTTAGAATGGCTGAATTTGAAAAGCAGCTGTTGATTACGGATACAAGCACAGAGAGCAACTTTTTCAAGCCTTAAGGAAGGTAACAGAAGGGGAAAAAATTAACACAAAAACAAAGGTGATGTACAGAGAAAATAGGTTTTAGGTAGGCACAATACAGGGAGGTTTTTAATTTTTTCAATGACTTGTTTGACTAAAAAGATGTAGGTTTTTCATGATTTACCAAGTTAGGTTGAGTAAACTGGAAACACAGTTATTTTTTTACTGGCCTTACATTCAACATATGTGACAGGCTCTAGGAAAATGAGTCACAAGTCGCGCTGGCTAGTATTCTTTTTGCGACCATCAAAAGAAATCCGCGGCAAATCCACGCTCAATAAAATACCAAAACACAATGGAAATTCCTGGCGGTGCCCAGATACCGCCTGGAATGTCTGTGTTCCCCCTGGAATGTCTGTGTTACGCCTGGAATTTCTTTTGTGTTTAGGTATTTTAATGAGCGTAGAAATGCCACAGATTTCTTTTTATGGTCGCAAAAAGAATACTAGCCAGCGCGACTTGTGACTCATTTTCCTAGAGCCCGTCACATATGTGTACTAAATATAAATACAATTGTTCCATTCGACAATAGCCAAGGAATTAACCGTACAGGTACAACATGTAGTATCAATTTATGGGTTAAAGTTACATAGAAACAACACTTACATGAGGAATCACCAGTCTTGAGAGCAGCATTGGGTAGAGCAGGCTTCGCAATTAAGATCCTGGTACGTTTCGGTTTATCTAATTCTGCTTTAGGTTTCTGCATCCGCACTGTGACTCTATTCGTTTCAGTTTCCCGGTTGCAGCCATGACTGGGTGGCTTTGGAGCTCGTATCTGTACATTAACAAACAGTGTTTATGAGAAACCAAAAATATAAAGATACTAGAGCCTAACCATTTTAATATCGGGTTTCTATCAACTAAATTTAATACACAAATAATTTAAGATAATTTAAGAAATGGGTAGTTCCACCGTCACTAACATTACATATATAGACCTTTCCCATTACTACAGAAACCATCCCTGCATGTCCGTCAAAGCTGGCACGCGGCTAGTGCATGAACTACATGCATTATGTGATGATGCTCATTGTGTCGTCACTCAGAACAATTTGCGCGTTTGTTGTAATGGTGAATTCATATTGAGCCTTTTCGCACGCGTGAAATTGTGACGCGCATCGCTTTGAGAAAAAGTGATGTGGAGGGAATTTTTAGCAAATTAAACTCGATCCTTCCACATCACTTTTTCTTAAAGTGGCGCACGTCGCAATCACGTGCAAAGAGGCTCAGTGTGAATTTGCATGTGCGAAGAGCGCGCTGCGAGCATCATGGATGTGCGCTGTTTAATTTAACAACAGAACAAAATGCAGTCCATGCAGTGGAAAAAGCTGCGTCCCAGCTATGGCGGACGTGTACAGGACGTGTACAGAGGACCCTAGCCGGTTTAAAATGGATTGTATAATACTATCCTAACCTACTTTTAATCCCTTCATAAATGTGTTTTTGGGTAAACGGGAAAAACTCACAAAAATTAGCTTGTCGTTTTGCTATGTTGCGCATTTACTGCGTTCTAGATGTGTGTCGAGATGTTTTTGTTCGATCGCGCGCGTTACGCTTATTGCAGGCGTGTTGTACCGGTATGTGCTAGCACACGACCGGATACTTAAGTGCACATTTTGCTTTCGAGCGTACAGTTTCTGTGTGCGTGTGCGTGTTTCAATACGCGCTGACCAGGGCGCTGACGCACGGAGCGGCCACGCGACTCTACTGCACACGTGTCTCACATGTGTGGCATGTTGCTAGGAAATTTCTAAATGGGCAAAGCTTACTGGATGGAGTTGGAACATGTGGACAATATAGCTTGCATCGTCCCCTTCTTGAAGAGCCAATTTCTGTATACATCTTACCCAAAGGAGTTTGTCCAGATTTTTCCAGAAAATGAGTTTTGTTCTAACCCAACAATCATATAAATACCTCCTCAAAATACCAACCATGGGAAGAAAACAGGATATTTGCAATCTCCAATTTGAATGTGGAACCAAAAGAGTTGGTGTAATCAACGCACTGCTTTGTGGAACTGGATTTATAAATTAGTTTACAAAACATGTGTTTTTTGACGATATTCTTGAAAATATACGGATTGAGAGTGCAAAATTTCAGAATGGTAATGAGAAAAATATGACGGCATCAAAATCCATATGCAGCACGATATGTGGCAAAGTGTATCCCCCCTACCATTGTTCCCCCATTGTGTCTCAAACATCCAAGGAATTCCTCTCAGTTTTTAGGGGGAGTTGGTGTGTTAACAAAAGGGAAGAGTGTGTTGAGGTATGGGGGCGACTTATAGGGGGAGTCCCTTTGCCACATACATGTATCGTGCTGGGTATATCAAAATCTTAACAACCATACTGTAGGGGTGTTATGGCCGAGTGGTCTAGTGCGTCGAACTTAAGTTCCTGTGCTAGTACTAGAATGTAGGTTTGATTCCTGGCCGTGACGGGTTGTGGCACCTGTGCCCTTGAGGAAGGCACTCAACCACACTTGCTCTCATTCCTGTAATTGGCGGTCCCTCCGCTGTTGGATGTGGTATATAAATAAATAAAAAATGGGGGCTCAAATATGCGATCTGGAAACCCTAAGGATTTAAACCACATAAAGCAACACTAAAATGGAGCCAAAAATTCACCTTGATGGGTAAAAACAGAGTAATAATGTAAAAATGTTTACAGACCTTGGCTAAATCTTGAGTATCAATTGCCAAAGCTCTGATGTCATCGCCATCCAGTACAAGTTTTCTGGCAGGAGCAACATCTTCTTCAGTCTGTGACTGAGATTGACTGGGACTGACAGGCTTCTCTGGCGTTCCATCACGTTTACGACCAGCTTTCAATTTGTCTGTTAGAGGTTTTAAATACAAACACAGAACATTTTAATAACAAGGATGTTATCTTTCCTCACATAATCCATTTTAACCTTCATCTAGAACTGAACTTACGAAAATAAATGTAGCAATGAGTTTTGTGAAATTATCACACAATGCATAGTTCCGACCTGTCAATCAAGCCGAACCCGCAACCAATCGCAACAGAGCTAGCAGACGGCGCCCACATAGGTCAAAGTGATGCAATCATCACGCGATTTTCTGCCCATACAGTTTGTATGTTGTATGCGCCAGTGACCGGGTGAATTTTGGTTTTAATGTCGGGCGATTCGCTGTTCAAAGGTAGGAAAGCGCATTTTTATGAAATATATGTCATCCCTGCATTACTAGCCCTTCGCTCAGTGTGTGCTACGGTAACTGTCGACCCTAAAACATAAATACCTTTGAGTTTTCTCCAATGAATCTGTGCTTTCCATGCCGAGTCCCGTTGCTTTGTACGTACATGTCGCCATTTTTTTGCGATGGCTTGTGAGCACATAGCAACAATATCTAAGGGGCGGGGTTAACTGGGCAATCTCGGAACTATGCATTGTTGCACAACATAATATTTTGCAGGACTTGTCAACACGCGGGTGAAAACTTTGTTGCAAGTTCGACACCCAGCCGTGGTACATGTACATGTACCCCTTGAGTGAAGAAGTTAACCACAGTTGCTCCATCCATTGGTCCATGTGCTGTGTATAACGCACTAGTTTCAACGATCCCAGGGCACTCGTTTGTGAAGAGTAAGGCGAGTCCCTACTGTCTCATGGTTGTCAGCTGCCAATGGCGCCACCCACCCATGTACATGTATCTTGATGTTTAGGTGGAAGACACTTAATTAGCTTTATAAAACCTACTGTACTGCACTGCACTGCTAAAACGTTGAGTAAACTTTTACTCAACATTTTACTCAACGTTGTCTAAGTATGCAATCGAGCAGTTGTTGAGTAATAAAATGTACAACCCTGTTGTCAATTCTGTTTGTACACAATAGTTTATTAATTCATGTTTTTGCATTGAAGGTTTTTTGGCTGCTGATACCAGCAGCACTTACGTGCATTTTAATCAATGTCTGACAAGCATCCAGAAGAGCATTCCTGTCTTAAGAAACGCCAGTGATGGTTTTGCTGTCATGTGAAAGTACGTCAAATCACCCGACTGTGTTGTATATCATAAAGTAAACATAATATCATAAAGCATCATAATTTCTGTCTCAATTGACCCTTTCGAGTTTTTTTGATGTCGTGAGGAAAGGCCTTAAAACCCACTGCCATTTACCAGTGCAGCTACATACATGGAAAGTCTAGCACTGCCTACTTACCACTTGAACGGGGCCTGTCCTTCCGCGAAGGTTTTGAACTCAATCTACTGCTCATTGTTACACAACAACATTAACATAGAGAACAGGACAGATTATTACTTCAGTGGAATTCCTTCTGAAACAAGGAAGACAGCAAGAAAGACATTTCAGTCAAACAATAAACAACATTGTAGTCGAGTCCACACTTCCCAAGTCTAAGTCTGAGCCCAAGACAAGTCTAAGTCCAAGTCCAAGTTCAGATAAACCGAGTCCAAGTCCAACAGGCTAATTTCATCAAGCTGTTTAAGAGCAGAAAAGTTGCAATAAGAAACACGCGGCGCACACCGCGTGTGGGCGGTACCATACGTCATTCGCATCTGCAATGCTGCAACGTTCCTCATAAATATTTGTTCCTTATGAGTAATTGGTTCCTTGACTTCACGAATTCAAAATGGCAGTGCCAACATGATGCTGTTTTTATTGTGTTGTAAAATTTGCGTGATAAAACCTTCTTTTGTAACGGGAGAAACACGTACACAATTTGGTAAGATTTAGTACACATTGTAGGACTTCCTTGTCATTAGGGAAGACTGCTGAGTCTTGTCCACAGTATGGGGCTAGTGCTGTAATCAGCGACAGTAAATGCCAGCTCGTCAAAGGGGAGCTGAATTACAGCAATACTTGCAGTGCTGGCCTAGGCCTAACTATGGAGCTCGGGAAGGGACGGGGCGAGAAAGAAAATTATTTCTTTCCCACGACTTATTATATATCTCATGGCCACGACATATTATCTCGTGGTCACGACTTATCTCATGGGAACGACTTATTATGTCGTGGCTACCCCTAGAACTATGGGGATACCTATGACTTTTCACTCGTAAAGTTGCCACGCGGGTCGCTTTGACAAAAAGCCGTTTGGTGGTAATTTGACGTGAATCCTTCATGTTACGACGAAGGGAAGTAAATTGAGGATGTGGAACCAGTCTAGTGTTGACCTCTCCGCTCTCACGCATTTGATTTTTGGTGAAAGTCGGTGTTTCATCGCACGGGGTCTCAAACTTTCCCCACAATTTCACCGAAACTAGACATCGGATCGATGCGTACTCTTCGGAATATTTATAAACTGGGGCGAGTGCACCTATTGAGCAAATATCACAGCCATGGGACAAATTTCATTTGCGTGAGTTTGCCACAGATTTGGTGTATATTAGAAGACAGGGCTGAGGGTTTCCCCACCCGAAGCACTGCTCGCGGGGGTACCACAGGGCCTGCAGGGGGAAATTTATAAAACCCGGAGGTCGGAGGTGGTCGGAGGTACCCAAAGGTACCCGGAGGTGGATTGTTTTTGCTAACGTGTAGTTGGTGCGTTGACGGTGGCCCGGAGCTACGCAGTATTAAAATAACAAGCCGGAGGTAGGTTGTAGCATGTACTACACGGTCACAACAAATTCTACCTCCGGGTTACCTCCGGGTTACCTCCGATCTCCGGGTTTCAACGACACCCCATGCAGGGCGCGCGCGGTGGGAATTTTGTCACGCAAAAAGAAAATCCCTAAAATTAGGACCACTAAATCTCAAAAATTAGGACAATTTAAACGCTTTTTAATACTAACTTACGCACATGTGTGCTAGCCTATATCAAAATATAATTAGGCCTAATGTTAAATTTAGCAGAAATAAACAAATCCCCGCCATACACGCTGATCGTTCCTCCGTATCGTAGCAACTGGCTACACGCACCCACATGAAGCTGGCCTCGTCGTACGTACATGTACAGTGCCCAACTTCTGTCAACTGTTCTGTGGTTCGCGCATCCAAAATCCATCCAGTAAAAGCACAGCTCAAGCTTTCTGTGTTGATATGATAGCAATGGTATTACAGACACCGGAAATGTTTTTTTTTCTGCGTAAAATGGTATCTTTGTGGGAGAAATTGCCGACTGAAGGTCTGCAGACAACTTTTTAACCATTCACTCATACACAAAAATATATTCATGGATCTTTCAAGTTTTCTAAAGTAATAGACCGTGTAAGTTGACCTCGAGAGCGTATGCGAGACTCGTCAACTTTCGGGGACCTCCGATATAAGTTTTATGTATGTAGCGATTTATTTTTTGTTACCATTTTCGTCAAAATTAGCAGTTTTACCTACCGATTCAGGGTCCACTGTAAAAACAATCTTAAAATCCCATTTATCACCTGTGCGAAAGCAAAAAGTTTGCAAAATGTTAAATCTTACCTTTTATTTCCGTCTCCGAGATAAACTGGTAACCCTACACGCCATAGAAACACCACACAGCCATGACAGCGCCTCGCTGGTAGTCCGCAAGTGTCGCGAAAATTTTGGCGCTGTGTAGTTAGCGCGAATAGTTGCATTATAGCCGTTTTCAAAGGTTCTTGGTTCGCCGCTTCAGACGTTCTTTGTGATTTCCGTCTTGTACGATTTGCGTCCATGTATAATTTATTTGTTTGTGATTTTTTGTGGTTTTATCTACTCTCAACAGAAGTGAATGTTCAAGTTGACGTTCAAACCAGATATTTGATTTAGCAACGCTAATATTTCTGAGATGCACCGCGGCCAGTGAGCCTTTCGTAAAGGTATTGCAAACCGGAAACAAAAGGTCAAACATTTTTATTTGTTTGTGACAAACTCGGACAATATTTTCTCTATTTTATTTTAATGAATCGGTATATTTTAAGGTGCTTTTCCATTTATTGGCGTCTGGGCGTTTACAAAACGTGGTACGCGGTAAAGTGATACTTCAAAGAAGATCGTTTTACGTCACAACGTTAAAACCCCATTGCCATTCGCTGACTAGTCCCCGGAAGTGTGACTCGCCGCGAGACATACACGGTCTATAATTACTGCATATTAAGTGGCTGAAATTTCTACAATGCTTTTATCAACATTATTCTTTACCTCGGTTCAAAACACCCATAGTTAGGCACTCCACTTTAAAGCTGCACCATCCTGAGATCTCAGGGAATTTCTACTCTGCAAAGCGACGTGACAATACCCTGAGGAAATACACGCAAATATGTGGAGCGAGCCGGCTGTTGTCTTGAGCCAACTCACGCCCGAGTCATTTTGATGTAATTTAATCAATTCGGTCATGTTATGCCGAAAAGAAACAATTTCTATACTTTCCAGAAATTGTATTGGGTTCCGTTCCTTATGACTGTCCCATTCCTACCAAACTTTCAAACGACGAACCTGATTTACTCCGCAGTTTTTTAATTTTAATAACAGGGATGCATGCTGACGAATGTAATGGAGGGGATTCCCCAATATGCTTTAAATAGCAGCCAATCGCCGACGCGGACAACGGCCAGCATTACCGAGTACATGTAACACATGCATGCACGGTGTTTACAATCTGCGCGCGTTACATTTGAATGCCTGCAATCGTGCTACAATGCACTGCAAGCGTCGTGATTGGTCCAGCAGAGGCGACAAGATTTATGTCGCTAGTCCCACCGCCAACTGGGGCCTTTTTCAACAGGGCCACTGTACGCAGGAGTTAGGGAGTGCGTTAAAGGGGCACTGTTGCAAGAGGATGAGCTGCACGGCAAAGCTTAATTGTTTCTTCCATTCACACGCACGTCTTTTGACATCAACACCTTAAAGGGACACACCAGCCTTGTTGGGCTATTTTGGGCTCGAAATAGACCCATACATTATTCTGAAGCGCTTTCCAGAGTAAATCATATATATCCTGAAAAGACGCCGTCAAATTTTGCCGTTTTTGAGCATTTTTGAAAAATTCAAGGTCACGTGACTTTGCGGAACCATATTCTGGTTCCGAAAAGTCACATGGTCCTGCGAGTTAGTTTTGTGTCCAGCCGCATGAAAGTTTCTTACTGCAGAACTGCACCAAATTCAACTCTGATTTCCCCCCAATTTCTATAAGTAATTGACAAAAGAGAGACTATTTATACAGGTATGAAACAAAGTTGAACATAGGTATGAAAATTCGAAATACCGTGGAGTGTAGGATATTTGCCCCGCGCAGCACGGCAATAGCCCGAGTGCACACACGGCCGGGTGTGTTGCTCCAGTGTACGTTTGTGAAGAAAAAACATGATGCCAACTCTTCAAAAGAAAACGGAAATTCCTATTCGGTCGTCTGGGCTGTCCACAGTGAAATCGTGAGCAGAAAATTGGAGATATCCTGAGTAGGAGAAGGGAATCGTTTGTGACAAAGTCGTGAGGCTCGCGCGTATATTTGCAACGGGTGGTAAAGCGTATAACCCGTCTTTTGACCGTTTTTGTTAAAGGTAACACCGGCTTCGTTGGGCTATTTTGGGCTCGAAATTGACCCATACACGATTCTGAATGCCCTTCCGAAATAAACTGAACATGTCCTGAAAAAAAACCACGAAATGTTGCCGTTTTTGAGCAATTCTCAAAAAACAGAGGTCACGTGACTTTTCGGAACCAGATTCTGGTTCCGAAAAGTCACATGGTCTTGCGAGTTAGTTTTGTGTCCAGTCGCATGAAAGTTTTATACTGCAGAACTGCACCAAATTCAACTCTGATTTTTCCACAATATTTAGAAGTAATTGACAAAAGAGAGACTATTTATACAGGTATGAAACAAAGTATGAAAACATAAGTATGAAAATTCGAACATAAATGTTTGTTTCGCACTTACTAAAAAAACAAAAATAATAATAACCACGTGACGGGCAGAATTCTGCCCGTCATGGCTGCCCTTTACCGATCCCTATATGTTCGCAATAAGCGAACCAATCTATAGGGACCGGGAACCAATCTAGTTTGTCTCGTGCACACGCGAATCGAGGTCCTCTATGTGGAAATTTACCATCGTATCGAGGACGCCTCGCGAATCGAGGACGTCCTCGGTTTGTGATTACTACAGAGTTGGCAAGAATTTTTTAACTACACAGTGTTACATGTATGGGTTCATACCCAGTTTGTATTCAGGGGACGACTTTGGTATTCTTATTTATCTAAGTTTTGGCAATAAATCATTTTAAGCAGAGGCATTTAGGCCTTATTATGGTGTGGCAATTGTATTTGGGGCTATTACGCAATTCGTTTTACTGAGGCTGGCTATATAAGCACGCGGTCGCAAACTACGTCCTCGGTGTTGTACACACACTCCTCAGTGTACGTTGTTTACAAGTATATGTGCTCCGGTGTACGTGTACATGATGCCAACTCCTCCAAAGAAAACAGAAATTCATATTCGTTTGTCCGGGCTGTTCAGTGAAATCGTAAGCAGAAAATTTGAGATATCATGTGTAGGAAAAGAGCAAATCGTTTGTAACAAAGGCTTGCACGGCTGGTAAAGCCTATATAATACGTCTTTTGACCGTTTTGGTTAATTTTGCACTTCTTTAGTAAATTACGGGATATTTTGATGATCTTTTTTTCACAACGACCATTAAAAAGTATTGTCAATGCTGCTAAATCTCTAAATCGTGTAAACAGTAGGCCGGTGTTACCTTTAAGATTCCGTGGACCGCGTCTGTGTAACTCTTTGGATGAAGCTACACAGCGAATGACGTCGAATGCATAACGTTGGTCCAACGCGCTCGACGAACGAGTAACGCATAATGACGCACACCTATAGCGAACGACAACGCACTGGCCAAAATTGCAAATTTTCAATGCGCGGGCCGAGCGTCCCCCGTGCGTCGTCTATATGTGTGACCGGGCCATAAACGCTGCCAATACGCCATTATACGGCAGCTGTATAAGTTAACACGTTCAGTAAGTTCTGTGGTCGTCCGGAACACGTCCAATACGTCAATATGCGTTGGAGATAAGTTCGACATAGGTTCAAAGCACGTTACTCATAGGTTAAAAATAAGTTTTGGGTACGCTAGACATTATCTCGACGTATTTCGACTTATGAGTAACTTACAAGTAACGTGTGATAACTTATGGCCCGCGTATGCGCATGCGGGACGTATGAGCCACACGCCGGCATATACATGTACGTCGAAAAATTATGTGCATGCACAACATTTTTCGACGACCTCGCCGTACCACGACGTATACCAGCGTGCTCTTAACTTATACAAAACTTACCCATAACTTATTCGACGTACGCCAGCGTATATTTGCCAAATTGTTCATACGTCGGCATACGCTGGCTAAACCGTGAAGGTGTGACAGGGCCATAACGTACCTTGATGAGCAAAATCACGCTGTCCCAACGTCATTAGCCATCATTGGGCCAACGCGGACGCACACATGGTCCCCAAGTTGGCCCGACGTCGTGGTGTTATCAGGGTGGGGCGCACTTGAAATTAGTTAGGGCGCACAGCACCTCCCCACCCACCCCCCCCCCCCCCCGCCCCCCCCCCCGCCCCCCCCCCCCCTCCCTCCCCGCCCCCCCCCCTCCGATTTTTGCCACGATTTTCCAACGATTAGGTACGATTTGCTGAGATTACTAGATACTGTCTATGACTATACCCAATCGTACCAAATCGTAGCTAATCGTACCTAATTCGTGGGCCTACCACTGTGCGATTTTTGCCACGAAATAGGATTGGGTACGATTGGGGACGATCGTGTGTAGAGTCTATAGGCAGTCTCCGATAATCGTACCAATTCGTAGGAAATTCGTGGCCAAAATCGCACAGTGGGAGGCCCGCTTTAGACACACGCTCTAATTTTTGTCACGACAACAGTTTTCTCGACACGGTAGTGTTCTAAGATTTCCTCAAAGTAAAGCGGGCCTCCCACTGTGCGATTTTTGTCACCAATTTCCTACGATTGGGTACGATTGGGCATGTGTAGAGTCTATATGCAGTCTCCGATAATCGTACCAATTCGTAGGAAATTCGTGGCACAAATCGCACAGTGGGAGGCCCGCTTAACGACTAAGTGCTCAAAGAATTTCATTTAAATTGTACATTTATTTCATTTTCCAGGAAACACAAATCAGTGAATTAGATTTTAGAAAAACAATAGGGTTTGAACAATGATCTTCAACCTTTGCACTTTCCAGTAGAGAAACACTGATGTAACAATGTGTCGGGAAACGCCCCCGGCCGGTATAACCTTTGAACACGGCCGGTCTGTACAAAATGAACTCTGTTTTGTAAACGAGATAAGCCGTTTTGTTATTATTTCAAAACTGGTGCTGCATGCCGCGAAGTCCAGGATTCGTTGCCAGCCATTAATTTGGTTTGTGTTGAAAACTGCATTCCCTGCACCTTCGATCTTAGAGATCACAAATTGCGTATCATTCTTGGGAGAATACGAAGGGAGTATGGCCGTGACGGAGCTGCTCCACCAAGTGGTTAACATCATGAATGTGCATACCGTCCTAATCTTCACGACCGTTTTGGCGCTAACGGTGGTGTGGTTCAGGCGCCCTGCAACGAGGAATCTACCTCCAGGCCCGCGTGCTTGGCCGATAATCGGTAACATGTTGGACCTCAGAAAGGATCAACTGCACCACCTCCTGGATGTTTGGGCCAAGCAGTACGGAAGCATAACAAGAATCTGGCTTGGGCCACGTCTAGCGATCACCCTGAATGATATCAATACGGTCAAGGAAGCTTTGGTTAAACAGGGAGATTGCTTCTCAGATAGAATGGGGACCGGCCCTGAACATACAGGTAGGCTACATCTTAGTTTGTTATTGTTGTTGTTGTTAAATTGTTGTATGTGCTCAAATGAAAACGTGGTTTTCATTACACCTTGTTATTTAAATCAATAGAAAAAAGTGTAAACAATAAACATCACCCTTTGTGTGTTTAAAAACAAATCACTGATCACAAAGCAAAAATAAGAGGATTATGTTCTGTCGAACATTTGAGCACCCCCCCCCACCCCCCCCCCCCCCCCCCCCCCCCCCCATGTAGGTCCCGCCAACCCCCAGTCTAACTCTTTACGTGCATTTTATGTCATGTGTGTGGATTGAGTGGGCCGTAGCAATCATCACTGTAGAAACGTCAGTAGAGGACCTGTGACAGTTTTGTATGCACTTCATTTAGGAGAAGATTTCTCAACTGATCTAGGCTAATTTGACACCAAGGAACAACTTGGGGCGTGTGCCAAATTCGCTATCCGGGACGAAATACCCGCAAATTACCACGCCCTTTTAAAGATAGCCACGCCCCTTTCCGACACAGTTGTATCTACTGAATTCAACTGATATTAGCTAATATGACCCAGAGGAACAACTTGGGATGTGTCCCAAAATCGCTACCTGAGGAGAAGTACCAAAAATGACCACGCCCTTTTAAATGACCTAGCCCCTTTTTATCAGAAGTGCTACTTCCGACATAACTGTACATGTATGTACTGAACTCGACTGATATAAGCTAATTTGACCCCGAGGAACAACTTGGGATTTGTGCCAAATTCCCTATCCCTATCCATGGAAAAGTACCTGGAAATGACCACGCCCTTTTAAATGACCACGCCCCATCTTCTCAGAAGTGCTACTTGAAATTAGTTGGGGCGCACAGCCCCATCTTCTCAGACGTGCTATTTTCAACATAGCTTTATCTATTAAAACCAACTGATATAAGATAATAGGGAGGTTTAGATGCACGTAAAACGCGAACGTGCGCGTGAAATGCTTTGCTCTCTTGGTCATTATTCTGAGGCAATTTTACAGCAGATGAAAAGCAAAACCCCACATATGAGACTTTTGTGGCGAGATAACTTTGTTGCTGTGACCAATATTCAAGCCTACCTCTAGGGCCTCTTCGTCATACATGTATGACCTGCGCTGAAAGAATTTCGCGTTCACGTTCACGTTCTCGTGCATCTAAACCTCCCTATAATGACCGCGATGGAACAACATGGGATGTATGCAAAATTGCTACCTGGGGACAAAGTACCGCGAAAATGACCACGCCCTTTTAAAGGTGGCCACGCCCCTTTTTTCCCGTCAGAAGCGCCATACTTCCGACATAGTTGTATCTACTGAACGCAACTGATGTAAGTTAATTTGACCCTGAGGAACAACTTGGGATGTGTGCCATATTCGCTGTTAAGGGAGAAGTACCCGGAAATGACCACGCCCTTTTAAATGACTACGCCCTTTTCCGACATAGCTGCACTACTGAACTCATTGATATATATTTAACCCCGAGAAGTAACTTGGGATTTGTGCCTAATTCACTATGCGGGGAGAAATGCCCGAAAATGACTCCGCCCTTTTAAATGACCACACCCCTTATCAAAAGTGCTACTTCCGACATAACTGCATCCACTGAGCTCAACTGATATAAGCTAATATGACCCCGATGAACAACATGGGATGTATGCCAAGATCATTACCTGGAGAGAAATACCCCCGAAATTACCCCGCACTTTTAAGAGTTCACACCCCTTTTTCATCAGTGCTACTTCCGACATAGTTGTATCTTCAGAACTGTTACAGCCAGGTATCTGGGTTGCTCAAAATGTTTAGAATGGCTATGATGTTCAGGGGGTCATAGAAGAGTTTGGAATATATATATGTTGATATCGGAGGGAAAAATTGCCATCAATGTTATCCATTACCCCTTACTACCTAGGAATTGCCAAATAGTTATTAACGTAAACTTTCCAGGCTTAAATTGTACATATAGGCCTATCTATGTCTTGTTATATAGTGTACTCACACAGGAGTAACCCATATAAGAGTTTGATGAAATGGACGTTGTTATGACTTCGGCTGGGTGTAAATGACATTGTAGCATTTTTTTAGGGGTGGGGTAGGCAATGCACCCTATTCAGCAGTATGGATTAACACGAATAACTAGATTTTTAAATAATGTGCACTGGGTCTTTCCACAGTAATGGGGTACATTTCTGTGACATACAGTTCAGTTCAAATGTCTTAAT
>JBBELK010000836.1:0-175693 GCA_037783545.1 Henricia sp. BOLD:AAB3569 | reverse complement strand
TTGCCTTTTTAACCCGCTTCGCGAACGGCATAGGCATTTTCCATTGATTCCCTGGAGCGGGAGACTTGCACTACAGTTTAAGTTATGCAGTATACTTGTGCTGTCTGGGACTTGATGACTAGTTTTTATTTCAAGTTGTATAAATCTTATGTTCCCTAGTCGTTTCTCAGAGTTCAAGTCAGCAGGTTAAAAAAATCAAAAAACGACTTAACCCCAAGCAACAAGTTAAGAGCCACCTCTGCCCTGGTGGTTGTGCCCGTAGACTGCCCGGTAGCTCCACCTCTGCCCAGGGCCTATTCTATATAACATTTTCAATACGGACCAAACTATTTTTTCTGCAAGCTCGCTTTGGTTACGTTCATTTTAATATGAGAAAAGGGAAGATGGCCGCAGCCGCATCAGGTCTAAAAGTTGTTTTTGTCTTTTTCAGTTGATGAAAACTGATTTTGAGATGATTTGTCGCTGGGATGTTTTTCACCCGGTGCAAGTCAGGAATGCCTGAAACAGTGGCCAGAAAAACGTGACAGCTGGGGTGTGGAACATACCACGGAATCAGCGTGATAGAAACGCGGTCGTCACCAGAATTGGAAACAAGGTATACCCCCAACCATGTTAAGCCCGGTTTATTAGCTCACTACAAAAGCGAAGAGTATGCTATCGTCACGTCAATCTGACGTCAAACCTTCGCAGTAAACTTCAGCGCAAGTTGAAACTAGTCAACTATTGCGAGATTCGGGCTATAACATTTGCGTGACGTCGCATTCGCTTCCTTGGCTTGGCCTTCGCTTTCGCGTTTGCTTTCGCATGAAGTAATGGAATCCGGCTATACTCGACTATGGTTGAAACATGTACGCACCTATTGAGCTGTGTTGGATCCTACACATGCGTTTTCTTTGTGTTGGGAGTCTAATGAACCCATGTCACAAGTCATTAAGCATGTGTTGCTCCTTTTCATAATGCACTGCAAAACACCATGAGATGCTACTGCATCCCACTCATTAAGAGTGAAGTTTGACTTACTCACACAAACACAATGCACTGAGTATACAGTGCTAATATACGTTGGGTAATGCAAACCCTAATTAACATTCATTCTCCCCCGACGCAAGCTAAATCAATTACTGATTAATTGCGATCCCCGTTCTTAACCGATTCGCAACCCAACATTCAAACAGCGCCACGTCGGTGGTTCGATTGGATAAGCGTCTGCTTGTTTGCAGGAGGTCGTGGGTTCGAATCCCACCGAGCACCGTATGAAGTTTTCATAGTGTCTCGGGGAAAGCACTGTAGTATACAGTGCTAATATACGTCAGGGTAAGGGCAAACCCAATTAACACAAACACAATAGAGGACGTTTCATTGAGTACTCATTTAATCCCATCATGCTTTGCGCGGGAGAGCATAAGTTACGTCATCTCATTTGCAGGCTATAGTGGAAGTGCTATCAACTAGGACCAATGTCATATACACATATTGATCATTCCCCATTTTTCTTCATCCGTAGGTCAGCGACGTAAATGATTTTGGATCCAGCTGGATGGTATCATCCTCTTCCCTGCAGCATTCGTTCACACGCCGTTGTTGGTTGGAAACCCTTGTGATCGCGTCTCAGATTCATCATAAACTAAAACCCAAACTCTATTCTCTGAACGTCGTCAATAAACAAGGTATCACTAGGGTTCTGTTTTGTTTATGTCAAAGGCCCATGTATCATTTGCTATGACCAATTTTGTTTTTCTTGAGTTGACAAGAAAAACCTACTCAAAGTGTTGATAGCAATGGTAAACAACACTACTAGTTTCCTGATGAACCACATTTTTTTTCTGGTGTTGCATAGGTGTGCAACAACATTCTGTATGTTTGTGTTATGGCCAAGCGGTCTAGTGCGTCGAACTCAGGGTTCCCTGTGCCAGTACTAGAATGTGGGTTTGGATTTAAAAGATCCTAGAGCATTCTTCGTGAAGAGTGTCTCTGGCCGTTTCTGATTCAACTTAGAAGTTGATAGTTATTTCGAAATCTAGTGTAATTCCCATTTCGTAATTGCGGTCCTTCCTCTGTTGGATGTTGTGAATAAATAAAATAAACACTTCGGGAAAGTTGGTCTGATTTCAGGCAAAATCTTAACAATCATCTCACATTCCTTACCCCCTCTCAATCCTTGACCAGGTGTCTTTCATCAGCGTGTATGGGCAAAGTGAAATCTGATGGTCTACTTCCATAACTGGCTGTTCGACATGTGTGCAACATTACCCAGCTCAGAGTTTCTGTGCAAGCGATGCTGATTATGCTGATGCATGTTTTGACGCCGAGGGCGTTACTATCGATAATTGGAGAAGGGAGATTGGAGAGGGCAATGTGGTAAACATCTTGTGTTTTTAAAGATAAATTACACTTTACCATGGCTTGCTTATAATTGATTGCTTTCCGGTGACGTCACGCTTACATCCCATTTTGGTTGTCATTTTTCATGGACCCACATGGCTCGTAGTGATAAGCCTCAATACAGCAAAAAAAGCGCATTGTTGCACTTACCTCTGTTACTTAACCTTGCTCTTAGGTTGTTGCGCCATGGCTGTTGTATCGATAAGATAAATTGTATTTCCTTCAGCTAAAAATTGTGAAGCAACAAGACACTTTCGTTTTTACAAGCTGCATGCATGCTCATAATTTATACGTATCGCAACACGCGCGTGCGGCTCTTCGAATGAAAGTACGCTGTGAGTTATATTTTTACGCTGCCCATGTGCGTCTAGTGGTACCGCGCGGTGGACCGTTGACACACCAAACATTCCGATGTTCTACGTCACGGAAAGCATAAATAGAAGCAGAGTCTCAAAGCGAACGATTACCCCTCCCAGCCCCAACGTTCTTCGTAAAGAAGCTGATTAATCCGGTTTTTGTTTCGGTGGGAGGGGCTGGTATACCTTACCTCTAGGGGCCTGTCACCTGTAAATAGACTACTTGCATAACAAAATATGGTCATACCTCTATTTATACCTCTCTCTCTTCAGCGATGGTGTGTCCAGAAGGTAAAGTCTACAGCGCCTGTGTCCAGTCTTGTCCAAGGAAGTCTTGTGGTGGACCAATCACGTGGCAGGAACCAGTGGACAGGTACTCAAGAAGCTAGCATGTATCATTCGCAAGATGAAATATTGTACAGATTCCTGAATAAGGCATAACATAACAGAGTTAGTCGAGTCCATCACAAGTCTATCACAAGTCCAGAGCCGATTAAAATCATAAGTGAGTGACAAGTCCCGCACAAGTCTGTTCACAAGTCTAGTAACAAGAAGCAAAGAATGAACACGCATCCTGCGATAGCGCGTGCATCTCCGTCATTGTTTTGAGAGAATCACTGTCCGCGCTGCGCATTTTTTGATAGCACAACACTGTGCGTTGTGATGCACACAATGAACATTTTCAACACGGCCACAACTATTCATTTTCTTCTGCAAGCCTCGCTATGGTTCGTTTATTTTAATAGGAGAAAAGGGAAGATGGCCGCACCGTGATAACTATCTATTGGGGTTAATCGTCTGGTTTCAAACACCACATTTTGCAAGTCAGTTAACTAAACCACTAGACCACGTACCCATCTTTGACAAACTCTTTAAAATGTTTACCGTCATCTTACAAGGAACTGTTTCATCTTTGTAGGTGTTACGAAGGTTGCACCTGTGAAGATCCTGAAATCTTACAAGACAGAGACCAGTGCCTGACATCGTCTAAATGTGGGTGTAATCGGCTCGGAATCTACTACAAGGTAACATTGTCTTATTTGGGATGAGTTGATGGTTGATGCGCTACTAATTAAGTCTGTTTCATAGTTCTTGCGAATTTCAAAAGGAAGGTGATTTTGATGTCAAAAAGCTGTATTCGCATGGCAAATAAACGGTTTGCGGTTGCACCATGTGAACTATCCTTTACTATGTTTATGGGGCAGTTTATGCTGTTACGGGCCACTTAAACTCCCAGATGGAGAGAGAACAATAGAGCCACGTGCAGATACGTACGTGCTCTATTGTTCCTCTCTCTCTCTTCTGGAGGACAAACACGGGAGAGTTTGGTGACTGCGGCAAAGTGCAACCACTTTATATCAGAAAAGAGGCTTCTATGAGTGGTATTTAAAGGTAGTATACTTGTTTTAAAAAGGGCATAATTTCCACTTGTAATTAAAACGATAGATCGAGAAATTTCAGCCAAATATAGATGCAGTAATACTCCAGAAAACCTAGAAAATCCAAGTACGGTTTTTGTGCAAAAATAAATGGCTCCAAAGATCGCCTACAGGTGATTTTGAGATTCAAATAGTTTTGTCATTTTTTTCTCATGAATGGGGCAATTCAGACAAAATAATTTCACAGGATGATTACTACCATTACCATTCAGATAACAAGTAAGCTTAAAGATAATAATTACCAAACAAGTAGACCTACCTTCAAACGAGAGTATGGTTACTTGACACATATTCATGTTTCCCCTACAGCCCAGACGACGAGCCGTAAATGACCAGTGTAGCGGTCAATACGTCTGCTTGCCCGGAGGTGGCTGGAATGAACTACCGTTAACCTGCGATGAAAATGCTCATTGTGGAGTAATGAGCTACAGACAGGGCTGTGTGTGTAATGCTAATTACGTGGGCAATGGAAAACAATGCTACTGTGAGTTTAGATAAGGGGGTTGTACAAAGGGGGTTTCACAAATCCAGAGCCAGTAAAATCACAAGTCCGTGACAAGTCCCGCACAAGTCCAGTAACAAGAAGCAAAGGATGAACACGCACAAAATAATGCCTTTGTTGGAGTTCATTTGAATAGCTTGGGACTGGAATTAAGACCCAGGGACTTGTGATGGACTTGTGATGGGCTCGTCTACAACCCTGTAAAATAACCATCTCGTAAGATTTGAAAGCTTGTACGGTGAATGAAACATTAAATAACGAGTGTATGGTGGCACCATGTGACCCAACTTTCTTTTCTAGACAAGTGTGCCTCTGTGGGAGTGGGAATGGAGGAGGGTATTAGGGGTGGGGAAAAGGGGGCATTTGGAGTTGTTGGGTGGGGGGAGGTGGCGTTGGGCAGGGGGAAAAATATTAACGAATAAGTAACAAATAATAAAAAATAAATAAATTTAAACATTTAAAAATAAAAAAAAAATAATAATTAATTAGTATTCAATATGACAACATATTTGTTACTTTACTCGGTGAGAGAACAACCATGTAATTCTCATGGGGATTTGAACCCGAGACCTCTGACACATTATGTCATCATGTCTTGGTCCATATACTGAACGTGACAATCTAAAATGTGTTATTATGCAGTGCACTAACGTCACTTGTGTTCATGACAGATTCTCAGCACATCGAGAGCAAAGAAGTATCCCAAGGCGAGGCTCTGCACATTGACTGCGGCGACCGCAAGATAAACATCTTCTCGGCTGACTACAGTTATCGTGATCTGAAGAGTCAGGGTACCACTACGGACCCCGACTGCTCTTCAGGCAACGCGGCAGACATCTTAGCAAATCACGTCAGGCGCGACGGCAGCTACATGTCGGTTACCGCATCCGCGTACAGCTTCGGCGAGACTTGTTCCCCGAGAGATAACGTCCTGACTGTGAACTACATGTGCACCGACGAACCGGTGGTGCAGGAGGTGCAACCAGGGGCGGTGGTTCACATCCGCGCATGTCAACAACGACGCCTCATGTTGCAGTGCAGGGCAGGCACGCGAATCAAGATTGTGAACGCAAACTACGGACGTCAAACGGGCAGCGAGGTTTGCCCAAGCTCTCTGGGAAGCATATTCGACATCAACTGCCAAGCTCCGCAAAAACGCATCATGAAGAAGGTAACATTTAAGGTGGATTCACACTGAGCATTTTTGCACATAAGTGCAGCATGCGTCAATTTGAGAAATAGCAATTCGGAGGGAATTTAGACTGAGATGTCCCCCACCCCCGCCCCCTCACCACCACAAACAAAAAAAAACAAACAAACAAACAACCCAACAAACAAAAACAAATTATTTAAAAAATGGAGGGTTAGCTTTCTTACCAACATTCCTTTAGTACCTAAAAAAGGTAAACGGGGTTTCCCCAGAAATTTAATAGAAAAAATTGGAAATTTGAAATGATCTTGCAGACGGTACTTATACTAGTCCTGTACTTGAAATACAAGTGGTTTGGTTTCGATTTGACTTTTAGCTGAAGCGTCGCTGTGAGGGATTCCGTGACTGCTCCATCCGAGTGTCGAACCGAAAGTTACGATTCAACCCATGTAGAGGGACCTTCAAGTACTTGGACGTCACCTACAAGTGTGATCCATTCGAACCCAACTAGGGGTGAGTATTAAAGGAGCTTGCTCAGATGTTTGCAGAAAATGGACTTCGTTATAATCTAACAATCATATAAAATACTTCCCCAAAATACTATCCATGGCAAGAAAACAGGAAATTTGCAACCTCCAGTTTGGATGTGGAAGCAAAAAGGTTGATGTAATCACTGCATTGCTTTATGGAACAGATAAATTAGTTTGCAAAATGTCGGCGTTTTTTAACGATATCCTAAGACCTTCAAAATATATACGGATTGAGAGTGTGAAATTTCAGAATGGTAATGAGAAAAATATGACACATGATATGGTATCAAAATCTCAACACCCATGGGAAAAATGGGAGGCTCAAAAATGAGATCTGGACAAAGGCATGGTGTTCTATTTGCTTATATTTTTTATCAATGTTCTGAACGACTGATGTGTACGCAAAAAATGGTAAAAATAAGCACACAACCCTATCAGCACTTAGATTGTGACATTCCCTATTACCTATGAATCCTTTAGCACACGCTTGCACATTACGTTTATTTCTCTTTTTGGCTCGTTTCTTACAGGTTGCAAAATCATTTCAAGACGGCAATTCATTGATAACTGCTCCTGTGTGAGTGAAATTGCCAGGGTTTTATTTTTGGTGAAAAGCTTGTGGGATTATACTTAAATTGACTGATTAAACAGTTGCTTAAATAATGCAGTGTAGACCTTTTGTACTGGCAGCCATATTGAGGGCAGATTTTCTTGTGTAAATGTTGTGACAATAGACAGCGTTGTAGTACTCGTATTCGGTACTCATACTCGAGTACTACCCGAGTACCATTTTGAGAGTACTTGTACTCGAAATTCAAAATACTCGTACAGTCCATACTCGTACTCGGTAAGCGAAGTACTCAGACTCGGCACTGTACTCGACTCTCCAAGTACTCGTACTCGAATAGCAGTACTCGATAAAAAAAGTGTAGACTGCACGCAAACTGCCCCCGATTCCTACTGCGCGTAGCGATTACAGAATCGATTCTCTACGCGCGTCGACCAAGAAATAGTTTTAAGCGTTTCGGTCAAGAAAAAAGCTTCATCTTTTTTTTAAAAATATTTTATTGTATTTTATTGTTAGTACTCGGTACTCGAACTCGTACTCGGATGTTGAAGTACTTGTACTCGGTACTCGGATGTTCAAGTACTCGGTACTCGGACTCCTGTACTTGTACTCGGTTGGCAAAATACTCGACTGAAATGGTACTCGGCAGTACTTGGTACTCGGATAAAAGTACTCGACTACAACGTTGACAACAGATCCACAAAGCACCAACTTATAAACATGATGCATGGCTGCCGTGCAAAGGGGTATATCATGGAGGCCTACCTCCATGGGTATATAAACAAGAAGTAGAATGTACTTAAGGTAAACAAAAGAAAATTGAAAAGAGGGTTTTAAAAATGTTTTTGCTGTTAATATCCAATTAATTTAAGAAAATGGCTGAAGTATTTAAACTAAAAGAGTTATCTACACTGGGACTAGGAAACAACCAAACTTAGGATGAGAGAAAAATTGTAAGGGCCTTATAGAGCTTCTGCACCGGCGGCCATGACAGGGGGCAGGTTTTCTTATTTAAATGATGTAACAATAGAACCACAAAGCACCTACTCATGCATGACACATGGTAACAATGTGACTGCCCCCTGTCATGGCCGCCATGCAAAGGCTCTATTGGGATTGGAACGAGAGACCCCTGACTCACCAGGCAGACGCTCTACCAGCTGAGCTATAATATCCCAAGTTTGGTTGTTTCAGTGTATGTCTAAATTTTATCAAGCATTAAATAAATATTGGTTTGCTGGTTTGTTGGTTGTCAAAAAAATTATATATTTGTGGGTTGAAGGGTTGTGTAAAATATAAAACGCTAATTTAAGATTGTAAAAGTCTCCAAAAATTACATTTTATCACTTAAATCCACGTTGGTCATCTGTTTCTCGCAGTTGCGAATAGACTGTATCGAATAGCCGCCATTTTGTGGGGCAGTTTCTTTGTTCCTTGAGGACATGTATGGTTGCACATATTGTGCTTCCATTGTAGAACGGTTTAAGTAACAAAAGGTGCCCCACGAAATGGCGGCTATTCGATACCGTCTATAATACTTGTTAAACTTCTACCCTCATTTTATGTATTATTTATTGTTAATAAGTTCATTTTATTTATGTTATTTATTGGATTAAAGCGGTTTGGGAAGAGAATATAAAATAAATTCCTGTCTTGGTGATGTTTCCAAATTGAAAGTTGTTTTGTTCTTTTCTTTTTTCCAATTTTAGGCGAAATTAAGAAATCTTGGAGACAAATTGACACATTTTGGCCAAATCTTTAAAATGTATAATGCCGGTGGGCGTACGTCATAATGATTTCCTTTTTAAAGAAACCAATATGTAAACCATGTACAAAACGGAATGTGCATATAATAATTATGCCATGTTTTTTTTGCTGAGTGCTAAACAACTCCGTCCTTTAAAAGTACAATAGGCGGACCTATGACGTCATCTGGGCGTGATCAGTGACGTCACCCACATGGTTCCCTGTACCATGGTGTCAAATCCTGTCTGTATCAACATGGACTTTGGTCTCTGTCATTCCAGTAAGTACATAATCACGGTACACGTGTGTGTGAAAAGCTGTTCATTGAAATGTAAGGGCATACATTGCTTACTAAGATGACCAGTGTACCACGAATTAAGCACTGAAGAAAATGTGAAGAATTTAACACGCCTTGGGTTTTTATTTTCAATGCATAGACACAAGCCAAGGTTTTCAAGTTTTGCTTTTGTTGCGGTGGTTGTGTAAGTAAAAATATGAATTGTATATAATGCAGGAAATGCTCTAGATGCTTAGGTGGTAGCAGTTAAATTTACTTGCTGCATTCTTGGAATGCTGGATACTTGATTGATTCAATGAAGAGCCGTTACGCCCCAATTTATTGTCAATGCTTTCCCAACAATAAGTTAGAACTGCTCCAACTTAATTGTTGGGAAAGCCTCAACAGAAACTGGGACTGTTGGTATAGTTGGGGCGCAAACGAGTCATTGGTCATCAGGGTACTAATACTTTGGCTGTCAATTGCCATCCATCTTTCAGTTTCCATCCATCGTTCAGTTCCCATCACGAAAAAGAAACTTCGCCAAAATTTATCAACATTGTTGTCCGATTTTGTAGGCATGCAGCGAGATGTCCGTCCAACACCACAATGTAAAGACGGCATGAAATGTTTGGAATTATTAGGCGTAATACACAAACCGCAAGCGACACCGGCGTGGTGACGTGAACATGCATGCATCTAATTGCTGTCCACGCCGCCGTCGATTCTTCGGTTGGGTCGTGTGTCTGTGCGCGTTATGTGGGTTTCTCCAGCTGATGATGATACTTCTATATGAACCGGAACACAAAGGTAAGAACGAAGGACATCAGACATTTTCTGGTCTTTTTAAATCATTACCAGATTACCAAAAGAACAAGGGATACGATAAGAACGGTGGCTTGCATCTAAAACACCATCATCTTGACAAGCCGTCAAATCGTCAAGAAAAACAGGTGCATGCACGTTATGATTTAATTCCTTCAGGTAACGCATTCGTGTCCTCTTTCCACCGACACTGGGAAACCGAATGTGCAGCTATATTTTCTGGAGATAAAGGTGTTATTCGGGCGGTGTATGAGACGTTGCGGAAAGAGCGATTAACTGGGAATGGGTCGATCGCCGTACCGGATGATACCGCGGTCCAAGGCTGGACGCATTACTGTGATCGCTACAGACGCGTCCGGTATTACCCAACAAACCCAGCTACCGAGGACGAAGCTGGCTTTCCCCTGGCCTATATCATCGTTGTCCACAAGGAGTCTGCTCAGGTGGAACGCCTCCTCCGAGCGATATACCAACCTCAGAACCTCTACTGCCTCCACCCCGACGCCAAGTCCCCCTTGGCCTTCAAGGAGGCAATCCAAGGACTTGCCCGTTGCTTCCCGAATGTCTTCATAGCGTCGAAGACGGAAGACGTGCAGTACGCCGGCTTCACGAGACTTCTAGCAGATATCAACTGCATGAGAGACTTGGTGGGACCTCGAGGCGCCGTTTATCGGTGGAAGTTTGTCATCAACCTGTGTGGGCAGGATTTCCCCTTGAAGACGAACTTGGAGATTGTTCGGCAGTTGAAGGCCTACAAATGTCACAATGACATCACGGGTATCAAGCCACCGTCTTACATTACCGGAAGGACACGGTATCATCACATCGTCAAAAACCGGCACGTTACCCGAACCAAGAAACTCAAAGCGCCTCCACCGCACAATCTGACCATCCACTTCGGCAACGCGTACTACGCGGCAACCAGGCACTTTGCCGAGTACGTGCTGACCAGTCGGGTTGGTATCAACCTCTTAGAGTGGTCTAAAGACACATACAGCCCGGATGAACATTACTGGGCCACCTTACAGCGGACGCACGGTACACCAGGGGGTTTCCCCAACCCAACTTGGGATGAGAACGTTCGTTTCATGAAGTGGGGTGACATCAAAACGCACCCACCGTGTCGTGGCAAATACGTCCGCGGTCTTTGCGTCTTCGGTATAGCTTACTTGGAGTATCTCGCTAAACAGCCTCATTTATTTGCTAATAAATTCCAATATAGCTTTGACCCCGTGACCCTGCAATGCATCGAGGAAGCTTTGAACAACAGAACTCGGAACCCCGAAGAGTCGAACAGATTGCCAAATTTTCCTGTCCTGAACCTCATCTGGCAAAACCACACTGCGTTACCATAGATATCACCAATGCTTGGCATCGTCCGAAATATCTTGCTATATGGCTTGAAATTATACCATAATCAATGGTAGGCGCTAATAGACGGCTTCCTTATTTTTTTGAAGACTCGTTTGTGATAGGCCTATTTCAAGTGGTTGCCATATTGGACCCAACCCTCCCCTTTGCGTTTAGAATTCAGATGGACACGGCGTCTAGAGCGAATGTTTCAAGTTATGTACCGTTCGCAATGTATATACATACACGAAATACGATTACACGCAACGAATGCTTGCGTTAAGGTGAACTCCCGAGGTGAAATTAACCTCGCGGTCCAAGTTTTAAGATACCCCATGTGATTGGTGTACCTGTCCTTCTTATTGGCGAAGGCCTGTTGTGTGGATACTAGAAAGCATTATATACCTCATACATTGAGTCTCGTTAACTGATTGGTTAAAAGCAGATCACCTGACATGGAATAGTTTAACCATTTCCGACGGCAACTAAAAAAAGTACTATTGTTTGACCTTTGCGTCATAGGTCAAAGGATAGTACAATTTTGGGCAACTGAAAAAGTACTATTGTTTGACCTCTGCGTCATAGGTCAAAAATACCAATAATTTTGACACATAAAATCAATGTATGAGGTATATAAAACAAATATTGACTGCTCTTTATTCGGGTTATGGAGCAAACTATCGTCCCTCGGTTATTTTGAGACGGCAGGCCTGCTATTTTCCCTCGGCCTACGGCCTCGGGAAAATAGCAGGCCTGCCGTCTCAAAATAACCTCGGGACGATAGTTTGCACCATCACCCTCATGAGCAGTCAATATTTGTATACTACTTGTAGTTTTAAAATAATTACATTGATACATAATTATGCATATTCAATGACTTTTTTTGGTAGACAGAATAACAAATGTACGTTAAAGTATGCTAAAGCTTAGCTTATGTGAGTTATTTAACTGTGCAATGTTGTGATTTTTACCCGGAAAGCTTTGCATAGCTACTTAAGTTTGGAAAACAGTATTAATTGTTAATTAAAATGAACCTTTGCTTTTGATAACTTGGATTGATGACAAGTTCATTGGAAAGAATTCCGTCTGGTCGCCACTTCCTTATAAAGACTTAATAAGCACCAAAACATGTTACAACTTTGAAGGGAAGTGGTTTTTGGAGTGAAAAGCATTCATCAATTTCCTTGAAAATACTTTGTCTGCCCTGTTCCATAGACCTAACGCACGGCGCCTCAGTGGCGACCAGTGAACGGAAGTCATACCTGTACCTGTAAAGTCGTGATGATGTGGCCGTACCTTACCACTAGCACTGTGCCGTCCACATTGCGTCTGTGCTGCCACCAAGCGTTCCAAAATGCCCCAAGTTTAGAACCCATAAGCGTGTTTTCGCGACAATCACCCGAAACATGTTGATGGATTCTTCCTCAAGAGGGCGCGCTTTATGTTTGCCAGTCGAAATCGGTGCGCCTGGTTTGATGAAATGCATTCAGACTTTGCAGAGACGGTGAGTGATTGTTTTGCCTGTATCCGATCCCGAGGAGAAACTACTTCGGCTATCTTTTCCTGTTTAACTGGTACGTATAAACAGTCATATTTTGCTAGCAGTACGAGTACGACAGTGTACGGTATACGCATGGTCTGATAGTAGTATTGTGTTTGTAATATATTGTATCGTACAATTCCTAATTCATGTGTAATTAAACAAAACAAGTCCCAAGGACCTCTTATTTTTATATTAGGTTCAACCTTTTATAGCTCCATAGTTCAACTGTATTTTCTTAATCCACAGTTCCAACCAAACTCATAAATTCTGAAACCTCTCCGATCCTGTACATGTCATCAACTAATCGGCATCTCCACCATGGGTTGTGGAGCATCGCGTAGTTTAGACTACTCATCCGAGATTAGCCAACAGTGGGACAGCGTACAGAAAACTATCGAAGTTAAACAACACAAGAAGAAACTTGTTATCAAGCGCGTTGGTTGGAAGACGGTACGAGTGTTTGTATCATCAACATTTCGCGACTTTCACACGGAACGAGAAGTATTGATTAAAGAGGTAAGGCATGTTCAACTTAAGAGACCATAAAATCTCAATTTAAAAGACTTGTTTGACCTGCTAATAGACCTTATGCATGGCGGCCATGACAGGGGGCAGGTTTTCATATTCAAATGATGTGACAATAGACCCACAAAGTGCCTACTCGTGCATGACGCACTGTGACTGCCCTCTATCATGGCCGCCGTGCATAAGGTCTATTTACAAAAACATTTCAAATTTCAGCCTATTAATTCCGTTCAGACTCTATCTGATTGTATTTCTTATAAGTTGAGGTTTTCTTTAAAGAAGTATAGCCAAGAAACAAGACATTGTTATACAGAAATATGACTGGCCGAAAAATGTGTATGAACTACTGACAAAAAAATAGCCTATGGGTACCGTCTTATTGTCCGAAAAAAAAGCAATGAGGTACCGTGGCCAAGTAGTTTGGGTCACTGACTCGCGAGCGGTTTAGGTCGGACTCGCAATCATAGGTGAAAACTTGGGGTTGCAGGTTCGAACCTTCCCACGGCTACGGTACCAGTGCCCTTGGGCAAGGCACTCAACCACACTTGCTCCATCCTTCGGAAGGGATGTAAAGCCGTTGGTCCAGTGTGTTAGGTAATGAAAACGCACTCTAAAGATCCCAGAGCATTCTTTCGTGAAGAGCAAGGGGGATCCCCGGTGTCTCTGGCCATTTATAATTCTAATTCTTCATGGGTTTCCTCACGCTTGCGAGTGACAGTGCAATGAGCACTATTGAGGAATCCTTGGTATGAATACCAGAAAGAAATAATACTAATACTAATCACAGGTGAAAACTTGGGGTTGTGGGTTCGAAATGTGCCCCGGCTGGGTTTACCTGTGCCCTTGAGCAAGGCACTTAATCACATTTGCTCCATCCTTTGGAAGGGATGTAAAGTCGTTGGTCCAGTGTGTTAGGTATCAGTAATGCACTTTAAAGATCCCAGAGCATTCTTTTATGAAGAGCAAGGGGATTCCCTGGTGTCTCTGACCGGAATACCTTTGCCCTTGAGCAAGGCACTTAATCACATTTGCTCCATCCTTTGGAAGGGATGTAAAACCGTTGGTCCAGTGTGTTGGGTATCAGTAACGCTCTTTAAAGATCCCAGAGCATTCTTTTATGAAGAGCAAGGGGATTCCCCGGTGTCTCTAGCCGTTCCTAATTCATCATGGGTTTCCTCAAGCTTGCGAGAGACAGTGCAAATGGGCGCTTTCAGTACCAGAATGAAATAATAATAATAATGAATGTTTTTGCCCTGTTCTCAGACAAAATGGCGACCCCCATAGTGTAAGGCATCGTTGCAATTGCTGTTTTTTGGGAAGTTTGTTTATGCTTTTCATGTGGGTCATATTTCTTGTTCTTTGTAAATAATAATGTCTGAGTTGACGATTGACGGATGTTTCTATCTTGGGTACTCTTATTTAATTTCAACGTATGTGTATAACAATCCTGTTGTAGTAGTCGTATTCATATTATGCACTATGAATTGCAGGGGGCCAGAACATGCACAACATGCTCCCAAATTGTCAGAATTCCCGAGTCTAATAAAATGTAACCAATCCCCACTTTAGGGGTGGGGCAGTGCAGTTGCGAAGTGGGAGGAAGTAATTGATAGGTCTATACACAGTTTGGCACGTTTTTTCTACCTTGTACTTGGGAATAACCCGTTGTATTCTATGGGGTCACTGAAGCAAAATTGAATGCTTTGTATACATGGATGCACTACGTACACTACTGCTGCACAATGTACATATACATACATGCACTCCCTGCAGTTAGTGTTGCCAACAGCAACCGCAAACTGTTGTCAAGGTCAACTTATCAACAATCAATGCTCTATTATTAGTACCAATACAATTTGTATGTGTACTCTACATGCATACAGGTGTTTGTATTATTATGCATAATTCATGCCCAGAAATACTGTGTTTATTTTCCAAGCAGTATATTCACAACATTTGATGAACAGTTGTTTCCTTAATCTCCCCTGGTTGTACTCGTCTAGTACTCTTTAGAATGTCTGGAAATTAACCTGCTTTGTTACAGTATAAAAATATCCTGAATTCGTTGAGAACTGACACCCCCTCCCCCATCCCCGCCCCCATTCCCCTCCCCCTCCTCAACCCCCCATTCCCCTCCCCCCCCTTCTCCCCCAATATTCATTCATGATTGTTTTATTCCACGCAATAAAAAACCTCACAGCCAAGTGGCCGAATTGAGTTCTTATTTTACAATAACAAATAATTAAAAAGAGAATCACAAATGAAACGACAAAAAAACATTCCAAATAGACTAAAATAGACTAAAATATTTATTTTATTTGGCAAAATCATGGTGCTGTCGGCAAAAAAATAGAAAATTAAAGAATCATATATACATATATTGGCAATGCTATTACGGCGCTGGGAATATCTATATTATATCTGCCCCACACCCCCACCAGAGCGACTCCGTGAAGGACCGGCAGCCATTGGCAAAATTTGGTCACCACCCAATCAAAACAGTCTAGCTACGCCTCTGTGTACAGTAATAAAATGCACTTGTACCAGGGGCGGATCCAGGGGGAGCGTGGGGAGCGCACGCTCCCCCCCCCCCCCCCCCCCCCCCCCCCTTTAAAAAAAAAAACACACTTTTCCTGCTTAAAGTGGTTAAATATTGCCTCAAATCGCACCACAGCATCTAGAATCCATCTAGAAGCCGTCAGGGCTTCGCGCTACGCGCTCGCTATTTCATTGTCATCAGCATTTCATGCTTAAAAATGTCACGCCCCCCCCCCCTTTTTAAAATCCTGGATCCGCCCCTGCTTGTACAGTGTACAAATGAAGAGCGCCAGTGCACTGGTAAATGCTAGATCATGGAGGAAGGAAAAAACCCGAGTAATGTTTGGGATGAGCCATAGACCTGTAACACACCTGCTTGTTTATGCTTTGATTATGACAGGTGTTTCCAGATTTACGAGCCTGGTGTGAGAAGAGACGATTGTATCTAGTGGATGTCGATCTAAGATGGGTAAAATGGATTTCAAAAAGTTTGCTCTTCAATTTGCTTCTCCAATTTGTAACGGCTTTTAAAATTTAGTTAATTATGAAAGTCACCTATAGAGCTTCTGCACCGGCGGCCATGACAGGGGGCAGGTTTTCTTATTTAAATGATGTAACAATAGAACCACAAAGCACCTACTCATGCATGACACATGGTAACAATGTGACTGCCCCCTGTCATGGCCGCCGGGCAAAGGCTCTATAGCTATACTAAAAGCCATTAGGCTGGCAAAAATGCAAAACTTCACTTTAAAAAAATAAAATATCACTGATTTTAAAACGATACCAGAGATATTTCTGTACAAGTAAACTCTTGTTATGATGCCTCTTGATATCAAGCTCTTCCTGATATAAAGCTCCTCCTTTTCTAAGTCCCAGTTGTTATTCTGTTCGCTGTGCATGTATTAGTTACTGTACTCTCTGGATATAAAGCTCAAATCAGTTTGGTCCCTTGAAGAGCTCTGTAACGCGAGTTCACTGTATTTTGATATTTTTCAGAATGTTGGTAAACTCCAATTGTTTTGGGCACGGTTATTCTTGTGAATTTTATCCAACGCTACTTTACGCCGTAACTGTTTTTGTTTTACTAATCAGGGTGTACCAAAAGACACCACTACAGAGGAGACTCTACGTACATGCCTTGGTGAGATCGATAGATGCTATGCAGACAATATCATGCCTTTCTTTCTCAATATGACCAGGTGGGTATGTTAGGAGAGTCAATCAAATTAAGTGTCTGGATTAACACACAGGTCAATAGCCTCATTCTCTGCTAGGTTAGCCTCGATGCCCATTTAGGATTTACACTTTCCGATTTACACTTGGCCTTTATAATCTCCACTACCGGTTTTGTCCGGATAAAAAATTGCCGCCCGGACAAAAAACTTGGCCACCCGGACAAAAATAATCAATTTTCCCCTCTCAAACACTTTGAAAGTACAGCCAAGTCATTCCCAAATTAGGTGTAAAGTCACCAAACATGATTCGCTAGCCACTGGTGTCATTATCGTTCACTTACCCGCATATCTATCGCACCGGCGACCCAATCTGTCATGACAGTTGCATGCATTTGTTTTGAACAGCGCCCTCATGCAGTGAATACTGATTCGCCGTATGAGGGCGCTGCTCAGCGCACATTGACGAAATGTTTAGCAGTGGAGCACACTGTATAATACACTAAAAACTCTGAATATTTGATTGCGTTTTTTATCCTTCAGTGAGCGGTGTGGTTGGATTCCTGGTCTAAACGAGGTCCCGGAGAGCCTTCAACAAGAATACCGCTGGATAAAAGGTCTCTCGGTTACAGAAATGGAAATTATGCACGGAGCCTACAGAAAAGACAACTACAATTGTAAGTGACACGTGCGAGTCTTTCCACGGTAAAGGAGGCATTTTGGCAACACAGACCATATTTTTCAGAAAATACCTTTGTCTGGTCTCAAATAAAAGAATTAAGTTTCAGGGTCAAATGAAGGTCATAAATGTGATTTGAACACACTCCTTTAATACATCCTGCATTTTCAAATTTTTTTGTCTTTTTATTTGTTTACATCCTAGCCCTTTTTGCGATCAGGGACGACAGCTTCCTAGACACCGTTCCCGATAAATACCTAAAAGATTTTGTGGATTCGAACCCGGTGGCTACCCACAAACTGAAGATGCTGAAAGACATGCTGACGGATCGGTTTCCTGTAAGTTGAACAATTGAGACGTCTCCGTTTTGTTTGTGGTAGAGGTTATCTATTTGGAGGGAATTTGGAGTGAAATACCGCTCTGAAAACCACAAAAAAACAAGTTGATCTAAAGGTTTTGAGTGCATCGTTTCACGTCAAATTCCCACTATCTTTCTACATTTTCTTGATTCTATCCGTGTGTGCAATGAATCACAGTTGTGTTGATCACGTTCACAGACGCCATCTTCATAGGAAAAAATGCTACTGCGTATTAAACGCCATAAAGTGCGCACACGCTAGAACATGTTCCAAACATGCGAGCGTGTTGCTTGAAATTTGTTCGAAGTACGGCGCAACCATTGAGCGTCACAAAAAAATACGCTTAAAATCATGATGCACGTGGCAATTTGTAGGAAGTGACGTCATTTGAACGTGATCAATTCTTTTTAGAATTTAGCACTTGCACTTCTGGGTGGTGTTTTACATTAATTGTAATCAGCGAGTTCCTTTTAATTGATGTCATTTTTATTTCAATTTGCAGTCTATCTGATTTGAAAATCGCAAGTGTTTTGTACACTTGGCAATTGTAATAAAATGAAGCCATCTCCCCTCACTATGAGCAAAAACATGTACATGTTCATTGTGACCCCATTGTTAGTAACAATGGTGTGTGCCCAATTTCCATTGTTAGATGTTCATAGTGACTTGTCCTCTCCAATTTCAGATTAGTTGTCAAAAGGTTAATTAAAACAGTAGTTTAATTATTATTTGTGATTTTTCACTTTTTGTGTCAAAATTTGGTTTTCCAATATGAGGGTTTGATCAAATCAGGAGGACTGCATTTTTTAATCTTACAAAAGCAAGCACCTGTCACGTACATGTTGTGATAAGCTCACCCTGTATCCTATCCATGCTATTTTCTGCAGATCAATGGTTCTTCATCAACCCACTCCTCCTACACCTCAACCTCTCCAGTCTCTTTATCCTCAATGGTATCTATTAGTTCACCTTTCTACCATGTTATTAAGTGTTCTTGTAGGTTGCCAAATTCTTTTCTCACACACAATTTTATCTATCGGTTGTGGTCTTGCAAACACCGAACGTATTGAAGTTCCCATTACAAGTAGCTGGAATCTAGGTTCAATTCATGCCTTTACTTTGGAGGGGTCGAAATTAGCTTGAATTTCATGCTGGTTAGAAGGACCAGGGCCTGCTGAAAATTCGGTTGTGCACCAGTGCATTTCAAAATGGCACCGAGATACTGCAACACTTTCTGGTTTAAGGTCATTGAGTGCAGGATGGATGGGATTGTTTTTTTGATCCAACACTGGGGCATGTCTGGAGAGATCAAAGAAAGATCTGAAAATGTCTAAAGCAATCGGGAATTGTTTGTGGTAACCAGGAATTCTTTGCATTGAGTAAGAAATGTTTACTGTGGATTAGGCATCGGAGAATGTTTCCATGAGTCAGTAAATGTTTTCACTGGTCCATATCGGACCAGCGTCTTTGACAGATCTAGTGGTCTGACAGATCTACTGGTCTCGGACCACAGGACCAGTGTTAATTTCGACCCCTGCTTTGCCACGATTTTTCTACCCAGGGAAGCTCAATGTGAGTAGCAGCAGCAATCTGTTGTCTAGAAGCGAACTACTTCTGGATAGTCTAGTTATGTGTTTAATCATGTTAATCTTAATTTAACCCTACTAACAATGTTCATAAAATGGCAATTAACCTCTAACCCACACCAGTACATTTTGCACTTCTCTTACACGTATTCATCAAGCATCTAGTGTACAAGGGTACTGATTCAAGTGTTTACCTTTTCCGTAATCTACCAGGACAATCGCGTCTTTAAGTACCAGTGTAAATGTAGCGGGATAGACGTTGACACTGGTAAAGTTCGGATGGAAGGCTTGGAGGATTTCAAGAAAACGGTACGTCTTTATTTTTGTTCCACAGTCTTAGATAAGGACAACAATTCTTTTGACGGATGTGCAGACGGATTTAAAATTAGCACCGACAGCCTTATTTTATATGTTAAGCCACTGTTACATTGAGCACTGTTTCATTTGCAAATTTTCTTTAAAAAGAAAAACTGAAAACCATTGGTTTTTATGGCAACTTTAAATTCCTCTATTGATCACGTTCAAATGATGTCACTTCCTACAAATCGCCACGTGCATCAGAATTTTAAGCGTATTTTTTTGTGACGCGCATCGGCTGCGCCGTATTTCGAGCAACACGCGCGTGTTTGGAACATGTTACAGCGTGTGCGTGCGCATACTTGATAGCGTTTAATACGCAGTAGCATTTCTTCCTACGAAGATGGCGTCTGTGAACGTGATCAATAGAAGATGTGTAAACACAGTAAATTATTTATTTAATCAGATATTGAGTAGAGGCCCTGTGGGTAGTGTGTCAATTTCTAGTATTTATATCTTATACATTCAGATACTTGTACAGTTTTTACTTGATACGTTTCTGTTTCTAGATTTATGAATTCTTCAAACTGCGGATTTCTGAGCAGTATCCACTGGATGAGAACAGCAAGCTGGATCCATACGAACAGCAGCGGGAAGCTCACGACGCTTTCATGAAGAGTCGTAGTGCCATCGTTATTGGCAGAAATGACATTTTACAGAGGGTATGCGCAACATTATTGATGTGGTTATTGCAAAAACTCTGTCAGAGTCCTCTCGTGCCTCGAAGCTCTGAGTAGACTTGAGGTCTATGTAAAACCATCCAGTACAGAGAATAGCCTGTATCGAATAGCTGCCATCTTGTAGGGCAGTTTCTTTGTTTCTTGAGGATATGCATAGTTGCACTTTTTGTGCCGACAGTGTTGACCAGTTTAAATGACAAAAGTCGACAGTAGCAGTTTTTAGGTCCATTTAACGGAATCTTAATCAAGTCTCTAAAATAATTTTTATGGCAGTTTCAGCCTTTGTTAACCATGTCTGGACTTGTGATAGGGACTAAGGAGGTTCAGATGCACGTTAAACGCGAATGTGAACATGAAATGCTTTGATCACTCCGTCATTATTCTGAAGAGATCTTGGAACAGAAAAAAAAACCCACATCTGTGACTTTTGTGGCGAGATAACTTTGTT
Source organism: Henricia sp. BOLD:AAB3569 (assembly GCA_037783545.1). Lineage (NCBI taxonomy): Eukaryota > Metazoa > Echinodermata > Asteroidea > Spinulosida > Echinasteridae > Henricia > Henricia sp. BOLD:AAB3569. The sequence goes on along the minus strand of JBBELK010000836.1, from coordinate 154,678 downwards.
GCTTTGACCAAGAATCGGGAAAACCACTTTACGATTTGACCAGTGCTAAATAAATTTTGCGTTCACATTTGTGTTTTACATGCATCTAAACCTCCCTAGTAAATCTACATCTCTATCTTTGTAGATTGAGGAATACATCGTCGATGTGAGCCCAGGAGTGCCGTTACTTTTACTCGGAGGACCAGGCTCGGGGAAATCTTCCATCATGTCCAGAGCAGCTGATGTAGCTGCGAGTAAAGCAGTGTGCGGGGAGATCCCAGGGTAAGGCCCGGTTAATACTTGGGGGGGGGGGGCGTTTAAAGTTGTCAACATATTCACGGTTCTACAGAGCGAAGGAAGGTGGAAGGGGGGGTCGAGGGCCGTAAAAAACTTCACATACTGTAAAATTTTGACATTTCATGGTAGTGACAAAAAAGTTAATTAGTATATCGGGGGAGGGAAGAGGGGGGGGGGGTTGGGGAAGGAATGGTGTAGGGGGGTTGTCTTGAAAAAATACTACACTCTATAGAGCTGTGAAAATGTTCACAACTTTGGACGGCCCCTTAGAGGCCGCATCGATCATTTGCAAGATAAAACTTTTTACAGATTCGTGGAATAAGAGTGTAATATATCTAAGGAAGAATGTTGGTAAACTAGCCTGAAGAAATGTTAGCTACTTGGATGCATCAGTTCTTCAGAAAACCTTGAATATCTATATATGGATTTTGTGTACAAGTGAATGATAAAAAAGTCTCGTGCACAGGACTTTTTTAGAAACCCACCTTCGGTTGTCAATTTCCACTATGAAATACCATTTTGGATGGAAATAAATTCATGTGGTATATGTTACCATTGCTATCAACACTTTGAGTAAGGTTTTTCCTTGTCAACTCATGAAAAACAAAATTGGGTCATTGCAAATGATACAATGGGCCTTTAAACCAACCCGATTACCAGACCATTTTGGCTGGCTCATCATTCGGTATGTTGCCATTTTTGAGACTAATAGGGTTATGTTTCAGGAATTTTAAGTTAATTTATCATTGTCGTTTTTTATTCCCCTTTCCAGCGGAGGTATTAAAGGGTGGCACGTTTTCTACCATTTTGTTGGAGCCATCCCAGGCTCAACAGATGTTGAGAAAATGTTGAAGAGGCTTCTAAGAGAGCTGAAAGTATGCAAGGTGAGTCGTGAATAAACCTTGTCCTTCGTGAATTAATCAGAGAAATGATAGTTATGATATTTTAGCGAGATTTAGATTTGGGAGGAATACCCCTAAACATGTGTATAGACCTCTCTCACAGATTGACATCTTCGTAGGGAAAATACAGCTGCGTATTAAATGCCGTCCGGTATGCGTACGCACATCATGGAAAATGGACCAAACATGAGCATGTGTTGCTCAAAATTTGTTCGAAGTACAGTACAGCAGATGCACATCACATAGGCCTTTTTCCAAATCTCGGCTCCGGCTCCGTCTCCATTCCGCCATCTTGAACCCGCATACCAAACTTCGGCTCGGCTTTAGGCTTCATTTTGAGGCTTCGTTTTGGCCCAAATGAGGCTCCAAAACGAAGTCAACTAAAGAGGTGACTTCGGCCGACTTCTTGACGTCATGAACTGGAAAATCACGTGACGGCAACAAAACATTTGTGAACTTTTGCAAGTTTGCTAAACTTTGCCGCCGACAAATCTCGTCTGCTAGCGCTTAAAAAAAACAGCCGGTGAAAAAGAATGGTAGGCCTACTAGGCCCGACTAGTGTTCCAAACGGTTTTTGGTTTCGCTTCGCTGAAATGAGACCAGAGCCGGTTCGAGCCGGAGCTGCATGAAGCCGGAGCCGCATGAAGCTGGAGCCGCATGAAGCTGGAGCCTGAAGACGGAGCCAAGATTTAGAAAAGGGCCAAAAATCCAGAGCCTGATGCATGTGACAATCTGCAGGCAGTGACATCATTTGAGAGATATCCATCGCGGAAATAAACAGTTCAACACTTAATTTTTTTAATTATTTCCCCTCAGGATTCTAACATGCCCAAAGACTATGAAACTGCAGCTCAACTTGTCGGCAGTGTCTTATCTAATCCCAACTCAAGTCCAGTCATCATCATTATTGATGCTCTTAATCAGGTAAGATTGTTGATCAGGGATCAGGGATCGATCTTGGGATTGATCCTACACGTAGTATTGGTATCAAGATAAGATGAATAACTCTTTCTAAAGGCCCATTTACACTCGATTCACCTTTGCCGAATCGAACTCTGCAATTTCCAAAAAGGCGAGTTGAAGCCGAGTCGGCGCTAATAAGTGTAAACGCAAAAGGTGAATTGAAAAAAATAAATTTGACGAAGCGCTTTGTAACAGCAGTGGAGATGGGTAAACTATCGTAACATTTGTCTTGACTAACGTGTATCTTGAGTTACGTAGGATCAAAGCGCTTCGTGAAATCGACACCCGTTACTATCGAGGTTCAACTGTACATTTCTCCATTGTTCCTGTAGCTAAATGAAGACAAAGCAGCGTCTATTTTAAGCTGGTTGCCACGGAAACTAGCTCCCCAGGTGCGGTGTATCTTTTCCATGATTGATGATACCCCGCCTCATCGCCTGCTAAAAGATCGGAACTTGAAACCCGAGGAGCTGGCCGTTACACCGCTTGATATGGAATCCAGAAAGGTTTGTTGGTCAAAACATGTCTTGGCAAGGTCTTCACTTGAAACTTGTCTCCTAAATTTGCAAGGACTTTTTAAGTTTACCTCGACACCACTTGTCTTTTGGACAGTCCTTTTATATGATCTTTTTTTCTTATGGTCCGGGTTCAGCTTCCAAAAATGCACCCCGATGGCCACATAGAACTGAACATTTCTCTTCTCTCCGGAGTTTGGAGCAAAACCTTGGCCTTTTTCGACTTGGGCTCAGGCTCCATGTAAACCACATTGAGCCGGAGACGAATTTGGAAAAAGGCCCATATGCGCAAACATGTGGGAACCCACAAAATCAAGTAAAGGGCCAACGTCACAGCAACAGACATAACAACACAAGGGAGTCAATAATGTTCATGCGTATATATCCCTGATTTGCCACTATGACAGTTTAATATGTGCAAGTAGCGAATGAAGCATAGTGGTGAGATTATATTCACTAACATCTAGCAAGTGAGCTTTTTAATTATCGTTCTTTTGTCCCAACAGGAGATAGTCCAAGAGATTTTGGGTCAATACAACAAGAAACTGGACGCTGAGCAGACGGCAAGCTTGATGGGCAAAGAGTCTTCCCAGAATCCTCTGTGGCTGGCCATCGCGTGCGAAGAGCTTCGTGTTTACGGTGACTTCCGAACCATTACAAGCAAGATCAACAAGTTAGCTGACGGATTACTAAAGTGAGTGGGGAAAACAATGGGAAACTTGGAGATGCTTGGGGGCACCAAACATAAAAATGCCAAAATATAATGGACGTTCTGAGCAGTACCTGGGTAAAGTCCGAGTTTTTCAGGTACTTCCCAGAATGTCCTTTGTATTTTCTTTTTTTAATGATTCTGGATTAGTCGCTGATTTCTGGAATTGGTTGCAAAGACTCATCCCAGACTGCACGACGTCGGACTGTTTGCATGGTCGCGTCACAGATGTTGCCACTTGACCAATTAAACTAATTAAGAGAGATCTGGTTCTTTGCAGTTTGTTGAGCCAAGTTCTGGCCCGCTTTGAGCAAGAAAACGGCGGCCATCTCGTCGTGGCAACACTATCACTCCTCGAATGCTCCTCCAATGGACTTCTAGAAACTGAACTGCTATCGATTCTCGGAAATGACGATAATATGTCCATCCTGACGAATTCGGAGCCCGTGTCTAAAGACAAGGGGCATGAAAAGGTCCGAGGGGACCCACTACCAGCGGTCAAGTGGTCAGCAGTCTATAGGGCCCTGCGGCCGTTCCTCAGGCCGTTTGGGGACAGTGGAGAGGGAAGACTTGACTTCTATCATCGATCGCTCAGTAAATCTGTCAGGCAAAAGTGAGACTTTATTACTTGTTACAAGTCCAAGTAGATACTTTTTTTTTTCTTTCATAGAGAAATTTTAAATTAATCACGTTCACAGACGCCATCTTCGTAGAAAAAAATTGCTACTGCATACTAAACGCCATAAAGTACGCGCACGCACACTCTAGAAATTTGTTCGAATACGGTGCAACCGATGCGCGTCACAAAAAAATTACGCTCAAAATCATAATGCACGTGACAATTTCTAGGAAGTGACGTCATTTGAACGTGATCAATTGTCATAGAAAACGAGGGTCTCAGTGCTTTCCTTTGCGATAAAATTTGCAAATACAATGACTTGGTATCTAAAACAACCCTGGGAAATATGGACCTCTAGCCAAGCCCCATTCATTTTTTCCCATGCAAGCTATATCAATCAGTCTACTTCTGGCCCAGTAACTGTCACTTTGCCCTTAATGGAAAGTTTGTGGAAGTTTGCTAGAGCAGTTTTTATTTATTTCCATTTTTATGTGTAGATATTTTAGACTCGAAGCGGGCGAGAAAGGAAATGCTGACAATAAAATCAGCAGATGGTGGCACAAGGTCTTGGCAGATTTCTTTGAGCATGAGCAGAACATGGATCGCAAAGTTGAGGTAAGGAAATCTATCAAACTTCCATTTTTGAAGTGGCATTTGTAGGGGCTTAACTGTATGCATAGTTCCGAGATTGCCCAGTTAACCCCGCCCCTTAGATATTGTTGCTATGTGCTCACAAGCCATCGCAAAAAAATGGCGACACAACGTACAAAGCAACAGGACTCGGTATGGAAAGCACAGATTCATTGGAAAAAAACTCAAAGGTATTTATTACTGAGCGAAGGGCTAGTAATGCAGGGATTACATATATTCATAAAAACGCGATTTCCCACCTTTGAACAGCGAATCGCCCGACATTGAAACAAATTCACCTGGTCACTGGCGCATACAACATACAAACTGCATGGGCAGAAAAACGCGTGATTGTGTAATGATTGCATCACTTTGACCTATGTGGGCGCCGTCTGCTAGCTCTGTTGTGATTGGTCGGCGGGTTCGGCTTGATTGACAGGTCGGAACTATGCATAGTTCACTGTACTTGAGATCTTATGGCAAGTACACTTGAACCTCGATAATAAGAGCACATTCTGCTCATAACAAGGACAATTTGAGGTCCAATTATTTATTATCAGAAATGAAATTCCGCATTAAAAAAAAACAACACAAATGTGGACAAACGTCCATGTGAGTTTGGGAAAGCATCAAAGCTTCATAGCTCAATTGGTAGGGCATCTGCACGTTAAGCAGAAGGTCCGTGTTCAAATCCCGGTGGAGCCAAGTTGCTTTACACTGCATCCAGATTTCCCAAACTCATATGGACGTTTGTCCACATTTGTGTCTAATTCATTCACCTCGGCGGTCCATGGGTCATACTCCGAAAAAATAATCACTTCAAAGTTTTGAGCAGAGTTTTTATCAATATTTACGAGCCTTTCTGATGGATTGTGATTATTTTTTTGACAGGAATACCCGTACCAGTTGGTAAAAACCGAAGATGAAGATCGACTGGCACACTGTCTCACAGAATGGACGGTGTTTGATAGACTGTTTGATGAGGATTACAGCTCACAGCTTCTGTCATATTGGCGAGAGGTATGTTCAGCTGCCAACCTTCCTGGATTTTACAACACATTTCTTGGAAAACAACTGATCCTGTGACTCCCAAAACAGATATAAAACATCATGGATTGTTAATTATCAACCTTTGAGATTTTCAGGTGTCTGAAGTCGGGACATTTACCTATTTTCAGAGCGTCTTCTCCAAAATCCCGGAAGGTTGGCAGATCTACATGTTCATAGAAACAGCCCTTCATATTATACTTGGGCAAATCCTCCCTGGTGTCGATTATAATCAATTTCAAGTTGGGATCCGAAATAGCGATTCCTGGAAATTGTGAATGTTGATGGATGCGTATTATCTTCTAGTCAATAGATGCATATGATATCACAGTCAATGGATGTATACTATATCCCGGTCAATATTTGTGCTATTGCCCTGTGTATATTGAGAAAGACGGTATGTATAGCAAAATGAAGGCAAGTTAGCTAGCGAATCTCAAGGAGATTGAAAACAGGATATATCCCGGTCAATAGATGTATACTATATCCCGGGCAATAGATGTATACTATATCCCGGGCAATAGATGTATACTATATCCATGGCACTAATTGTACCAATCCCCTTTGTAGATTGAGAAAGATGGCATGTACAGCAAGATGGCGGCAAGTTACCGAGCGAGTCTTCAGGAGATTGAATCCAGAGGAGGCGTCTCCCAAGAAGAGGTTTCTATCAGACATGAAACCATCGCCAGGATATTGTGAGTTAAAACTTAGCAAAGACGTTAAACAAAATTGTAATTGTTAAAGAAATAAAATTGACTATAGTATGTTCGGTTGGAAATAGTATACTATAGACGTGAATCAAACTTGATCTATTTTTACTACACTGTATTATCATAAAATTGTCTTGTTACAGCATACAGGCTGGTCTCTATAAACAGGCTAAGGATCTAATAGACAAAGCAGTGTCGTTGGAGCAAGAGCACCTGGGTTCCAGACCGGAGAGAATGGTTGAGCTCTATGCACTCATGGCAGAGCTCTATGATGAGGTTAGTTGAGCTTGTTCTAACATATAAAATACCTCCCCAAAATACTATCCATGGGAAGAAAACAGGAAATTTGCAATCTCTAATTTGGATGTGGAAGCAAAAAGGTTGGTTTAATCACTGCACTGCTTTATGGAACGGATAAATTAGTTTACAAAACATCGGTGGTTTTTTGACGATATCCTTGTGTTATGTTGTGGGGTACCGTGGCCATGTGATTTGGGTCATTGACTCGCAATCATGGGTGAAAACTTGGGGTTGCGGGTTCGAATCCGGCTGCGGTACCTGTGCCCTTGGGCAAGGCACTCAACCACACTTGCTCCATCCTTCGGAAGGGATGTAAAGCCGTTGGTCCAGTGTGTTAGGTAATGGTAACGCACTCTAAAGATCCCAGAGCATTCTTTCACGCAAGGGGATATTCCCCGGTGTCTCTGGCCATTTCTAATTTCTAATTTCTGATTCTTCATGGGTTTCCTCACGCTTGCGAGTGACAGTGCAATGAGCACTATTGAGGAATCCTTGGTATGAATACCAGAAAGAAATATAATACGGATTGAAAGTGCAAAATTTCAGAATGTATTTTTGTATTTATCCCCGACAGCTGTGCAAGCTTCATGATTTCATCACGACAGAGCAACTGAAGGAATTGAGGCCAGCAATCGATTTCAATCGCAAATCAATCAAGATCAGACAAACACTGGAAGCGGAGAGGCACAAGGTTTGATAGCTTCAACTGTAAACTTTAATGATTTTGTGTTTTGTCAAGAATAATTTGATTTGAGAAATGATAGAAAATGTCCTTGTAGATAATCATCGTCAGTGGATCGTTTTGCTTCTGTCGTGTTGAATTTTATGTTTAATTTAATTTTTTGTATTTGGCAAGCACGACTTCTGAAACCAATTTAGTTCGCCAATTGTTGGGCTTGGCTTAAGTATTTTGGCTTAGCAGAAGCTCGACAGGGTGTGCCCTGCTTCTGTCGAGCTTAGGCTATATCTTTAAACGTGGCAGAAGCATGGCAATATGTCAAACATTGTGCTTGTGTCACGGATGTCGGTCAAGTCGACCGAATACCAACTCGACTCGGACCAACTCGACCGAAAAAAAAAAATCTATCGTCAACCAACTCGACCGCGTACCAACTCGACCGCGTACCAACTCGACCGCAAACCAACTCGACCATACAAATACAAAACAGGAGAAGCCGTGTCGCGTCGCTGGATTCGGCCGGTAAATGTTGGCTCGCATGTTTGTTGGCATGTCTTTGCCGGCGCGTTGGTACAAGGTCGAGTTGGTACACGGTCGAGTTGGTACGAGTCGAGTTGACCTGACTCCTGTGTCACGCTTAATACGTCATGCTAAATTTAATTTAGTTCGACACGGCATGACGTCTGAAACGGGCTTAAATATTTAATTAAGCTGGTTTTACAAATTTGTTGTTATCAGTACAAAATGGCGGACTCTCTAATGCGTCTATCGTTCAATCTCAACAACTGGTCGGAATGCGGCGGTGACAACGATCTATCAGCTGAGGAGGCACAAGATGAATCAGTGGTACATGTCGACAAGGCAATTGAGCTCTTTAAAGAGGTATAGATTGGTTCAATTATTTTAAAAAGAATACAAAATCTACAGATCTAGCCCCATCTGAAGCTCGAGGTCTGCTCAGTATTGTTTTGGGGTTACTTTGCGACATAATTTGTCCTTGCAAACAATCAAAAAATTGGTGTACGGGCTTAAGATACCACTTGTGATTTATACTAGATTTTCGTTATTTTAATTTTTATGAGTCATTTTTAGCACAGCCCCTGAAACTTCCACCAACCAAATTACTTTGAAGAACAATGGTGATCCAAGTGGTCTTTTGGTGACCCAAACAATCCAGTGATTGTGCACACTTTGATGTTGCTAGACGCATTACCAACCAAATCACTTTGAAGGACAATGGTGATCCAAGTGGTCTTTTGGTGATCCAAACAATCCAGTGATTGTGCACACTTTGATGTTGCTAGACGCATTACCAACCAAATCACTTTGAAGGACAATGGTGATCCAAGTGGTCTTTTGGTGACCCAAACAATCCAGTGATTGTGCACACTTTGATGTTGCTAGACGCATTACCAACCAAATCACTTTGAAGGACAATGGTGATCCAAGTGGTCTTTTGGTGATCCAAACAATCCAGTGATTGTGCACACTTTGATGTTGCTAGACGCATTACCAACCAAATCACTTTGAAGGACAATGGTGATCCAAGTGGTCTTTTGGTGATCCAAACAATCCAGTGATTGTGCACACTTTGATGTTGCTAGACGCATTACCAACCAAATCACTTTGAAGGACAATGGTGATCCAAGTGGTCTTTTGGTGACCCAAACAATCCAGTGATTGTGCACACTTTGATGTTGCTAGACGCATTACCAACCAAATCACTTTGAAGGACAATGGTGATCCAAGTGGTCTTTTGGTGACCCAAACAATCCAGTGATTGTGCACACTTTGATGTTGCTAGACGCGTTTCTTCATGGGTGGGGTTTACTGGATCAGTCTATTGCAAGAATATCTGGCCTACATTTGGGGCAGGAAATGTCATCTTGTATCTTGGCCAGAAAGCAAATTTCTGCTATTCTTTTTATTGTAATTTGTCTTTAGATCGGTGATTTGGGTAAAGAGGCAGAAGCAACTATGACTAAAGCCATTGTGTTTCCTCGCGGGGAACCAGAGCAAATTGAGGTATGGTTGTAGATATGCATATAGGTATGAATATTTATGAGCATGCCTATTCATGTCGTGTATATTCATAATCTTGCGTATTAATGCGCATGTATATTCATGAGCAGTCAACGTGCATGTAATAGTTGCTACTTTGTAAGCAGTTGTGAAGTGCACTTCAATCAGTAAATCAACAGTCATGATATTTTTCAGATTTAAATCTGAATTTAATTATTGTATTATTTAAACAGTTTACAATTATTTTTTCTGTAAATTCAGATTTTTCCCTAAAGAGCTAATATCGTGCCTGGTCAACCCTGTCTTTGTTTTCATACGTAGTGGTACGAACTCTCTCGCGAGCAGTGCCAACAAGCATACGGTGAAAACTGCAAATTAATGACGCGCATCATCAGTAATACGGGTATCTATTACGAGGATAGGTCAGACTTCAACACAGCTTACGATTACTTTGTACATTGGTATGAAATCTCCAAGGAGGTAAGATTGTCAATTTTGTGCCGAATGTTTTGCTTTTTCCCTCCCCCTCTTTTTCGCCAGTCTTTGTGTGCAAAAGTATAGACCGTATCGAATAGCTGCCATCTTGTAGGACAACCTTTGTGATTTAAAATTGATCAACAATGTAAGCACAAAATGAGCAACCATGCATGTCCTCAAGGAACAAAGAAACTGTCCTACAATATGGCAGCTAATCGATACAGTCTATAGCAGCCAGGCCGTTAAATTACGCGAGATTTATACACATGTATATTCACTAATACCCAGAGTACATTTTGAAGCAAAGTTGGCCGTGGTGCCCCTCCAGTTAGCCTCAGTTCCCATGAAATTCAGACACAATCGGGACTGAATTGACATGCTCCTTATTTTGTCATCCACAGGTTTTCGGCGAGAAACATCCCAAGACGCTATCAGCACACAGCTGTATCAATGAACCACGCTATCTCCGCATTAAGGCACGGAAAGAACAGCAGCAGATAAGGTAGAATGAAGAAAAATATCACTGACAGCAGTGGTATGAAAAACCAGCAGCCAATTTTAAGAAACCTTTCGCAACTGTTTATTGCATTTGGTTGCACAACATTACTGTGATAATTACACACAAGCTATTAGGGGTCTATGCCATTTTCAAATGTTGCGCAAACCATGCAGTTTTTTTGTGAAATAGGCTGCAGTCGAGTTCAGGATATATCAAAGTCCTTGGCTGCGTTCCAAATATGCGAACATTGCAAACGTTCACCAACTGGTATCCTGATTTCCATAGAAGAGTGTATAACAGCACTGTAACCAGTGGCAAACGTTGGTAAAGTAAATTTCAATTTTAACCCTCTCGTGAGAAATGTCCTCATTTGAGGACGGAGTAATGAATAGAGTTCCCTCTTGGTTAGTTGATGTAATTTGTGCATGAGGAGGTCAAGTGCAAATGATTGTGGCTATAATCTATGATATGACAGCACATGGGTTTCCTTTGGGAGGTAAAATACCTTATTTCACGTTCTCAATTTTATATTGGGCCCCAACATGCATATAATTTATAAAATGGCGCTTGTAATATTTTTTGGGTAAAATGTATGCTATTGCTGAGTTTTTTCCCACTAGACTCGGCCCAAATCTTTGAGTCCTTGAGAATCGGAACTCGAGTCCTACAGCGCTGCGAAAAAACCATCCCTGGTTAATTGAATTGATTGCTTTCCGTGACGTAAATCATCCGGGAATGTTTGGTGGCCAACAGTCACGTGCGCGCAAATAATTGTGATAAAATTTGAAGATGCCGCACGCGTTCAAATAATTCAGCATGCACTCAGCTTGTAAAAACAAGTGTTTTTACTTGATCACAATTTTTAGCCTGAAGAAAGACATCTTTTTCTTTATCGATACAACAGTCATGATGCAACAACATAAAGCAAGGTTAAGTAACAGAGGTAAGTGCAAACCAATGTGCTTTTCTTGCTCTTTTGGCCTGTAATAACTCGATCCACGTGCGTCATGTAAACCAAAATGGTGGATGGAAGGCGTTACGTCACCGGAAAGCAATCAATAGACACAACTGCATGAGATCATATGACCAGATTTACCCTTGTGTGAGAGGTAGGTGATACTTGACTCAAGTTTAGTCTACTCAGATTTTCAGTTTAGGTTAATTTTAAAAAAATAAACGAAATATTGTACTGGTCAATGCGTTATTTGTATGTAATTTGCCTATGCACTGTGCTTTTTTCCCTCCAGAACACCTTAAAAATGCATAGCGTGCTCAGGCAGGCGTACCACTCGAGCATACTACATATGGGTCTTTCCACGCTAATGGGCCTATTTGAAAAATAATTCCTTTCAGATGTCTTCAGTTTATCTCAAATTTAAAAAAATTCCCTTGTACAAATTTTCCATATGCGTATGCAACGGTGGACAGACAAAATTGTGACATTTTTGTCTGTACACCGTTTATGTACATGGAAAATTTGTACACAAGCTTTTCAGAAATGTATGTTGTGGCAGCATTTTCTTAACTGGGAACAGTACAAGTGAATTTCTTTAAATTTGAGATAAACTGAAGACATCTGAAAGGAATTATTGACTTATTTTTCAAATAGGCCCATTTGCGTGGAAAAACCCATATACATTGACCTGGCTGAACTGAAAAAATATTATTTATATTTTACCATGTACATATATGCATGTACTTAAGATTCATTAGGGTACCACTAATTTATCACAAACAATTCTTTTTTTTATGCCCTATTACTATGCTGTGCCTTGCATTTCATTTTTATTTGAAGAAACATTCCTGCTTTTTAGAGATGTCAATTTCAAATTGATGCAAAGAGATACAACAAATATTACATGCATTATTGAAAACGTCATGAAAACTTGTATTTGTATTTTTGAAAGATGTTTTATTACACTCAGGAACTGTAAATTCAATGACCAGGCAGTGTTTAGGTGTCGAATGCAACCAAACGGCTTTAATTTGGGCCTTTATAGCATGTTTATGCACTACATTTTGTATTTCATAAACGCAATAATATGGGAGAAGAAAGATCATGGGCCAATTTCATGGAGACCGTAACCTTTAGCACTGGCAAACGTTTGCTAGCTTCAGGGACAAAATTTGCTAAACACGCAACAATGCCAGTTTCCATGCATGCCGTGGTCGTAAAATTATAGCCTTAACGTTAGTATAACTTTTCAGCTGGCGCTTAAATAGTGCCATGAAATTGGCCCCATGTGGTCGTGACTGACGTTTGTGTACTGGTCTTCATAGAATTGAAAGCCGAATTAGGTATGTGAAATGTATGTATGTTGAAGTCTGCAAGCAAGTTTATAAAAATGGGTGGGGAGAATTTAGTCATTTCAGTGGGGGGGGGGAGGGAAACTTCGCTCCCACATGTCAGGCACAATTGGGAACTTTCTTACATTTCAGGAGGAAAACTTACCCCTATTATGGCTGCCGTGCAATTTGTCAGGATTTGCTGTATGTACATAATAAAATTAGTAGGTATCTACATCAGTTAGGCCAAAAAAAAACTATGTTTAGCATATGTTGAAGTCTCCCAAAATGACGCGGTGAGCTTTTGTAAGTTGACATGAAGCCAACAGGCATGTTTTTAATCCAAAAAAACCTGTGGCGTGCGCTAAACAGTTTTTTTGTTGGGCCTTATCTGCACTATAGTCAATATCCTTCATTAAGGTGTACAATTTTTCTATATATTTTGTTGCGCTAAAATGTATGTATGAAAATAAAACAAAATCATGTATTATCAATGTGTGCAATCATGACAAGCAAAGGACCTCAAAATTTTATTTTTAGTGTTATGCCTAGTTTCCATATAATCGTAACACGCGCATGCGGACTAGAATAAGACGCAAACACTAACAATCGGCAAAGTTAAACTTTGCCGACTGCCTGCGTTAATGGTTTGCATTTGTTGCGATATGGCTTTACTATACATTTGTTAAAGGCGCAGGCTCGTCAGCAATGCACGTGCACACGCAGCTCCATAGCAAAGGCATGGAGCTGCGTATTTCGTGGCACGAATGCATTGCTGACGAGCCTGTACCTATAAAATCAGGTTCTCAATCTTGAGTTTGTCCAAAGCATCTGACTAGCTACTTTTTTGATTCCTTACACAAATTTTACATCATACACTTATTATATTAATATTGCATGACAAGAACTACATGTTACTATTTATACATGCCTCACATGCAGTATAAATCTTGAAATTCACACGAAACTCTTTCACTGCCAAGGTCGTACATGTACGATCTTGGTTGTACAACTTCAGTTTCAAACTAGAGGTATGACGTTTGTTGTTACAAACGCCAGGTGATCGGGCTAAATGAACAATTTGTGATGAATTTCAGACGTTGTTATCACCTGTGGAATGGCAAAAATGGAAGTTCAGCAGCCGATTTCACGAAACTTTACGCAATTGCGCAAGTCCACTTACGCCATTACTTGCGCTATAGCTTATGGCTGCTGTATACACTAATCCGGTAACTAATATCTCCTCCCTGCATATCCGCCATAGCTGGGGGGTTGATAGCTTGCACCGTTTTGAGATATGAATTGTTGAAATAATAACCTTTGAAATCTTGTAATGTGACACCTGTGACGACATCATGACGTCACAATTTTGTGCACAAATTGTTGAACAATATGTTGAACATCAAGTTCTTAAATGTGGCGAAGGAATCATACCAATATCTGTTGTAGTTTTCAAGATACAGCATTTTAAAACATCTCAGCTCCAAATTTGCGTAATTTGACGTACATTACGTAACCACCGTCCATGTAATGACGTCACCAATGGTATAGTCAAAAGGTCCACATGTGTGAAAACATTTCGTTCCGTAGAACTATGGTCAAATTCCCTACCACTTTGGCTCTATTTGCATTCAACGTGCTAAACAAGTGTACATTTTCGAACCTCTTCCGGTTTGGACCGGAAGTAGGCGTCACACAGGGGTCATGACATCGTATGATTTGTTCAGTTCATTTAGACTTATCATGTTGTGAAAGAATTGTTCAAGTATCTATTACGGTTCTTGAGATATGAATTTTAAAAATAATAACCTTTGAATTTGTGTAATTTGACACCTGTGACGATATCATGACGTCACAATGTTGTGCACAAATCGTTCAACAATTTGATAAACATCAAGTTCTTAAATGTGGCGAAAGAATCATGCACATATCTGCTGTAGTTCTCAAGATACAGCATTTTAAAACAATTCAGCTCCAAATTTGCGTATTTTGACACCACATTACGTAACCACCGTCCATGTGATGACGTCACAAATGGTATAGTCAAAAAGTCTACATGTGTGGAAACATTTCGTTCCGTAGAAATATGGTCAAATTCACTACCACTTTGAATCTATTTGCATTCAAAACGCTTACAAAATGCACATTTTCGAACAACTTCCGGTTTGGACCGGAAGTAGGCGTCACACAGGGGTCATGACATCGTATGATTTGTTCAGTTCATTTAGACTTATCATGTTGTGAAAGAATTGTTCAAGTATCTATTACGGTTCTTGAGATATGAATTTTGGAAATAATAACCTTTCAATTTTTGTAATTTGACACCTGATGACGTCATGATTACGTCACACTTGATGCCATCGTGATACTGTACATTCTGGTGAAAGTCTGCCGTAGGGCCTATGTCTGTATCTAATTTACTAACGATTCAGCTTGGTTTGATGGGCATTGTTGCTGGTAAGTGTAAAAACTGAGATTCTCAGTTTCGTTGAACTTTGACCTCCAATTGACCCCAGAAGGAAGGGTCAGATGAAAATGCCCACACAAAGAAAATTGTAGCACAGAATGTCATCTGTAAACCTGCCAAATACGAAGATCCTGGGTCACGTGGTTTTCAAGACGGAAGCATTTTAAAATATGCATATTTTGTTTTTTTGGGGGGTGTAATTTGATACTTGATGACGTCACGATGACGTCACGCTTGATGCCATTATAATATTATACACGCTGGTGAAAGTCTGCCATAGGACCTATGCCTGTACTTAGTTACTTAAAGATTCAGCTTGGTTTGATGGGCATTGTTGCTCAATAAGTGCAAAAATTGCGATTTTCGTTTTCGTTGAACTTTGACCTCAGATTGACCCCAGAAGGAAGGGTCAGATGAAAATGCCCACACGAAGAAAATCGTAGGCCATGATCTTATCTATAAGCCTGCTAAATACGAAAATCATGGGTCACGTGGTTTTCCAGACGGAAGCATTTTAAAACATGCATATTTTAGTCATTTTCGGGTTGTAATTTGATACCCAATGACGTCACAATGACGTCACACTTGTATGCACACCTTCACATTGGGGTTGATGTTCCTACAAAGTTTCAAGTTGATAGCTTGAACCGTTTTGAAGAAAAGCTCTGGAAACGTTTGAGTGGAAAAAAAAAAAGAAAAAAAAAAAAAAAAAAAAAGACAAAGAAATCGTACGAGAGTAATAGGTGATCGGGCTGTTGGCCCGATCACCTAAAAATATAAAACCCTCAAAAGTTAGGCACTTCAGGGTTACATTTTAACCCATTAGTTCTCAAAGGTCCCAAAACCACCCTGTATTTCTTCCATGTTCAACTCGGTGAAATTTAAGTTTCTGCAAAAACACCCTCAATTGATAGGCATGTACTCATAGCTTGACTCAAATCTTATGTTCAGTAATTAGGGTGCTACTATTGATCACGTTTAAATGACGCCACGCGCATCGGTTGTGCCGCATTTTTTTTTCTACGAAGATGACGTCTGTGAACGTGATCAATAGAGCGATTCAGTGAGCTCCGCCCATTTAGAAATTGCCTAGCAACATGCCCGCGTGGCCGTGCCGCGCGTTCGCGCCCTGGTCAGCGCGTATTGAGCACGCACACAGAAACTGCACGCTTGAAAGCAAAATGTGCACTTAAGTATCCAGTCGTACACCACGCCTGCATTACGCTTAACGCGAGCGATCAAACAAAAACATCTCCACACACATCTAGAACGCAGTGAATGTAAAACATAGCAAAACGACAAGCTAATTTTGGTGAGTTTTTCCCGTTTATACAAAAACACATTTATGAAGGGATTAAAAGTAGGTTAGGATAGTCTTACACAATCCTCTGCGCTGATAAAAATGATGTTTATGGTGTTTTTGCGACACTCGTGCTGCATTTGCCGTAGCTCTGTGCACAAAAATTTGAGGACTCAGGTAACCAAACATACCTGAGGCTGTGATTGGTCAATTCCAAAATGGGCGGAGCTTATTGGATAACTCTTGTTATTGACCTTGACAAGGAACATTTCCAAAAAGCTCTGAGGAGTAATAAGACACTTGTTACCACTGAGTGCTATTGGGTTAATAACAATGGACAGTAAATGAGTTAATATACAGAAAAGGTGGCAACAAAAAAATGAATGAACTGCCTCTATAAAGGTAAGTATCAAAGCTACAACTTTGCACATCACATCACACAATTAGGGGCGTCATCTTGGCATCATTCCCATAATTCCTCTGTCCTGCCAAACTTGAAGACAATACTCCTGCACAAAAGGGTAAGAAAAATGATGATAGAACTTCTTAAAATTGCCTTGTAGCCTAGCCTTCGCGAAGTGGTTAACGGCCGATTTTCTGTTGACCTATTTCATAGGCATCGTTAACGGTAAGCAACTCGAAACGTACCTTAACTACAGGGCCAAACTTTGCTTAAGATAGTGACGCAACAATAGCCGTCTCTCAGCGCATGCATGCTTAAGCACGCCATGGCCATGAAATAGCGCTTTTAAAACTTGTCTGCTACAGTAAGCACGCCTTTTCAGGTAATGCTTAAGCAGTGCTATGAAATTGGCCCCAGATAAAGGCATTGTGCACTGCATGATCGGCAAAAACCGTTTAATACCATTGCAGTAATAGGGACTGTATCCTTACGGGGCGCATGAACATACGTGTAGGAGTAATTAAACACTTCCATTCTTGGCCACACGCATCTTGCGTCTGTCCGTTTATATGAAAGGTAAGCAATGAATTCATTCAGTGAATTGCTCTCAGCAAATGTATACTTACGAAAGAAAGATGAGAAAATTCTGTAAGAAGATTGCAACACCAGGATAAGGGTCAAGATGGATTTCTGTGGAAGAAACCCAAAAGATTTGTCAAAAATCATGAAATATATTGAGAGATTTGCATGTTTTCAATTTGTCAATCTTTGCAAATATCAAGACCGCCATGGGGAATTTGTTTCAAGTATTTACTTTCGAGTGATTAAGCTTAAGTCTTGTGCTTTCCCGAGACACTATCATAAGAAAATCTTCTTAGTGTGCTCGAGTGGGACTCGAACCAACGACCTTCTACTTACTGCTGACAACGTAGGGACCAAAGAGAATCCAGCAGGAGGCAATGAGCCCAGAAAAGGCCATCAAAAACCCGATGAACAGCCACGCGCGCGCTCCTGGTCAGGTAAGAAATGAAAAAACATTCAAATTTAAGTTTTTGTGAATATTTATAAAATGTATGTATTTTTGCCCATATGTACTATACACTATGGCTGCGTTCGGGCGTGTACTCGTGTTAACACGAGTTATACTCCTGCGCGCGTGAACGGCAAGAATAACGACACTGGGGTCAGTGAGAGTATGCTCTCACTACTCCCCAACAAATGGGGAGTGTGCTCGTACTCCTGTCAAGTGTCATGTGATTTGTACGAAGATGGTGGAATATGGGTGGGATTTTTTGTGAATTTGCTCAACGTGTCAACTCAATAACTGAAACAATAACTCACTAAGGTTTGTTTTAGACGGCATCAAAGGTTCTCACGACTTACGGCCTGTATTTCCTCAGTTTCTTGTGAGCAATGAAACGGCCATCTTCACTGATTGCCATTCGCGCACGCGGACTGCGGACTTGCCGTTCGCGTGATGTGACCCGAGTGCAATGCGCACGCATTACTCCCGAGTAACGAGAACTGCACGCCCGAACGCAGCCTAAGTGTTTGTCTCAAGAACGGGCTAAAAACTTACAGCGTGTTCAGGTGGGACTCTAACCCATGACCTCTTGCATACTAGGCAGAATATAAATCCAAATTCTTTCACAAATATAAGGGAAATCGTCTCTGTCTCCGTGCTCTTTTACTATTAAATAGAAACTTGTGTCCTTCGCAAATGTCAGTATTGCCCGTTAAAATATGTACAAATTGCAGTGTCTCTCGGCTTTGCATGACTAGTCATAATAACCCCCAATCTTGGCTCTTTTTAGCCTCACCAGTTTGACCGATGCATCCAGTGTTGTAAGAGTCCCCTCGAACCTGTCCCGATGACACCGCATTTATCCTGAACAAAAAGTAAGGAATTGGATTAATACTCGAGTGTTCATTAATGATGGTGGGAAAACATTTCCTGACATTTTTGGTAATTTTTTTTTTCTAACAAAAGCTTAACATTTTCCATTCTGAATTTTTTTTTTTTTACCCCAAAATTCCTAGGGTGTATGTAAAATATATTTATTTTAGAGGATAGAGGATTATTAGTCCGTTTTTAATTCTGGCAAATTTCTTACGTAGTTGCGTTTTATCTTTTTTGTTACCATTTTGATACCAAAAAGTATACCCAGCACGATATGTGGCAGAGGGACTCCCCCTAACACCCCTATACCTCAACACACTCTTCCCTTTTGTTAACGCACCAAGACCCCCTAAAAACTAAAGGGAATTCCTTGGAAATTCCTTGGATGTTTGAGACACAATAGGGAAACAATGGTAGGGGGGGGGGGGGGGGGGAGGGGGATTCCGTTTTCCACATATCGTGCTGCATATGCCAAAAAGTCTTGTAATTGTTTTTAATTTCTCTTTGTAATAATATCTCTAAAAGCTACACCGAGAATCAACGATGCTTACATGAAGAACGCTATTGTGGATACAACTCCGCAAACATGGTAAGAGTGGGTAAGATCATTCGGGTCAGGGTAGGACGCTGCTGCATCAATGACAACCCACCAACCTGCGAAAAACTGAAATAAATGTGCGATTTCGCCAGTATCCATGTTATTAAATCTCACACAAACTCACTAAATGGTAAGAATTTTGTAGTTGATGAACGTGGCTCGAGACATTCTGCATGAAAACACACGAGATTGGCTTAAGATTTTCTCAGAAAAATCTTTAATTTTTCCCACTTTTAATTTTTGGTTTTTCTATCAAATCTGCACTTGGATACCTGAGAAGTCATTTTAATTCTCAATCTTACCCCAAATCCCACCAACTCCAACTCCCCAAAATTTCTCTAAAACTCACCAAATATCCCCCAAACTCACCAGTATACCAGCTGCCCCAGAGGCGATTGCATTCCGTCTTTCCCCTAGTTCACACCACTCCGGACGGGTACACTCGACTCCGTCCAAACAACCAGACATTTTTGTTGTTTTCGCTGCACTACTATGATTGGCAAAATTCACGTCTCTGACGTCACAAGAATTGAAGAATGAGTGTATGCAATTCAAGAAATATTGAAAAGCTCAAATATCCAACTGAATTAAACACTAGCTTGGTGTCATTCTTGCTTTCCTATTCAATGTCTGCCAGCATCTGCAAGAAATAAAATCCGCCTTTTTTTTATTATACACTAATCCGAGCTGCAAAGTCATGGTCCGTGTACGTCCGCCATAGCTGGGGGCCATCCAGTGCCATGAACTGTGGGTTTTGTGTTGATGATATGCTGTTACATTATGTTGTCACTTCGAACAATTTTGCGCGTTTATTTGCTTGCGAAGCCCGTGTACGCGTACGCGTTGTGCGCTATTCGATTTAACAACAACACAGAGCGCCCAGTTTATGGCAGTGGATGGCCCCCAGTAATGGCGGACTTGCAGGGAAGGACTCCTTAGCAACCGGATTCGTCTATAGGCCTAGGCCTATTATTATTTCTTACTGATTATTACTTTAGCCTTTTAATATTTTTAATCAGCCTTTTTATGGTTGAAGTTGTTGTTCAAGTTGTATTGTTTTGAATCCTGTGAAGCAGCACATGAGATGAGAAACATTTCCCCCTTTTTAAACATTGACTTTTAAAAAGGTTTAGGCCTGCGCTGCACTGCGATGTCACTGTCAAATGACACGCACGCTCGTATGAGTCACAGTCCACAGACTAGACAGTGCAGCATTTGATCAATCACACACAATAACACACACAAAAACATTGTGTTGCTAGGCCTAGAAATTATCTAACATTCACGGCTCCAAATACACCCCAAACTACCATAATAAAACTGAGCTTTTCCTAAACAGTACTGGTGTACAAACCGAACCAGCGAATACACTTTAAAATGTCCGATATTTGTCGTGTGTTTACCGTTTTTAGCCTACATAAAATGTAAGCAGTTTGCGATGCATGACGTCTGATGATGACTAGACTGCACTGCCGCACACTTTTTCGACCGCTTTATGGTAACGGCGCCCTCTATCAGGCTTCTTACGTGCAATGTTTTTTTACGTTTTTGAAGTCCGGCCGTACCACGTGCGCGGCCCGTTTCACTTTGAAAACATACATCATTTACTTTTCACTTTGGTGAAATTACTTGCTCTGACACTAAGAAATCCACTAATGGAAGATTATGAAGCACAAAATGTAAATTATCAAACTTTTGGTGACGTCAAAGTAACGTAAATTTGCACTTTTATCTTGGAAACTTGCCATAAAACTGGGATTTTACCACATAATAACCCGGATAAACCAACAACACTGCAATCCTACAAAGAACACCCAAGTTCTGATATTCTTTCTACACAGTTTCAATCTTTAATAAATAGCTATAAAATATTATATTGCACTCCATTACACGAGAAAAACACTTCTACATCAAACTAATGAAGACTTGAAGACGACTACATCACCTAAAAGGATGACAAAAACTAATCTCTGTTTTGGCAACTTTCTGAGGCTACGGCCGGGTGCGTATACCTTTTGTTCAAACTTTGGAAGATGAATTTAGAAATACGAGAAAATTGCCGTGCCCAGACTGAGATTCGAACCCAGGTCCTTGGCTTACATGGCCAATTGCTCTACCAACTGAGCTATCTGGGCATCCGCCAGAGCACCACAACAATTTACAATGTATGACACTCACAGGATTGATAATTGAAAGATGAATTTAGAAACGCTAGAAAATTGCCATGTTCAAACTTTAATGAATTCCAGCACTCCAGACTGCATTTTCCTTGTAGGGTACATTGTTATTCCCTGTGTCCACCCATGGAGGAAGAAACTTCCTCCATGGTCCACCCACCCCTCCCATGGCCAAACGGTTCTTAGAACATGGTGAGATGCCATGGCTAAATGAATGCAAAATCAGAGTTAAAAGAAGCTATGTTTACAATTTGTACATAACATTTTTTTAAATACATTTTACAATACAGTAAACTCTCGTTATAGCACCCCCTGATATAAAGCTCTTCTCGATATAAAGCTCCTTTTTCAAAGTCCCAGCCATTATTCTCTGCATTGTGTATGCATTGGTTTTAGCGCTCTCTGGATATAAAGCTCAAATTATTTCGGTCCCTTGAAGGGCGCTATAATGAGAGTTTACTGTATTAAACATATCCAGAGTTGTTACAAGTCTATGGGTCTTTCACAAGGCCTTGGTCTAAATTAAGTCACAATCCGTTCAAATGAACTCCAACAAAGGCATTCTTATGTGTGTTCATCCTTTGTAATGGACTCAACTATATACCCGAGTAATTGTCTTCTGGCCAATAGAACGTGACCTTTAACCTCTATACACACAACACACTAGAAGTGACAATAAATAAAACGTTTGCACTGGCAGCCATTATAAGGGGCAGGTTTTCTTTTTGAAATGTGACAATAGATCCACAAAGCAAGTACTCATGTATGGTGACAATGTATGTGATTGACCTTCAAGATGGCCGTCATGCAAAGGCTTTATAGTGACTATACGATATACACAGCTTCTGACTGGCACCTTATGCTGGATGGAACATTGTGATTTTTTTCACCACAGCGGGTGTTTTTTAAACATCCCTTTCCACTTTTGGCCCTCGGCGTCCTGCATGCGATTTGTCAGGAATCGCATCTTCTCATTAAGCTCTTCCATTTCCTGAGGGAGGAGATAAAAAAAAGAAAGATAATAGTGACATGATGGTGATATGGACTCCTATGGAACTTGTGTATAATGACAATCTCAATCCAGTATCGTACCTGGCTAATCTTATCCTCTCTGCGTGTCCTCAACTGGGGAACTTTCTCTTCTAGTTGTTCAATCTATGGAGAAAACAAAATGAAGAAATTGCTAGAGACAACTGAATGCAACAGTGTTGCCAGATTTTTCAAGGGTGCACACACAATGTGACTGAGGTACCACCCCTTCCATTGTTCCCCCATTAGCCTATGTCATATCACTCAAGCGTGACCAGTGCGCTTGCGCATTGAGGACCGAGAGCGGACAAATGTCAATATGGCGAATGGAACAAAGGGTTTAGCGTTTGTGTTCGGGCGCCATGTTGACAATTGTCCGCTTTAGTCGGTCACGCTTGAGTGTGTGACAGAGGCTAATTGTCTTAAACATCCAAAGAATTTCAGAGGAATTCTATTTAGTTTTTAGGGGGCGGTTTGGAGCCTTAACAAAAGGGAAGCGTGTGTTGAGGTAGAGGGAGTCCCTTCGTCACATATTGTGCTGGGTATATCTTAAAAGATGTATCTAACTGGAAAGCTGGTAATCCATATTTATTTCTCAAGGATAAATTGACCCTGAATAGAGCCTTTGCACGGCAGCCATGACAGGGGCAGTCACATTGTCACCATGTGTCGTGCATGAGTAGGCGTTTTGTGGTTCTATTGTTACATCATTTAAATAAGAAAACCTGCTCCCTGTCATGGCCGCCGGTGCAGAAGCTCTATACAGACAATACTTATTAAAGTCCTCACCCGTCTCAGTATTTTCTGCAGCCTTGCCTTTGTTACTTCACTAAAGCCGTTCAGCTTGACGGTCCTCGGCATTGGTTTGACTGTGAAGAAAGATGAAAGATTTACAAATCAATTGAAAAATGCAGGAAGAATATGATAGACCGTATCGAATAGCTGCCATCTTGTAGGGCAGTTTCTTTGTTTCTTGAGGACATGCATGGTTGCACATTTTGTGCTTACATTGTTGACCAATTTAGATGTCAAAAGTTGTCCTATAAGATGGCAGCTATTCGATACGGTGTATACGTGTACTTTTTTTAATGCGCTGCACTTCTTTGTTCCTTTGTGTTTGTAATAATCTTTCTTTCAGGGCAAGGATTTTCAAGAGATTTCCAAGAGCGAAATCCTGTCATGCTCTTAGCCTTCTGTAAAATCCATAAATTGCCCTGAATGGACAAAACCTGTCAAGTTGCTGCTTTTTAACCACATTAACTCACCATGCTGATGTCTTCTGACAACTTCCAAGGTGTATGGCCTGCAATTTGGGGAAATAAAAATAATAATAAACTTTATATTTTACTAAGTTCTGGACCAAATCCACCATACCACCACTGTCTAATGTAATTTCTAGTATTATTAATCCTTTATGAAATCAGTAATACAATGCTGAGAAGCTGCTCTATAACTTGGAGTACAAACGAAGCACAAGAGAAGAGCAAAATTAGTCCACTGATTTTTCTTTACTTACATAAATTTGGAGTTGGAAACAATATGACTGTTGATAGGAATGAGGGAGCCCCGACTATTTCGCAGCTGGAAATAAAGACAATGAAAAATATTGAAAATGTTAAGAAATATTTGTTATTTCTAATTGCTCCTTTCCAAATGTATGTTCAATAATATTTTACTCAATATGCCTATACATTTTACTTTTTTAGGCTTGAGATGATTTTACAGGCCTACATTTATTTTTTTCACAGCAGCATTGGATATATGAATCTTAAATACCTTTAGAATCAGGGTTTCATCTTTTAATTCCAAAGTGTTCCTGATAACTCTCTGAACCTCAGCAGTGTTTGCGTCCTGTGGCAGAAGAATGGGATTGGCTGCCTGTCGCTCAAAAGAGGGGGTACCTGAACAAAAAACAATCATGATTCTGATTTCAAACCAAATGTTATACAACATTAAACATTTTTCCATTGTCCCCCTTTTACTAAATTAAACTTTTAATCTGCTCAAAAATAAATGTTTTGTTTGCGGGTATAAATGTTAATTTTTTGTTGTCCCCTTTCTTTGGGAAAATAGCGCCCTCTTTCGACAGTCCTATATACCCGTCCGTGCGATCGAGAGCAGCGGGAGAGAGATCGGACTTTAGGCTTAAAATGGGCTACGAAAATGCAACAAAATTGCATTAAATTGCAGCTGATTGAATCCTTGTAGTTTCCGCAATACCAAGACTCATTTTATCAAGACCAATTTGCTTCTTACCACCCGAATCAATGCGATTTATAACGACCCAAATCTTGTTGCCTTGACTTTCCTCCATTTTGGATTTTTGGACAACCTCGAGCTGTTGAATTTCCAGGGGGATCAAAGATTCTATTGGCGCGAAGTGCACGTTGTTAAATTTTGTTTACTGTTGCTGTGGTTTCGGCTGCTTGGTGTGTGTGTGCAAGCGAAGCGAAAGTTGCCAAAAAAATGATGAATTTCATCGGATTTTGAAGCGGCAAAGTAGTAGAGATGGTGGATGCATTTGGGGCCATCACCTGGTGGGGTTTTAGCCCTGCTCTTGATCTTCAAGATGCAGGTAAAATGAAATAAAGATTGTGAATTGGAGAGGGAAAACCATGAAAACCGTGAAATCATTTTGCAGTTGCCCAAAATTTTACTGTGACGAGTTGACAAGGAAAACTAGTAAAACCATTGATAGCAATGGTAACAAACGCCACATGATTGTGGTTCAGAATGCATGTTTTTTTTTTCAGGTTTTCTGAAGTAATATGGCTAAAACTTCTTCAACTTAGTTAAAAGGAATTTATCAACATTATTATTATTCTTTAAAGGCACAGACTCGTAAATGCGCGCGTGGGGCCGGGTTCGTGCAGCGAAATACGCAGCTCCATGCCACGAAATGCTGAGTATTCCGTGGCCTGAAATTGGCGAAATATCGAAACTGTCAAGTTTTTGTCCGACACGGCCGGACTTTAATAAATGTGCAGGCCTTTAAATTTTGGCGGCAGCAACATATGGAATTTTCATATCCCAATCTGCATCATGCCGGTTTCCCCCACTCCCTCTTTCCCATATTTAAATAAATTTTGCATTATTTCCACCAGCATTAGATGATGAATCTTCTTCAGAGCTGCATATCCTGATTATTGGAGCTGGCGATTGCAGACACGTGCTGAAGACGATTGCTCGTTCACATCGACATACCCGGAGGAAAATCAATGTATGCAAACACTGAACATTAAACTTGAATGTTGGTTGGTTGGTTGGTTCAGTTCACTCCTCTTGTTATTTAAGCTTTGGGAAAAAAATGCTAACTTTATTTACAAATTTTAAATTAACACTGGCAGCCTTGTTTCAGATGCTGAGCCATTGTATTATGCACACTTCTTTTCATTTGCAAATTTTATCCCACAAAAAAAGCACCGACACCCTCGTTTTCGATGATAATTTTTAAATTCATCAATTAATTATCAACCCCTTACTTAAGTAAATTAGAAATTGTATTTAATAAAACTGTTCACATTGTGACGAATGCCTATTAAAAGACATTTCTCTAGTAACTTAATGAGCCAACTCTATCTTAATTAAGTGGCCCTTGTTTGTTTTTGTTTGTTGGTAAATTTGGTTCTTAATTTATTTAATTCATACTTTCTGCTCTTGTTTCAGTTTTACATCATAGAGAGCAACTTGGAGCTACTAGGACGTCACCTCTTACTGCTGTCCCTCGCTTTGGAGTCGCCTCAACTCATGGGCCTACAGGAGAAGACGGAGCTCTTCCTTGAGATATTTGGTAACTCTCTCATCAGGCAGCAGACGAAGGAGTACATATTCAGTAAAGCCAGCGACTTTATAAGGTACATTGGCTAAATAAATGGCAGTGCTTAAAATTTGTAACAGAAAAGTTTTTGGATGTGTAAAATGGCTGACAGGTACCCTACTTCCAGATAGCTGAAAGTGTTGGCCCTTATTTTACTGGGAGGACATTCTCTTGGGACATCACTTTCAGGATGAAAGCATTTTTTGCTCCCTTCCCATTCACGGAAGCTTTAACCAAGTCCTTTTTCACGACTGAAAAGTTGGGTTAAAATCAAAATCTCTACATATTCTACATACCGTAGTGTTTATAGTACTCTCAAAATGTGCGTACAATAGTCCATTTAACTCCAGCTTTTCTTAAAATGACACAGCTCACCCCGATCGCTCCATATTTCGTTTCTGTCGAAACTCCATAAGTTTCCTCGCAAGCGAATCATTAATACCTTATTAACCCCTCACCCTGTTTCCCCCCTTCAACTTCAGAATGGTGACTGACTTTGACTACCTGTCCCACAAGCTACCAGCATTTGATTTCACGTCGCTGAAATTCAAAGAGAGAGACCAGCTTGAAGCAGTCTTCAAATTCTGGAAGAGTAGCGATGATAGAGCTTTTGACATCTCAAAATGTTGGTACGTACTTTGATCTGTTTGCCGACAATGAGACTCGTAGTGTTGTAGTCAAGTCCTTTGAATCTGAATCTATAGTTCTGGGTTTGGTCGAGTTTGGACAGACTGTTCTTGACACATGTAACTTGTTCTCGATTGATAGGTGTTGTGTGATCCTGTTCTGAGTGCAGTTTTCTCAGGTTGTGTTCCCGTCGTTCGGGCGTGAGAACGAGTTAACCCGTGTCAAGAATTTACAGACCACCCGAACTCGGCCTTTAAGTCAAGGCTGGCCACTTGTCAGGTACTTCTTCCACAGTGGCTTGAAAAACGTCAACTTCCGGCCGCAAAGCTGCTGCTAGTTCCTTGCCGGCAACAAAAACAAACCTGGCATTTGTTTAATTAAGTCACAGACCTTCACAAAATTCTGTAGTGAAAGAGTTTAATCAGACTTGTATTGATTGTAAAATTGTAAAAATCCGAGTCTTTCCTCAAGTGAATTGAAGCTAAAGTTTATCCAAATTTTTTAGTCTGGAAAATATTTTTGCTACCACAGAGATACCAACATCTACGATTTAGGCGTAGTTTGTACAATTGTTTCAGCGAATGACGATCAGTATTGTGACATAATTTGAGAATGCATAGCTTCAAATGTGGGGTTTAAATAGGGCTTGGGTGTAAAGTTATAACATTAATTGTGTCCACAGCGGGTGCCCTGTGACAAATTACTCTTTTCCAAATTGCAATGTTTGCATCTCTGGTACAATATCAAGTGTTTAATAGAGCTGATAAAGTAATTTGATAAAGTAATGATGAAGTTGATACGTATGCGTACGCTCATCAGGAATTTGAGACTGCGACAGCACCTTGGTTCGCGATACGATTCGCGCGCTGGAGCATTCGACTGGGACTACAACATGAAACTTTTGGATCGTGATGTGGGCATCATCCATAAGAAAGAGTACAACTACTGGCGCGAGGCGGGATGTGCGTTCAGTGTGAGAGAGGGGACGTACAATGTGCCTAATAAGACACTTGCTTCGGGGCTCATTGTAAAAACGGTGAGTTTTTGATACTAATGATAAATATTTATTGGTCGCCACTGAGGTGCCATGTTTAAATGAATAAGTGTTTTCAATGAAATCGTTAAATGTTTGTCACTCCTAAATTCACTCCCCTTTAAAATATTAACGTTTTTTTGGTAGTTATTGAGTCATATTAAGGGAAATAAGTGGCGACCAGTAAACGGAATTCTTTCCAAAATTTGTCAAATTTGTCCATAATGACCACTGTATGCAGAGGCTACCTGTCTTTGGTCCCAAATGCCATGTGTATAATGCTACTGCAACCTTTGTAAAGTGGCCACCTGTTTATAGTGGCCACCCATCTTTGGTCCCAAATGCCATGTGTATAATGCTACTGCAACCTTTGTAAAGTGGCCACCTGTTTATAGTGGCTACCTGTCTTTGGTCCCAAATGCCATGTGCATAATGCTACTGCAACCTTTGTAAAGTGGCCACCTGTTTATAGTGGCTACCTGTCTTTGGTCCCAAATGCCATGTGTATAATGCTACTGCAACCTTTGTAAAGTGGCCACCTGTTTATAGTGGCCACCCATCTTTGGTCCCAAATGCCATGTGTATAATGCTACTGCAACCTTTGTAAAGTGGCCACCTGTTTATAGTGGCCACCCATCTTTGGTCCCAAATGCCATGTGTATAATGCTACTGCAACCTTTGTAAAGTGGCCACCTGTTTATAGTGGCTACCTGTCTTTGGTCCCAAATGCCATGTGCATAATGCTACTGCAACCTTTGTAAAGTGGCCACCTGTTTATAGTGGCTACCTGTCTTTGGTCCCAAATGCCATGTGTATAATGCTACTGCAACCTTTGTAAAGTGGCCACCTGTTTATAGTGGCTACCTGTCTTTGGTCCCAAATGCCATGTGCATAATGCTACTGCAACCTTTGTAAAGTGGCCACCTGTTTATAGTGGCTACCTGTCTTTGGTCCCAAATGCCATGTGTATAATGCTACTGCAACCTTTGTAAAGTGGCCACCTGTTTATAGTGGCCACCCATCTTTGGTCCCAAATGCCATGTGTATAATGCTACTGCAACCTTTGTAAAGTGGCCACCTGTTTATAGTGGCCACCCATCTTTGGTCCCAAATGCCATGTGTATAATGCTACTGCAACCTTTGTAAAGTGGCCACCTGTTTATAGTGGCTACCTGTCTTTGGTCCCAAATGCCATGTGCATAATGCTACTGCAACCTTTGTAAAGTGGCCACCTGTTTATAGTGGCTACCTGTCTTTGGTCCCAAATGCCATGTGTATAATGCTACTGCAACCTTTGTAAAGTGGCCACCTGTTTATAGTGGCCACCCATCTTTGGTCCCAAATGCCATGTGTATAATGCTACTGCAACCTTTGTAAAGTGGCCACCTGTTTATAGTGGCCACCTGTCTTTGGTCCCAAATGCCATGTGTATAATGCTACTGCAACCTTTGTAAAGTGGCCACCTGTTTATAGTGGCTACCTGTCTTTGGTCCCAAATGCCATGTGTATAATGCTACTGCAACCTTTGTAAAGTGGCCACCTGTTTATAGTGGCCACCCATCTTTGGTCCCAAATGCCATGTGTATAATGCTACTGCAACCTTTATAAAGAGGCCACTTGTTTAGAGTGGCCACCCATCTTTGGTTCCAAATGCCATGTGTATAATGCTACTGCAACCTTTGTAAAGTGGCCACCTGTTTATAGTGGCCACCCATCTTTGGTCCCAAATGCCATGTGTATAATGCTACTGCAACCTTTGTAAAGTGGCCACCTGTTTATAGTGGCTACCTGTCTTTGGTCCCAAATGCCATGTGCATAATGCTACTGCAACCTTTGTAAAGTGGCCACCTTTTTATAGTGGCCAGTATGGTGTGCAGAATTGAAAATCAAAGCAAATGATGTGAATAAACTGGGAAAAAAAATGTCTTGTTGAATTTGCACAAATATAGACTATATAACCAGCTAGTAAACAAGAAATGCAAGTTGATTGGAACCTCACAATACTACCACACGAGTATCAGTTACTATCCTCTAATCTCATCATACAAATTGTTGAACCTGTACAGGCAAACTCCTTGTTAAAGTACACACTTGACTTTTCCTTTTTCAGCCCAGTGGAAACGTACCTCAGCGAGGGTACTGGGGAGACATCGTCGGCAGTCCGTATCTGGCATTTGGTATCAAATGTGACGAACCGAGCCTGATGAAGAAGACTAATGAAATGTATACAAAGGTTGGTCTGCTCAAGATTACTCAAGTTGGGCCAGGATTGTAGTCGAGTCCATCACAAGTCCATCTGCAAGCCTTTATAAGTCCTCACAAGCCTTCATATGTCAACCACAAGTCCCTGGGTCTTAATTCAAGTCACAAGCTATTCAAATGAATTCCAACAAAGACTTTTTTGCGTGTTTATCCTTTGTAGCTTGTAACTTGATTTGCGATGAACTTGATTACAACCATGATTTATGCTTGAAAACAAGTTCATCAACTGAGCCACTGAGTCATAGCAACTTTATCGCATTAATAATGCCTTTTCTGGTCAATTTCTTAGACGTCACAAGACATCTCAGAATACAACGTATTGGCCATCTTACACGAGCTGTCAACGGGACAGAGATACGTTCTTCCAAAGCCAAGTAAAGATGCAAAGACCAAGGACAAAGATAAATCAGAAGGAGCGACACTTGAAGAAATCACAGAAGAGAAAGAAGAAGAAGAAGAGAGTGATAAAAATGGAGTGATAAATACTGAGAAAAGATCTGAAGAAAATAGTCTGAAGAAATCAACTAATGTCGAGCAAGGTGAGTTTTTTTTGGGTTATTTTTTTATTATTTTGGAAATGGAATTTTATGGGCTTAAATCAGTTGTTACAGTCCTGGAATGATTTTGATTAAAAACAAAATTATTTAAAATAATTTAAAAATAAATGCTAGCAAATAAGTCCTCCCTGATTGAGATTGTTTTCGTCTCACATAGAATTCATCACAATAGACGATGTCAAGATCCACTTTCTCCCGATTGGTTCAGCTCGTGAAATACACAAGAAAGGCAAATATGCAGCCTTGTTTGACATTGTGTACCTCTCTAACAGGTGAGTTAAATCTTCAACTTTGTGTCCAAGGGGATTCTGAAATGGTGAACTAAGTTGAATGCATTTTTTATTTTATGAAGAAAACAAAACAATTGGTAGTTTATATTTTGGTTTCAAATCATTTCACAATTTGTTTTTATTTGAGGTTTTTCTTAATATTCTCTTCATTTTGTGGACTGAACCTTTTTGCTCTCGTCCCAAGTTTGGTTGTATAAATTCAAAGGTGATTAGGAACCATACCAAATATTGCGTTCATTGCCCTCCCTATTGAGATTGCAGCTGTGGTCCAAATATCTAGTTTTTACCTGGAAATGCTATCTTGCCTGGGAACAGGGAATTTATAATGCATCAAAAAGTGACTAACGTACCTGTAGGAAAACTTTCACAGACATTTTGGTAATGCTGGAATTTTTTGTTTGCAGATCAGTAGCTGCAACATTCTGGTAACAATTTTACATCATTTTTCCTGTCATGCATAACCATTATTGTCATTACTATCTTATCAATCAGCATGGTGCACTACTTGACCGAAGACTTGAGGGCGGTCTTTGCAGACCAAGCAACCATCGTCACCGAAACAGCACGATTTATGCTGGAACTCAAAACGGAACAGTGTCAGGAATTCCTGAGCAAAGTCACCGGAATGGCAACATCTGTTGGCTGCCAGGTCCGTTTATTATTCATGCTTATGCATATTCATAAATACATCCGCATATTCATTTAAATATGCATATGTTCTCTTTCATATACTCTATGAATATTCAATGTAATTTTAATTTCCCTTTGAATTTCTTATAGAAAACTTCACAAGGTGATGCCTTGAAAGATTCCTTCCTTCGCTTCAGATTTGAGAGAAAAACATGACGAAGTCGTCATCTTGAATTTAATGTCTGGTGCCCATGATACCCTGCCAGGATTTTATGGCTCAATGGTGA
Organism: Henricia sp. BOLD:AAB3569; assembly: GCA_037783545.1. Lineage (NCBI taxonomy): Eukaryota > Metazoa > Echinodermata > Asteroidea > Spinulosida > Echinasteridae > Henricia > Henricia sp. BOLD:AAB3569. The sequence continues at coordinate 122,664 of JBBELK010000836.1, read as the reverse complement.
GTGGTAACTGACTAATTGCAATTATTTGTTTAATGCAAGAGTTGAGGGTAGAAACAACATTTTTTGTACTGCTCTGGAAAAGTTGGATTTGTGCCAAATGTCTGGAACAATACCTTTTGTGGATTTCAGGTATGTCAAATCCGTACTCAAGAATTACAAGTTTAATCACATCACTAAAGACAAAGTTCTATACTGTCTCTTTGTTTTATTGGCTTATAGTACTGTAGACAGTTGTCAGTGCAGTTTCTGATTGCTGGCAGAGAAAATAAAATACATGACCATGGTACTCTCAGCGGACCATACCATCTATCTGATTTGTGCGATTTAGCTTAAAAAAACGGTGATCAAGAGGATCTAGTTTTAAATCTTACTGCTGGTTGACAAATTTCAATGTCTGTATACATATGTCACTGTTCACATTAGCCCGGTCTGCGCACTGCTGCATTGAAACTGAGGGTCTTCCTGTCAAGTCTGCAGTACGCATGCGCTACAAGAGTGACTGAGTGTGTACGTGTGCTGTTCTGCGTGGCATGTAGGACTGATCGTGCATTCACATGCGTATATATGTTCACTTTTGGGTTTGATAAAGATACTCTTCGTGTTAAAGCAACGGAAGTGAGCAGACCGGTCTCAAATTGGTTAATTTGGGAATCCTCTATTGGTTATTTCGTGGCATTATTAGTACCTTAAAAATGCAGAAAGGTCGCTCTGAAACATTTTAATTAAGTTAGTTCATTAAGTTTAACAATGAATAACTTCATTTTACAAAATCGCGTCTACATTGGTTAGGCTGTTGGCGTTCTTGTTGGCTGCAAGAACGCTCGCAAAGCTGCCACACGGCCCGAATGCACATCTGCTATAGGACAACACTTGCTTGATCACCTGGGGTGCTCGAAACAATACAGCAAAAAGCAGTTCACTGTACTGGCCAGAGCACGCAGTATCATGCATCTGCACATGCTCGAAGTCACATACATACACTTCACTAAACCTGTGTTGTGTCGCCAGAAAGAATTTGTTCACACGCTACATATGGTGTAACTGCACATGCGCTCCCTTCTGTTGTCAGCTGACCAATCAGCGCGCAGTATTCTGAACACGTAATTCCCGCTTTCAGCCTTATATTATATCGATAAGCATACCTATGCCATTTTTGCATTTTGCTCTGATGAGTGCAAGTCGAAAAGCTTAAGCATGTCTTTATCGTTACTTAATTATATATTCCGCTAAGACAATTGGTTATTTTTATGATGTTATCACCAATCAGTTGCACTTAGAATATTTGGTAAATTACAGTTAATTACCTTTTGAATATGCAATTTTTCACCAGCACAATGAAAGATTTTTAAAAGTTGGTGAAAATGCCCCATGTACCAGAAAAGTACACATATATATATATACACATTTTGTTTTGTTCTTTCTTTTTTTGTTTTGTGACATTTGCAAAGATAGTATCACGTATGAATCAGATTTATACAAATTAAACAATTTTTGAATTTGTTCCATTTTCTTATTCGTTTGTTACTTTACAATAATTTTAAAATGTTACAAACATTAAGAGTTTGTGGTTTACCCAATTCACAAAGGGGCCTGTACATATAAATTTGTTCTGCTTTTGTTCGTTAAATATTTACTAGTACTGTACATTCGATAAAATTTCACAAATATTAAGAGTCTGTTCAAACATTAACTACATTGTATACACAATTCACAAAAGTATGTAAAAAGAACATCAATTTAAAAATGGCATATGCGCACATGCCATCAAAACCAACCTCGGATCATTCATAAATAAAAAAATTAAAAAGTTTTCGCATCAAAACCAATCAAGCACCCGAATTGCACTTAATTAAAATTGCACAATATGATCTCTAAATTATATACACTGTACATAATACGATTCAGATTTTTGCACTTTCTTGAAACCAGCTATACTGTAAACATTGCTTTCATATTTGGTATTTCCTGATACGGCATTTCGTTTGAAGTCATAGCCGATGGAGTAACCACTCTCTTCACATTCTTCACAACACACTAATAGACAACCGAAGTGAATACATGTCTTTTGTTAGTTGCCGAGGCAATGGCTCTACACTAAAATCACTGAACCGTGTCCCTGTGTTTTTGCAATGGTACTTATTCCGACGGCCATGATGTTTAGAGCCAATTACCATGGCAACACGTCACACTTTGGCTGTCTATTGGAGAAACTATACTTGCCTTAAAGCAACCATAATGACGTCAGTAATCTCTGTATTTATCTCTGTATTCAAAATGTCAGAATCACTGCACAACAAGCAAGCTGAATTGCACTTTATAAGCCATTAAAATCTGCATAAATCATCAGACGATCCCCACAGCAAAAGACAGTTTCTCTGTGTTCCCTCTGTATTTCTTTTTAAAACCGATTCTTGCGTTTGACCCAGTACCACACAACCAATATTTACACAGCACATTCTCTCATGCACTCTCTATACACAGCTCAGTGGAAAGTAACTTTTTTAGAAAAGATATTTTTTCAAGATTGTTGTTGTACTAACTTAACGGAACGACGATATAGACATGTTGGAAAGGCTTTGGCTGGGCAGACATACTTACCTTCTAAAACATCAAATTGCCGTTATGTCGTATATGAAAATGTTAAATAATATTACGAGATTCGATTCAGAAAGAAACGAACAGATTCAACACTTTTCGACATTTTAAATATCCACCAAACATTTTGCTCAGTGCACTTCTATCCTTCCAACTCTGAATCACAATGCATTCATCAGGTCATGTTCCCCTTGCAGCTTGCGTTTCTGTTCATGTTAAAGGTAGTACATGATTGGTAAACTGTTAAAAGGGACATATTTTTTTCCACTCGTGATTATTATGTAGAAATGTTAGCCACATAGGTGCAGTAATACCTCTGAAAACTTGAAAAATCCATGCATAGGTTTTGTGTCGAGTTTAATGGTAAACCACCTTCTAATCAGTTGTTAATTTCTCAGTAAACACACACAATATCATTTCGGACTGAGATAAAAATCATGTGGTGTTTGTTACCATTGTTATTAACACTTTTAGCAAGGTTTTTCCTGTCAACTTGTGAACAAAAAACGGAGTCACTGCAAATGATGTGCTCTACCTTTAACTTTCTCCTGCAGTGGACGCTTTCTATCACCCCAGTCGTATTCGGCGTTCTGACCAAAGCGAAGCGCAAATCGCACCTTTCACTCTCAGCTCGTCATTCCACTTTGGTTTCTCGCTTCTTCACGTCTATACATGTACATTAGCAGGCTCACCATTCTAAAAACTAACACTTCTCACATGAGCTTCTTACACTCCTGGCATCTTTTATAAACCTCATCCCATCTCTTCAAGTTCAATTTCTCATTGACAATTTTATTTTCCAATATATTACTGAAACAGATCAAATTTTCAGTCATCCAATATTCTTGTTGTAAAGCACATTGCACATTTTAAAGTCGTTTTTACAATATATTTATTACTACATATAGTACATTCTTTAAGAAAATAATTGCAAAGTCTTAATTAAACGTGGTTGAAACTACCTGGCTCCATCCGTGTCATAAAGAAAGACCCGGCTGATTTAGGACCTGATTTCACCCCATTATGTAACAGACAAATATGTACAGGTACAAGCCACTCCCTGTGTTGTTTAATACCACAAAATTGAGTTGTGACACCACAGACGATCCCTTATTTTGTTTTGTTCTGATGTTATGTGAATAATTTTGAAATTAAGTAAAGTAAATCGGAAGGTGAGTTTGGAATGTAAGATATCGCCGTCAACTAGTGCGATCCCCTCAATCTAGCGAGAAGCTCGTCCAGCTGCCGGTAATCGCGTCGAAGTAACGGTACCTCCTCCTCGTTCGAAGACGCCCCACTGCCGCTGCTATCGTCCCCATCAAGGGGCTCGCCCCGCATGATCAGGAAGGCTATTCTGTCTTCTTTTCGCTCCTAGGTGAGAACAAAACGTTCAGATTCTCTTTAATGTTCGCATAATGGTAAAGACGCGGTGGTAGTTTTTATAGTGGCGTCAATTGAAATGGCTGGGCATAAGGACTCATTAAACGTTCTGTTGAGGCACTCTATCTGTACGTGACCCTCTGGATCATGCACCAGTTTGTTTCCAAATCGGCATATCCCCTTCGATCACAATGTGTACATTTGTTGAAAGGGATTTCTTTTTCTGTCCAAATTCCTGTGACTTAAGGGGATATAACATGGATTTCATTTTGTCAAATCTCAAATACATAATTTGCTTTAACTGCCAATATATGTGCCTCCGCTTCCGTGCTCCATATTGTTAACATGATCTTAGACAAATCGTTGGTACCTTGTCAATGGCGACAAAGTCCTCGTCGATCCTACCATGGGCAATGCCGCTCTTGTGGAGGAAGTCTAGCGCTCTCCTGAGGTCATTCTCGATGGCTGACACGACAGAGACGCCCAACGGCGTTTTGACCTCGGCTATGTATTGCCTGAGGAGGAAGGAGTAGCCACGCCTACCGAGGAGCGGCAAGACCCGGTGCTCCATCTGGTCTGTTATGACAGTCGACATCAGCGAATGGTTGTCTGCTTGGCCAGAATGAAAGTGGAAGAAAATGGATAAAAATAATGTTCCAGGAACCGTTTTCTGATTTTGAAAGATTTTGCAGCACATCGTACACACTTATAGTCACATTAACAAGGGATATGAAACGCAATTCGGATCAGCATCATACCTTTTGAATTACTATCGGGTTTTGCATATTTGACCATCTCAAAGTCTTGGCTGACGTCTCGTGTGCATTCCGTCTTCCACGTTGGAGACGACGTGGACGTTCTTGCCTTCTTGCGTTTTCTGTAAACATGTAAATGTACATATCCAGTCAAAAAAAAGCAAACCCCCAAAAAACAGGTAGAGATCGAGAAGCCAGTACTGCACAGTATACACACACGTATCCTTTAATTCTCTCTACGCTACAAATAATCATTGAGAGCCATTTATTATGTACTCCGTACCTATCAAGACTAGATATGGTGTACAGGTATGGATTGGCAGCCGAGTTGACTGGAAGCATGAAGACGGCCGCCCAGGCGTACATCTCCTGCGGGATGGTGGTCGTCCCGGACAGGGACAGCAGACCCATGATAATGATGGGCATCCAACAGAAGAAATCCGTGCCGACTATGATGCCCATCTTGGTCGCCATCTTGATTTCTTCCATGTGCTCTCGCTTCCTTGTGCACTGTTGGTAAAAATGAAAAACGTGTATCATAGACCATTTTTCACATTACTTCACAAACACCAGTCCTTGTCATTTTTGAGGAGCCGTCCTTACGTCTGTAAGCGGCACCATGTTGGTTTGAGAGGAAAATGGTGGCAGGTCATTGGTGCAACAAGGCACCGAAGAGGCGAGTTCAGTTGTAGTAGCAGGAGGCCGGTTTAAGATTAGAAATGTTGGTACACTGTATATAGCGCTAACAAGATCACTCATTGGACGACATGTGTACCAAATAGAAGCTTCATCACTGGCAATGTTCCGCACCAAAAGAATATTACCAACCTATAGTACCAATATGGTACTATAGAAAGTACCATTATAGAGAGGTTGAAAAGTTGATGCCAACGACTTAAAGTTTAACTTGTTTATTGTGCAGCTGACGTTTTTCAAAAATATCACCACAGCCATGCGGCGTTTGTCCAGTTATGCGTCAACTCCAACAGCTTGAAAGCACACCAACTTGATATATGTTTACCTGTTTAGAAGCCCTCTTGATGGCGACGTACATGAAGAAATAGCAGATGAAGATGACGAGAAATCCCAGCAGATTCACGCCGAGAAACAAGACCACCGAGTACTCCCAGCCTGGGAGCTTGGTCTGGGTAAAAGGCAGAGCCAGGCAGACACTGGAGCGACCGTAGAAACGATCACCGAAGGCCGGCTTGAGCACGACGGGCAGGAGGCTGAGCAAGAACGCCATGGACCAGAGACCGGCCACGGCGTAGCGAGCCGATTTAGTGTGGAGTCGCCACCGGCTGAAGGGGAACACGACGCCCAGGAATCGGTCAGTGGTAATTAGGACCAGGAGAAAGACCGATGACTCGCTGGAAAGGACTGAGATAAAACCTGCCATCTGGCACACGATGCTTTCCTGGACAAAATAGAGACAGAAAGGCTTATGATTGCCGGGATACGGCGGGCCAGGACTGGTCATCGGACGTGAGGAATTATACCTCGAAGTAAAAATAAATGTCTTGGTAAACTTCTTGCAGACGCAGTAAAATTCAATAGGATTTTATTTTCTCCTTCAAAACCAATGTCCAACAGAGATGCTTCGGCAACTTTTATATAATTATTACCATCACCTATCTGGTTATGGATTGTACTTAATAGTACTAAATTAATAACAAACACAATATTACCTAATTTTGAAACAATTCCACAGGCAGCTAAAATAAGTCCTAATTATAGTGTTCGAGGTCAAGAAGCCATGGCAGAGTTAATGGGTGGCTTTCAAAAACTTGACATTGTCCACATATCTTAATAATCTTTGAAAGACGATATGCAATTTCTCAAAATTGATCGCTTTTTCCCGTGGACCCCAATCGTTCACGTATGAACTTTGATCTAAAAGAAATTGTTGATTGCTCTACCTGACCTCAACAAGTCGTTAGAGAGCCTTTGTGGCTAACACAAACTTAATTTTTATACATTACACAGGCGAATTCTGAGAGATTCTGCGGCAAGGACAGGGAAGAAAAAAATGGATCAACTTGCCTGCCACTCCTCTGCGTGAATCATGTAATCACTGCGGTAGTGAAGATCGGCACTGGCAATGGTGATCATATACACACCCATGAGCAGATCCGCTACGGCAAGGTTTAGGATCAGAAACGTCTGGATCTTACGGGATTGTTCCCGATCCTTGATCCGGATCCTCCACACGATGACAAATGCGTTACCGACCAACGCGCTGAATCCCAAGATCCAGATAAAGACCCGGAGTATGGGATTCCGCATCAGATCCTCGCAGGAGGAAAGTTCGTCCATGGGAGCCTCGCAAGTGGCAACGGAGTCCCCCAGAAGACAACAGAACAGATACTTGTCGGCGTACCTGTAAAAAGGTAAGCCGATTTTCTTAAGTATTTTTTAAAACCAAATCACGTGACCAAAACAGGGGTACGACTTGACCTGGGTACGACTACCCAGGTCAAGTCGTACCCCCGAAATTTCGAGCATTGGTGAACTTAACGCATGATAGTCATATTCAAATCTGCTGCCGTTCGTGCTCTAGTCATCTCGTACCCAGATCATCCAGTGTACCATTTTCATCTTTCTGCAATGGTTACTTTTACTGAGGCCGTTGTGGACCACGATGATCCCAGATAATACCAGACGAAACACATTACAGCTAAATAGCGGGGACCCCTTGGGGTAAAATCAGTAACAAAGAGAGCACTGTATGCATAACTTACAGTGTCTCCAGGCTTTCAAGTCCCTCAAACATTTCGGGGTCCACCTTGATGATGTGTGTCCCTCGTATATCCCTAGAAGACGAGGTCAAGAAAACAGTGCGCAATATCAAGGTCAACAATTCGTAAAATGCATACGATAATCGTCCATGCCAAAAGGTAATAGGCCTACCGATAGCTATGTAAAGTTATTTTAAGTATAGTGCCTTGTATCGTCCATGCCAACTACTAACTTAGAAGCCGTTATTGAGACGCATGCGTGGAGATAGTACGGACGCGTTGAATACCCCCTCGACCAATAGAATACTGTAACTAGCCAGTACGCGCGCGTCAGAGAAATGTCGCACTGGTATGGTGGCTGCTTGGATTGGTCTATATAAGTACATTCTCAACTTTTTATAGCTTACTATAAGTTATATTTCTGCTTACAGTGTCTGCGTTTTATCGAGTCCGTAGAATGCTCCTCGTTCCACCGCCGACAGTGGATTGTCTCTGACATTTCTGCCCAAGAAAAATCATAAACAGGAACGTATGAATAATTGTAACATAATAAGGCTTATATCTGAGTCGTAAACTAAGACGTCGAAGTGGACAACTTACAACACTTCTAAAGCATCCAGTCCTTCGAACACGCCGTCTTGTAGATGGCGCACCTCAAGTTGCCCAAGATCTCTGTAAACAAAAACCAAAAACATATATAAAAACTATATAAAAACTATATATTCTTTTCACTTTTTACAGTAATGTGTTTGTTTTAGCCATAACGTAAATGGCACGTTAATTAAGAAGCAGCTGATGACGTACAGATTTACTCAAAGAAAAATTTTAAAAATATACTTCTTCAAACTCAAATGCATTTCCGTCTTAAATTGTTGTGCTCGTTTGTGCGTTTTGTTTCAATATTGTAATATTTGTCGGTGGATGTGAAGAAAAAGCTATGAGAATAAGAGCTAATACTTACAAAACCGGAAGTGAAACCACGCCCCAAAATGCTCCAGATTCTATTTCAACTAGCGGGTTACCGGATAAATTACTGTAGTAAAAAAAGAAATACATTTTGAAAAAGACGTATAATGGGCTGAAATGCCCTCTTGGCAAATTGTGTTTAGTTGTTATAAAATCTAAATCGGAATCGATCTTGGGATCAAATCTGAACTTATCGGGAAAAGGTATACTTACAGACGTTGCAGCCGGTGGAGTCCTTCGAATGTTCTGTTTTCAAGTTTTCTGATGTTATTGTCCGCCAGAACGCTGTTAAACCATGGAATAAAATTTGACAAGATTATACCTTAAGCTTGGAGAATGCCACATGTCAGCTTTTTGGAAACGTAATATTGCTGCTCTCAGATACGCCTCGTTCTACCTTTGCCTAATACTTACAGTTTGTATACATTATTCTGCTTCTGAAACATTCTTGGTTTCAGTGCGTCGATACCATTTCCAGAAAGATCTCTGCAATCAAGAACAAGAAAATGACATGAATTAAATCATTAATAAAATGTTTTGCTATAAAACGCCGGTGAGACGTTTTGAACACAGTTGTGCAATGGGCGTCAAGAGTCAGTGGAGCAGTCTGTTAGCGCATTGCCAGTGTGCGTGTGGCAGGCGCAACGCGCTGCATTGATGGGAGGACTTAAACATTGAAGCGATTTGACATCTGTGGTGTTTACGTGTCTACAGCACAGCTTACAATTCAGCAAGTTGTTGTAACTCCTCAAGCGGTAGATACAGTGAGTATTCCACGGTCACGTTGTAGTCCACTGTATCTCTTCGCTGTCTGCTAACCCCAAAATGATTGTGGAGTTTCCTGCATTATAGAAATGTGAAAATCTTTCAGCTTTTGGACTGAAAAAATTTGAATTGTCATAAAAGTTTATTTAATCAATCTTGCAAGGATAAGGAATCGTCGGAGTGACTTCATTCTGATATGCATGGCGCAATGTTACAAAACTATCAGAGCATCTCAAGACGGTACAGTCTACGACGCGACGGCAAGGCCGCACAGTCAGCTCTTCGGATCGTCATATGCGTCTATGACTAGAAACGTTTTGTATTTTTGGTTCAACAAGTCCCAAGTGTTCTGCTCTTGCATGGTCAACTTACAGCTTGCGGACATTTCTCGGTATCTGATTGGCCGTTTCGGGAGTCCATCTCACCCCGGTGCATGTGTACGAAAGACCGGCACACGAGCAACCTTCTGGACATCGTGCTTCTTTGGGATGAAAACGAAGAAGAAAATTATAACTCGCATAAGGAGTACAAACCGTCCACATTCAACGATGGTGCCCCAACATAGCATTTAGGTTTTTCTCTCCGTCTTCGGACAAAATTTCGAATCGTCATTCAAGCTGAATTATCGGACAGAAGCAACGGCTACTCGTGAAGGGAATGCCGAAGTCGGAGTAATTAACGCGAATGTTTAATTGTTGTCATCATTTGACTCACTTGTTTGTGATTTGTAAGAAAGAAAGGAACGTATAGCAACATAAATTTTACTTCTAAATATGAAAGAAAACGAGGTTTTACCACAAAAGAGCTCATCATCCCCGGCTGGACACTGCTTAATGCCGTCACAGACGTGCGATTGCGCCACGCAGATCCGGGAGCCACGACAGCGGTAATGGCCGACACACGTGTAGTTATCTAAGTGAAATTGACATGAAAAGAAGTTACCTTTAATATTCCAGGAAATGATACCATCGTCGACTTTAAGGAACTAAAATCTGGCTCAGATGCTGAACTTTTACAATAATATATCAGGATAACGACAAGATGTTTCATCTTCTTCATCCTCATGCTGGTGTTACACGGCAACATAACTTAACATTCCATGACGCCGTGGGCCTGCAGACTAGGAAAACAAATTAAAAGAGACAGCTTTTGAATCTTCCAGGGTTGGTTGCTTGGTAATGGAGAGTAGGCCTACTGGTAGCCTGTTCACATCTATGATGGCTTCATCTTCAAGATGTTAAATGATAGATATTTCGTCAAAGGTGCCTCGTTTCTGACGGAACACAAATATTTTCTTACCACAGTTGAGTTCGTCTACGCCTCCAGGGCAATCCTTGATGACGTCACAGCGTCGGTGGAGAGGGATGCAGTACGATCCGGGACACTTGAAGGTGTTGTTGCTGCACTCGAAATTGTCTGCATGCAATTTAAAAATGATGACACTTTTGTCTATGCTTCTTTGTGAAATCGGTTTGGTGCAAGCCACATCACTTGATGTAAATAAATGAAACTTTCTAAATTGAAACCATGTAAATAATTTTCTTGAAGACATGCACCTTAAATTTGCTCACCTACCACAAAAACGTAAGTGTGTGACGTCACGGCAACCAGTCTGATACCCGTACTGATCGAAGTCGTACAGACACATGTGGCTTCTGTCCGCGCATGCGCCGTTGTTGCATTGTATCAAGTTTGGATCGGAACTGCACTGAAAGAGAACTGTGGGAAGTCGAGGAAAAAAGATTCAAATACTAAATTAGGAAATAAAAATAGAGATTTAACAAAACAAAATCTACTGCTGTCGCTATAAATTTGACCTACCACAAGTTTCTTTCGGCTCGTCCTCTCTGTTGTTTCCGGGACAGTCCTTCGTTCCGTCACAGTGGGAGTGGCCTGGAAGCCACGCCCCATCATAACACTGGAAACCAGACTGCACTTCCACTGTTAATGTTAAGTAACACATGCCACAACATAATGTTACGGATAGCTAATGGACATTTTGCTTTTGGTGTCTAACTTTAAGGAATTTTGGAGAGCACACTCTATCCCCTCCCCCCTAAAAATACTAAACAAATAAAGAAACAAAAACAAAACAAAACATCGCACACGTGTTCAATATTCATTCGAGTGCAGTAGCGAAAGCCGTTATCGACATACTCCCATGATCTCGACCCTGAACAGGGAATCCCCTATAAACTGATAAGCCTATTAAAAAAAACTTTAGTAATAAATTTACGGAAAGCCAGCTTCCTAGGCTTTTGTTTTGACCTTTGTTCTTTCAGTAAATAGTTGTGCGCAAGTATTGTGCGCGTGTGATAGTTTGTTCTTCGCGCGCGCGACGAATTCTCGCGCAGCGCGTTCGCGCGCAGTATAAACAGCGTGCTGCGTGTTTGAATTGCGCGCAGTAATGTCATTGGTTCATTTGAATGCGCGTCGTAAACAAACTGTTGTGACGAACATTCTCCCGTTGCTGTGTTATTAGAAGTTTTGTGTACATGTACTTTCTAGTTGTCTTTTGAAAGTAGTTGGGGAGGCTGTCTGTACGGTGTTGTCTGCGAGTGTTCGGGAGGAAAATGTCTGTATCCACTCCAATAATGAACCGCAAATTGAGCGAGGCTACCCACCGAACGACTGGGGCTCGACAAGCGAACGCCTTCGTGCCGCTCCTGCTTGTGAAAAACGGACAGGCATTTATGAAGATGGTTCCATATTGCGCGCTAAAGAGTGCCATGAACAAAGTTAGGCAAGCCCAAAGCAAGAACGACTGTTCCACGGGTTCAGCAACGACCAGTAAACCGGGAAATGTGAGACCGCAATTAGACGGCTTGGAACTGGTCATCTCCGACGTGAAATCAATCAGCAACGATGATTATGATGCCATGAAGAACACTGCACCCGAGATGAATGAAAGCAGGCATTGTCAGGATCCTGGTGAGAAATCACGAACGGCAACCACCTCGGCAGACGAACATCGCATCAGAATTAAACTTTCCAAGGGGTCTAGTAGGTTGGATCGGTGTAGCCAGCCAACGTGGCGGGTGGTGGAGACTAACGCGAGTACCCCGTCACCGCCAAAAGCAGAGGAGCAGAGCCCGGATGATAGCAAGCTAAACAATCGAGTCGACAATGGAGTGAACAAATGTCGGGCACAGAGCAAAGATGTAAACTCGAAAGATGCAGAGAGACGCGTAGACAGGTCAGGGAAAAGGTGTCTGCCAGATTTTGGAGACATTTGCGCGAGATGTCAGCCTATTCAGACAATGTTGAAGTCTTCAAAGGTCGAAAGAGCTAGTGCGTCTGACTCGGTCATTAAGCCTGCGCCTTCCAGTGAGAAGAAAAATGCTGCCACGCTGTCATCACGGTCAACATCGTGGCAAGGTTTAATCGCAAGGAGACGCGAGAAGCATATGACGTCACGCCAATCACCGACGGGCCCCACTACAGATCCATTGTCGCTGGAGAGACACCCGGCCGCAGAAAACTGCAACGGAAGTCATCCCAACTTCTTATGGCGACCGCCGTCACCGACACCGTCTGCAAACAGTCGAAGCAACTCGCCGATAATGACTTCTGGTGCCGTGGGGTCCACGATCGATACTACAACATTTAATTCCAGCAGTATCGCCTGCAAACGGCGTCGACTCCTTAGTACGTCATCATGCACTAACTTTCACCTGCCAGCCTCCGATACCGGCAACTGCAGCATCGATTCCGACGGCAGAAGTATCATTGGTAGTAAGCTTCCACAGTACAAGTGGCCTCATGACACTAAGACACCGAATACCACATCATCTTTGCCTAGAAGTCAAAGCCTCGACAATTTTGTGAAACCGCTCGTCTGCAGGACCTCGCGGGATGAGCGCATTTACAAATTAAAACTTCAGCTGGCTGAAAGGTCCAAGGCGCTTAGGAAGTTAAGGCGGGACCCAGAGCGAATTTGGGGACGGTTTAAATCTCCACGTTACCGCTTATAGATAACTTTAAATAGGTTACATGTTTAAGCAATTAATTCTTGTTAAAAGACGTTCGTTTTAAACTTTCTTTTTTCAATTTCGTTTTATCTTTTCTGGTTATTTTAAGTTTTAACAAATCGGCGTCATTTTACCGCGATGTGGCTAAATCGTCATGAAAAGTGCAGATATAATTCCAACTCACCACAATCGTGCTCGTCCGTCCCGTCCACACAGTCAACCACTAAATTGCAATGAAGATCTTTTCGTATGCACTGGCCACTGTCGCATCGAAACTCGGAATCCGTGCAAGTTACTACACCTGACAAGGAAATGTATTCATTCAGTTTGGGTCTCTGTAAAAGGGCGCGAAAACTGCATGTCGTTTTGTTTGTTTTGCGATATTTAAAGAATGTCTGCCCAGATCATTGATTATTTATCAGATATTGTGACGTCATTTACTTACTGCAGTCGGCCTCATCTGAACCGTCATGACAGTGTGGGTAGAAATCACAGTAGAATGAGAGAGAAATGCACTCGCCAGACCCACATTTAAAACTTGTATCGGTGCATACGCTGCCGCTGACTCCAACCTCTGTATATATCATAAAAGTATCTTGATCAGTTCAAAAAAATCTCCTAGGATTCCGTTTCCCGATATGGATCCCCACATGCAGGCATCTCATGACATGAAAAATATGTTTATATTGTTACAGAATGTTCCAAGTTCTAGTTCATGTTGTTGTTGTTGATGTTTGGTTTATTTCACTTCTGATATTGCGAATATACAAGATTATTTTATTTTTTAGTGGACGTTATTTCTAATGTACTTGTGGGCAGCACGAAGTGTGGAAAACATGTTTTGTAAGATTTTGGTGGTTGTGTTATAATTTTTGGCGGGACTATTCCTCACCAACTGACCACACCGTACCGTTAATGCAGGAAGCCTCGTCGCTTTTATCCATGCAATCATCTTGATGATCACAAACGAACACCGTGTGAATACACTCGCCTGTCCCGCAGGTAAACATACTGCTTTCACACTGCGGAATTATTGCTATGAGACAAAAGATGCTAAAAATTAATACGTTTACATTGGTTTAATTTTGAACACCAAAATAAATTATTAAAGTTTTAGTTGCCAGTTTGGAATTTAAAATTGTTTGATTTCATTTCATTTACCGGTTGCTTCTTTTGCACAAACCGCCCCATGTACTTCATTGGCATCGCGTTCGTGAACTTTCGTCCAATGACCGTCGACGTGCATCATGACGTCATAGACCACGTGGTCACCTGATCCGCGCAGTCCAATCAGAAATCTGTTGCTGGCACGCGAGTCTAGTCCCCAAACGTATTGCATGAAGTACGGTAATTTGTGGTCGATCTCGGGATCCATTAACGTAGCCAGCTTGGAGTCACCAGGGCATCGGTTTACGAATGTGCCGCTTTGGTTTAGCAGTGGCTTCGTGCAGTACAATCCGCCTATCAGAGTCCATCTAGCAGGACAAACTGCCGAGAGTAATATCACAGGAGAAACAATTAGAACAGGACATGCAGAAGAATTACGAAAACAACCTGTCGATATGAACTCCAAATTAACGATCCTTACAACGCACCTGCCGTGTGTAGCACCTGAAGATCTCCACGAGGCGTGTGCGCCGATTCACCTGTGGGGATATTCAAATGAATGGAAATCAATCATTCAAATGTGGCCAGAGTTTCGGCTGTGAACTTTATGTATACTGCGGTGAATTTTGTGAATGTAATTCGAAATTAGATCACATTGAACAAAGTCTACACCAGCTTGATTACAATTTACACAAAATTCGCATTTATTTTTACACCTTAACGGCAAGAGCGATCAATAGTCGGTTTGTTTTTTACAGTTTGGATGATATTTTGTGTTTATACCTGGTATTTCTGCCAGTTTTTCACAAATAAACTGATTGGAGTTCTTGGATGCGCAGGGCACATCGTGCCAGTGGCTGGTAGAGTGGAGATTGCGCAGAATGATCTGGGAGCATCTCTCCAGGGCGCCACCATCCGGCTGGGGCGCACTGTTTGTAACGTGTAGTGACGTCACTCTGAAAATGGACACGAAGAAAACTTACTAAATTGATGCCTGAACGCTTTCACAATGCATCCAAGTTGCTTCATCATCTTCAAATGAGCAGGAAGTCACTGAGGTGTTGTGAGTCAGCTTGACTCAAGTATCTCAACAATTTATAATTCAACAATTTCATTGTTTCCCTCATTTCTTTGATTTCCTTTTAATAAACGGGATGCTTCAAGCCTAGTTGCCCTGTATGCATAAACTCAAACCAAACCTTTTGCTCCAGATGATTTTTTTGACCAAATGACTCGACTCACATTTGTCTGGACCCTGTATCTCGTGGTACCGACCAGTCAGCGTAGCTCAGAGGGCTTTCATCTTGCCAGCGATGTTGTTGTAGATTGTGATTATATCTTAAGCCTGTAAAAAAGGAAGTATGCTTGGCAGAGTCGTTTTTATCATTGTCTCGAAATAATCTGATCGTCAAAGCTGAGGTTGCTGGTTTAAGTTCGTCTCCTAAGCACAGCGCTTAATTATACGTAATCCAGACTAGACGGGATGTATAATGTCGGTCGTAGGTTTAGGTGGTTGTTTATTGAATTAAATGATCACAGACTATTTGCTCTCAAGAGAAAGGGGGAGTACCTGGTGTTTCTGGTTTTACTGTTTATGATGATCGAACAGAGAGGAATGGTTCCCAGCATGGATTCACATTAAAGGCACAGGCTCGTCAGCAAGGCATGGAGCTGCGTATTTCGTGGCACGAATTTGGCGCGCGCGCATTGCTGACGAGCCTGTGCCTTTAATTATAACAAATCTATTCCCGTGGTTCTTTACATTCATGACCATTTTACTGACCGATGTACGTGTTGGAGTTATTGGTGAGCCACTCTGACGTCATAAGACGATGGATGAAGTTCATTTCTGCGTAGTCATTAATGCTGACTAGATTGGCGCTCTCTGCTGTGCAAAGACGTTGTGCGTCTGTCCAACGGAGCGAGTGATTGGTTGTTCTAAAAGCGTAGCACTTGCCATTAAAGAAACTCCGCTCTGATAGGCAGATTTGACCTGTAAACATACGTAAAACGTTGGTCTCAGTTTTGCTGAATTTGCAGCATAATTGATTGACAATCATAAAACCTTGTCATCAAACTCACCTTTGCTTCTGTTTGTGTTTAAATCAATCTCTGGGATGAACGTCTTTGCTCTGTATTCCGCGTAGAATCCATTCCCAGCCACAGAACCATCTCCCCGGAAGCGCACGGTCATCTCATTAAAACTGGATCTGATTGGACCACGTGGCCGTCGGTTATTGGACAGTTTTGCCAGCAGCATGGCGGGTTTGCGGTCTGGTACCCCGTCGTGGACTTGCACGTTGGATATGCCGTACGGATCGGGTACATCAAATGTGACGAATACCAACTCAATGTAAGTGCCGATGTGCGTGGTAATGTGCCAAACAGACGAGGTACCATCGAGATATGGTCTAGGGTAGTTCTCTGATGCAATGGCGGCTTTGGACATGGTGCAATGTTGTATGCCGTCTCCGTGGTAGAAACCAATACCGCAGCCGGGGATATCTATAAAATAGTACAAGAAAACTCGGGTCTCCAGTTTGCTCTTGAAGTGAGAGAGGAAACCCCAACGTTAGCCGTGGTTGTCAACACATTCTGCTTGAACATTATAATTACAACCGCAGTATCCCCCGACGCAAACTAAAATACCTACAACCGACCGCAGCCGTTCGCATGAAATCATCCTCGGCTAATAATTAGTAAAATCGTTTGCTCGGTGATTGTTTTGAAAGTTGAACCACCTAAGGATTTGCAAAATTTCTAGCTTAGCATACAAGTAATGTGCGTCATCCTGGACAAGATTCGAAACCACACTGAGAAACCGGCAGATGAATCAGAGTTTTAAGATAATTGGACTCTAACGGCATAATCAAGTTTATCAGAGTAAAAGTCAATATATACCTGTGCTTTGGTAGTGCGCCTGAAACCCGAGCGATTTGGAGTCTAGACCGGTTCGGAACACGACCTGGATTGTGGACGAGTTGGATACGATGAGAGAAGGCTTGGAACCACACATTGGAGGACCCGCTGGGGCATCCTTGAACTTCCCGCTACTGTCACTCAGGAATACCTGAGGGGACCAAACAAGCAATAAGACATTCATATACAAGAAGAAACTCATAACAAGAACCTTCTGAAACCTCCAAGACACCTTCTTAAAGGAGTAACAGAGTAGCTGCTTTCTACTCCCACAAACGATGCAAACGTTCAACAACTAGTTTGAGGTTTTGATTCGGCGCACGGAGTAGGTGTAATTACGATTGCGAGTAGAAGACTGCAGAGCGGACCAGAAAGTTTAACATTTTAGGGGGCACATTCATGTGTGCAAGATAACATGTACCATTGTTATTTCAAGATTGCACATACCTGGACAAAGTCCACACATTCCGTGTTGTCTTCATCTTCATCAACTTGAAACTCGGAGAAGTTTAGAGCGATGTAGGAACCGTTGCGTAGGTTGATGTTCCACGTGCAGATGGAAAAGGGCGGGAGTTTAGAAGGGAAGTTGGTGGTAGAGAAGTTACCACTAGGTGACGTCAATACCTCCTTAGTGCCGCAACCAGGATCGCACTCACCGGCTGAGCTTGTGCAGTCTGAAAACAAGAGACCATGGTATTGGCTTCATTTCATGCAGTAAGTTCACCCATCTTTACTGTATTTTGAGATATACCGAGATATACCGATTCTATACTATCCTTATGGATTAAGATGCATGGGACATACAACCTTATCTATCCAGGGTGTGATAAATCGTATTGATTTTATAGGGATTGAGGAGCGATAGGGTTAAGTTGCTGATTGGCCTGCAGTGAGGAATAAATAAAGCACATGGCCTGTCATGTCATTTGACATCAGGAAAAAAATGAAGACACTACAGAATGAGGCCTACCAGCCATAGTGTAGGACGCCATGAAGCCAAGTTTCTTGGGCATGTCTTGTCCTATGTCGCCAATGTCCAGCTTGAGCGTGACGTTGTTAGATCGGCACGTGACCACCAAGTCTCGCAGTTTCCCGCAGAATGAACCACGTGACATGGAGTGATGGGGCGTGAGGTGGTCTGTGATGTTTAAGACGTCTATACAGCGTGAGGTCCGATGCTTTCTCCGGAGGACCATTTCGTGGATCTCTAACCTGAGTTCCAAATAATCTTTTTTTTAAAACAAATCTAAGATGTACTTGTTCGTGATTGTTCACATTAGTGAGGCATTGTATCTACCTTCGCTGTTCGTGTTTGTCTCACTGTTTTCATTTTCCATTTCCATTCTGATAATTACGCCAGTTTTTACTGTATTCTGTGAGTTGTGTTTAACCGTGGGACGTTGCAATAATACTTGATTTTCATCCTCGTTTCTTAGATGCCTTGTTGTATTGGCTCTTGGGGTCAAAAGGTAGTTACAATAGGTACCGACAGAAGGAAAGACGGAGCTCTAAGATTGTTTGTCGTTTTTAAATGACTTCTGAGCTAGAAATGTTCAATTTGTTTCATGAAAGAAAGATGTATGGTTGACGCAACTGACCTGACTGAGTTACCGGGAGGTATCTGGATGTTAATCTGACACGTTGATGCTTGGTTGTACCATGGGGGGAAACCCATTGAGTGAATGTAGCCTTGTTTCGAGTAGACGTATTCCAAGTTAACATTCCGCGCCCACATCTCCTCGCATCGCACATCAGCTACATCTGAATAATTCATACAATTACAGCTTCTTTCTCAAAATGTCAGCGAACGTGACATTTTGAGACATTCCACTTTATGCTCAATGCGTATTGAGCTCAACAGATTAAGTGGAATGATGTTATCTTTAAATTCAACAATGATACGCGTAATTACTATTCAAAATAATTTAAACAAATTCAACGATTAAGGAGCTCTTAATTGTATTTTGTGTAACTCGTGGTTGTAGGTAGGTTGTGTGATACACGTTTATACCCTGTCGTCCTTTAGCTAGATCGTAAGCTTCAAATAAGCACCAGACATTAAATACATTAGGCCTAAGCATTATCGCTGCGCGATATATATGCACGCGATCACCGGGACAGTATACGCCCTAAGGCCTGACACTTAGTATTCATAGGCCACATTCGATTTTCAATTGGACTTTATCTTCACATATCCTCAGGGCGCATTCGGTGTGGAACGGTTTCCACTTCACTCAAATCGTTAACGATTTTTGGTCGTCTGTTAGTTAAAGAAACAGTGCTGTGGATTTGTTTGTTAGTGCCGATTCTGCTCCGTTCACTATTGGAACTTTTAATAGCAGCCATGTATATGAACTAAATGCGGATCACAGTTTTTGGTAATTAAAGTGAAAGATCATTTAGAACATTTCGAATGAAATTCTGCGATGTCACAAACTAAACATGCAGTCCAGCAAACGTGTGCGACACTAACGCGCCTTAGCAAAATTACGTGTCGCCGTCATTATTTGCTGCATACCTGACAGCATTTATTGCAAGCAAGCATTATTTTTAATGATTGCGATTATGTTTAATTTTGAATCGTCCCCACAAAGGCAGACTAAGAAGAATATGCCATTCATCTTATGTCATCTGTCACCCAACATGGCGTCGTGGACATAATGGCGTGGCATCACCAAATACCAACACACACGTACGTTCACACACGCCATTCTGTTTGACGTTGGTAGAGCAACGTGCGCGCGATTATTCCATTGCTAGGGGCGAGTTTGTTTCGGACGGATTCAGATTCAGATCTGCGCAGATCCAATTCACGTGACTTGAATTCCTAGTCGAGAGCAGTTACGTTTGTTTCTGCGCGTAAAATAACTCGGGATCTGGATTCGGATCTGTCGTGAAACAAACACGCCCTAGGATTCCTTTATTTGAAACCATACACTCTTCGGAGTATCGTGGTTTGGTACTAACCACTGCACGTGCTTGCCTCCAAGAGGACGGGCACCAGGGTGGAAACCGCACTGCTATCACTATCGACGCTAAAGCCTCCCTGTGTCCATGGGTTTTCCGAACCAGGCAACTCGATCGTGATTCCTAAACAGCTTGGGTCGAAGGGATCGGCGAAGCAGTCGATAGAGGTGTTTTCGTGTTCATTGCACAAGGCTGGGGATAGACATAAGGCATTGTTATAGTCTCAAGCTAACCAAACTGGTAACCAAAAGCTGTCGTACACTAATCTAAACATTCCACGAGATAAAGATGCATTGTTCTTTGTTTTTGAAACCGTGTTGCATTATGTTGCATAGCACGACGTGAGACTCAACGTACACATCCTTATTGTTGTAACCACCCCTTTCTTTTAGTGTTGGATTTCGAAGTCACACGTTTTCTGAGAATCACCTGCCTATAAGCCTACGTGATGATGACTCGCTGGCTTTTGGGCTAAATACTCCCCAAAGAGGTCCCAAGCAAAGCACCTTTAACTTGCTTCCTCACTTGGATCAAAAGAACATTTTCTAGATGAGGATGCTCAGACCACTGGTGTAATAATATAACTAATTTTGTTTTTAATTGGGCACACTCTGTGTATTTTATGTACTGTCTTTTGCATCCAGCCCATATATATTGTCCACCAGAACAAAAACCAAACTGTTTGGTCTATCAGACCTACTTGTACAGACGGAGTCGTCCATGTTAGCGAGACGAAATCCTCTCGGGCACAGACACTGAAAACCTCCGGGGAAATTGGCACAGTCGTGGGAGCAATGGGAATTGGAAGCTGCGCATTCGTCCAAATCTATCGGAGCCAAAAGACCAACTTTGCATTACGGATAGTAGGATTACGGATAGTATTCCGAAGGGTTATGAATAGTAGTCCGAAATGTCGGCATTTTGTCTTTGAGATTTTGAGGACATCGTCACCTGCCTATAGTAAGATGCAAGCCAATTATCTTAAGGTGCATTAGGATCATCGCTATTTTAAGAAAAAGCAAACAAAGAAAATAAAACGATCAGTTCATGTGTTAAACTTTGTAATTTTAAATCTATTCCTATGTTCTTTTTTGTACTGCGGTTGCTCGATAGCTCGTATAAGTAAATGAGCTCACAAAATGATAAAGCCGGCGTCTAAGTAGCTGGCAGATAGCTCCCTACACAACGTCATTTCTTTTGAGCCTCCTGGGTGCATAAAATGAAAAAGATTGGTACCTAACTGGCAGATGGTAGCTCTGGGCACAGCATCGTTTCTGCACTGAAATTCCCTCCATCGCATCTCATCATTCATGTCAACATACACACACCACTCTGTACTGTTATCCGTGATATTAGCAGGCCATCTGAAGTTAACAAACGTCATTGGCGTGCCGTCTGACCAACGAAACGCCTCTTCTTCAGGCCGCGTGCTCAGTCCCACTTTGTACTGGTAACGGCGGTCATTGACCTTAATGTCGTCACGTTTGACCCCCAGCCATTGCTGCGTAGCCAGGGAGTTAATGGTGATTGGCTGGCTGGCTTCTGCAAAGATGTCGTCACACGCGCCGCGGGACTGCGTGTTGACCGAGCCGACGCAGAATCCATCGTGTTGAAGGGAGGCTTCACCGCAAACCTGACCCTCTGGATAGGAAGCGAATGAAAAAGGATCAAACAAAGTGTTGGCTGGTCATCACAAAAAGTAACGATCCGTAGACCTCTAGTCATACGAATAAACGCATGCAAATCAGAGCTGCCAACCTTTCCCGATTTGTCCTGATTTTTTCCCAGAGAATACGTTGCAAAATCCTTGTATAGCTTTGCAAATGAGGCATTTGACAGCTGATGAAAGCCCCGAAGAAAGAATGTTATTGGCGTATAAGTTTAAACAAAATTCAATCAGACGAACCTGAAAGTTTACAGCCGATAATTTCTAGCCTCAGGCAGTAGCCTCTCCAGGAACGGGGAATAATGCGAATCTTCTGTGTGATGAAAGGCCTGTCAAAGTCGTGTCTGGTCTCTGTGTGTGGGTCTGGGTAGGCAGGGAAGTTCTGCAAGATATCGAGGACCGAGTTAGGAAGCAAAATAAACCGAGGGATCATTACGTTCGTGGAAACATTTAGTGATAACGTGGCAACACAAAACTTCATAATCTTACCATGATATTGCCCTCCAAGTCATAATACTTTCGCCAGTCGATGTTGTCTTTCCAGCTGGTGTAGAGCACTCGGTAACTATCGGGCCAATAATAAACCTCCTGATCGCCCAGAAAGAATTCATTGAAACCTCCCTGTGTGATCAAACCCGTCACTGTGTGAAGCGTGAGGAGATCCACCTGGATTGAGAACAGCAGGGTCAAAATGATCCGTGTTAGATGTTTCGGGGTTTTGCTTTCAAGACTTTCGGGGTTTTGCTTTCAAGACTAACTTGATATTTCAGCACGCTTTGAATTTACTCTCGGTATTGAAATAGAATTTGCATATGATGGAACCTCCTTTTCCAGCATCCGGTGCCCACCAACAATGAAAATCAGCAGGGTCACTTGGGATTTGTGTTTAGGCTATAAGCCTGAAGACACTTATGAAGAGAAGACGATGAAGAAATGCTCAATTTTAGGAGTGCGTGGAAGGAAAACCCACGGAATCAATGAGCAACTGAAAACCCCAATCCACGTACAGGCACGAACGGGATTCGGACCAGGGGTACAGAGGTGGAAGACGAGCTTCTTTGTGTGTCTTTATAGGTATACCTGTATCCAATGGTTATCACCCATTCCGTTGGGTTTCCAGCAAGCTCTGTGGTGTAGACGGCCTATGTCTGTCTCCTGCCCGATGTATTCTGATGACTCCGTTATCTGTGATTGGGTAATGGCTTCAGATTCCATTCCCAGACGCTTGCCACAAGCTGCCGGTAAAACAACAAAGGGAAACTCATAAATCCATTGCATACCACACAACATGTGCACAAGTTATCTCTCTGGGAGGCATCTCATTGGTCCAGTAAAGCACGATACGTGCATTATGACAAAGTGCCTTGCTCATGAACACACAAAGATACCTTTTGAGGACGGAGATACCTTTGAAAGACTTAGCAGATGAAAATGACAAAATGACCCTATACACGTATAAAATAACTCATATTGTGCATGTTCGGACGTCTAGAGTAATACTGAGGACACATTTTGAGTGTTGGCCATACTTTTACATTGCTTGAGCATTTTGATGTTTTAAAAAGACACCAAAACTGAACCATACCAAAGATGCATGTCAACCACTTTAGACCCACCTCGATATTTGCAGCCAACTAACTCTAATCTCAGACAGATATCAGTTTGAGGTTCTGTAGACTTGTTGGGGTAAATCCTGAAGACTTCCGCTCGGATTGGCGGGTCCAGGTTATTCCTCACTAAAGAGTGCCGATCGCTGTTGCCGCTAAATATCTGTATTGAGATGGAAAAAGGATACCTCTCGGGTATAAACTGACAAACAATTTCGTAACACCTTCAGAAGAATGTACTCTCTGGCATTTGGCCGCACTGAGATCGAAGCTAATTACTTCTTGGTGAGACATATCGTCCGTTCGATTCCTTTGTTTCTATGTTCCTTCTGCTTTTGTCATAATACGCAATCGTTTGTGTCTTTCTGTCCTCTTTTGGATGACTTCGGTTGTGTTAAATAAAGGTTCATTATGAAGCTGTTACTTCTCGTTATGAACATATGACGAACATTGGCGTAGTCTTTTCCAGGATTGTTTCTAACTTGGTGTCCGCTTATTTCAATATTAAAACAAACGCCGCAAATAACGCGTGGTTTGTAGTAAGTCTAAGGTCAATGTGGCGTCCAAAAAGTCCTGAAGCATTCCCAGATGGATTGAATGTTTGTCTTCTGCAGAGTATAATTAAAAGGCAGCTGTACTAACAGAGAGTGCTAGCCTCATATAGTTTGTTTTCGTTGTGTCAATACATATACATTGATTAGTCAAGATCGTTTTACCAACCTGAACATGTCCGTTGCTGCGATAGTTCACCAGCTCCTCCAAGTTCCTGTCAGCCGAGTACCGGATACTGTAGCTTGGTGTCCATGCGTTAAGATTACCACAGCCCTGAGTCACTACGGCTGTAATCTGATGTACGCCGGGAAGGTAGACTTGTAACCACGGGTCAGTGTCTGACATAGAAGACATCCAGCCTGTGCAAGGGGGCAGAATTACATGTGTAAAGGGGGTAATAGCTCAGCTGCGAGGGAAAGGTCCACGGTCGAAGAACTGGTACTATACCTTGTGTCCTTAAAAAAATGCTTTAAAATTACGCCACATTTTCTCTCTTTGCTCAGATGTATGAAAGGGAAACAAGGTACTGTTGGGAACCTAAACTAAATACTCGGTTAACATTTGGAGGAACTGGCATCCCGTTTCGGTGCGTACCCCTATTCCTTGTCACTCTATGCCATGAAAACCCGGGATGGATCTCTGGTAGGCCTACCTGTTCCTACCACATGCAGAATGACCGAAGCAGATGTGAAAGAGTTATGATGTCTCAAGGAGTCATATTATATTAAACATGCATGGAATTATATACTTTGCGTCAGGAATGGTAAAGGGTAATCCGATTACATGGAGATATTTCGTGGTGGTAAAATTTGCTTATGGAAACGAAAGGGACCCTAATAGTGATATTCCTGGTCATATGTATACCTGATTTGTGGACGCCGAACGGGTTGAGTCTAGCGTTTGCCGGGCCGTGTAATCCCCTGTCGTCACCCACGCTGGATGATGCCGTAATCTGACTGCTGTGGATGTCTCCTCGGGCGATACCAGCCGCAAAGTCACAATCTGTAGCCACCAGAAGTCAGAGAAAATCACCAGTGAATGGCCTAACATTGCATTAGATAATGCCATGCGATACTGTCGGCATCTTTAATGGTATTTATAACAAGATAATGGAATGTCCTAAACCTAATGAACCAAATTATAAAAGGCTTAAAAGCAAGTGGTGCATGGCAGATACGTAATAAAGAGGTTGTTTGGTATTGAAGAGTGGTAACCTGTTGCAGTCAAGGATGGTTCTTGGATGAAAGGAATTCCGATATTTTACTGTCTTAGATGGTATAACTCTGTATACGATGTTAGTAGGGTATCTATGCGTACCGTTATCCCGGCATCCAAGCACCTCGATCCGTAGAGCGATGCCTCCGTACCAATCTAGCGGGTTGATCTCTAGGTAGCGAGCCTTGATCGGTGGGTCTAGGTAGATCGACTTCACGCAATGGGGTTCACCGTTGGCTTTGATTATCTAAGAAGTACAAATGGGAGCGTAAGAGGGGTTTGTGTAAGATATGAGTACTGCGTGTATTATAGTAACATAATGTAAGATGTACATGTATGTGGTACTACTGATGATGACTTCAGCTTGGGGTGCTTGTATGGAAGATAGGGGTTCCTCCGGAAACTGGCCGACTGCCATAAGGAAGGTTCGAGTATGGTAAAGCACTTTGCTTAAGGACAGATTTGTCTTGGGCCGTCCTTCCTCGAACTCGCATTCTGTAACAACCCGCATCATTATACAGCCTTAAAGAGAGCATTTTCGATAAAACAAATTCAATCCGTATGCACCCATAGCGTGAAGCCAAAATGGCGGCGCCCATATCGGCATAGCACCATTAAGAGTTCTTTGGTTTTAAAATCTAACTTTGTAGTGTCTAGCCACTCACTATAGGCTTAATTTCCAGTCGCAAGTAGCGTTCGTAATTCCAGAAGACACTTAGGTCGTTACCAAAGCGAAGCTTGAAGGTTTTAAGCCAGCGGTGTTCTAGCCCTCCACCCTGGACTAACAAACCCGTGATCAGCACTCGCTCCGTGAAGTTAATCAGCATAAAGGGATCGGCATCTGCAGGGTGGGGCTGCCAGGAGGAGTCGTTACCGATGTGGGCGTGGCTAGGGGTGTGGTCTGCATCCAGGTACGAGGAGGCGTGGATCTGGGCGATGTTACTGTTGCCGATGCTCAGTGGTAAAGGGCAAGATGCTGTGACGTTCATTAGGAAAGATAAAAAGTTGTTCAGAATAGCTTTATGGAATGAGTATTGGTCAGCCTACATTGTACAATCTATTCTAGTGCTGGAATAACTGATCGAGATAACGAGTGAACAGTTTGGACCGTTCTGCCGAACTGCCATGCCATGCTCTATAATTGGTGTAACTCTGGTATCGGACCTGCTGTGAAATATGAGTGAACATTATTAATTATTATTCATATAAACAGTGATTTGCATTAATATAATTAATTAATACATAAAGCCACTTAACAATGCGTCCTACCTGGATAGCTGTCTTCTTTATATGCGTCACAGACTGGAGGAAAGAAATAACAAACAAACATATTACTTCTGCCATTGCTGATTTGTGCATTGTCGGACAAGACAATGACCACAAGTTAGAAGTATGTCCCCTTCAGTCACAAGAATTTGGACAGAAAAAGAAGTCCCTTTCAACAAATGTACATGTTACTAAAGGGATGTTTAGCCGTGGTTGTAATTGTTTATGGCTTACGCTTGGTGAGGGTTTATTATGTTACATGGTGCCATTTTGAGGTTCGTTAAGACGAGTTAAATCGAGGTAGAATTACCTGTGTCGAGTCTTGTGAAGAGGTCGTAATGTTTGGAGTTTTTATGCTCTGGGTACAACTCCAGCATGAACACGCTGAGATTGGTGAGATAGCAGTGGCCTTCCGGGTGGTGGACGTGTTTCTGAATCTGTTTAGCAAAAAAATAAAAAAATTATACAAATGAATTTATACAAATGAAGAGTTCATTTGCAAAAACAGATAAGCTCCATTTAAATTTGTTTTATGTATAACTCGTGATTTTTTGTTGCACATTTCAAAAAATATCCAACAAAAAGTAAAAGAAAGGTGTTAATTTGGTGAAATCAAGTAAATTCTACTAATAGTAATTAAATGCCTCAGAGCTACATTGCTTGTTCTTTTGTTTTTAAGGCACAACAGAAAATATTGAGGTAGGCCATATACATGAGATATTTTAAAAAGCAATTATCTCAGGAAAATCTGAAGGAAACCGAATATAATATGCGACCTGGGAAACTTTCACACAGTGACACAAAAATGTTGCAAGGATCAGTTTTATATTTTATATATGCCAGCCATCGAGGTACGTCTTTGTGAAAACTAATTTACTCAAATATCCCATTTCAACCATATCTCCACCATATACCACCGGCCCCAAAACCATTTTCAATCCCCACCGTACCCGGTTATCTCGTTGTATTCTCCGGAAACGATGCTCGATCCATAAGATACAACTTAATCTTTTTCGGAACCACGTCATCGTTTTCCGGGTTGCGACCTCATTTTTAGGGCTCTCAATAATCTTGAGATTCACGAGACGCTATAGCGTTAGCTCCTTGGAGAAATTCAAGCCGCAATACACTTGTGCTATAGGTCGCGGTTATTTAAAGCAGTCCAATGTGCGGTAAAGTGCAAACCACTTCAAAACAGACCATGTCGCAATATTCCCGGGAGCGATCCCTCGGGGGATTTTCAACCATCTAATGCAATTTCAAAATGATCATAATTTTGATTTAAAACTCTCCGAAAGAAATCGGGAGATGAGGTGAAATTACATGTGAAGAAAATAATTATTGGGAATTTTGCCAGATTAAAAAGGAGACCTCGGGCCCCGATGGAATAAGGGAATATTTAGAAGCGGGTGGATAATCGTGAAATCGATTGTTGGGGCCCGGAAATTGGAAGCGAAATCTAAGCCTGAAAATGGAAGATTCGGGGATTTTGTTTCAGACTTCGAATGAATTCCGTGAACGAGATGCTTACATGATGAGGACCGCAGATGGAAGTCCTTGAGAGTTAATGAATGTTTAAACAATTTGGGCCTGGGGTATTGTAAGACATTTCTCAAGGGATGACTCTTTAATCTTCTACCGCAGCGTTAAGTACAAGCCGCTCGCTTGGGGAAGGAGTTTTGATTTTAAAGACGACATGAACTTATTTTTGGACTTCGACCCCGTTTATATCCATTTCTTACCAACGAATTTCCATGCATTTTAGTAGAAAAAGGGACTGAGGACGTTTTCTTAGCTTTACAAGCTTTAAGCTTTGAGCCCAGACGATAAGTGGTGAGATAAGTCTCGCCAGTTGCTCACTCTTGCATGGGGAATAGATACAAATGTAAAATATTAGGCTATTATTTGAAGATTTGTTGTTGGCCTACTATACTGAGATTTTGCCCTGGAATTAAGCGAGCTGTTTTTGACGCATTTTCGCCATTGTCCCTCCATTATTTCCCAAATCTCCCGATCAGCGTTCCATCTCCCTCTCTCCATCGTTTGATATCAAGAAACTAAAAGCCTTCCCCAAAGCTAAAGGCCGCTGTACGAATCAGGTGGTTATATTGATGGATAAGCAGTAACCTTGGCCGTGGCTCCAATTTGAGCCACGCTTGAGACATTTTCCTTGAATCGTAAGTAACCTCGTTGGCGTTATCCTTATATACACAGCCCCCGTAAGTAGGTTTTCTGACAGCTCTTGTCACTGTACCTTGTTTACGATCTGTTCGTTTACTTTTCTTCGTTCAGTAGCGAGTTTGGCAAGTTTTCCTTTTCCATCACGGTGGTGCAATGGTAAAATGTAATTACTACAACCGTCCAGTGTATATTAAGTTTCCGTTCTTTCGATTGATATGTTCACGACGAACTTTATGTTCATCACGTCATTAAGGTGATCACTGGGCAGTTCGTCACTGCTTTCAAAATGGCAAATCTTCATCAAGCTATGGTTTTTGGTGAATCTTTTAAAAGATCTAAAGCAAGATCTACCATTAGATAATATTACGAGGAATTGAAGTATAAAATACCAACCGCAACTGTCTTACTAAATCACATCTTGCTCTACACCAGTTTGAGACCAACTTGGCATCGCTATATATAAATTAAGTATCACAGATTTCTCAGAGAATTTTGTTTGTACTTTTCTCAGATTGGGCAAGGTTCAGATTTGTTTGCTTCGTCCACTCTGTTTCACTTCCTAGCCCCATTCTGTCTAAACGATAAGCACTGTTTAAAATTCGTGATCAAACAAAAATGCACCTGTAATGTTTGCAGAGCTGTAAGGCAGAGCGCGGAGATACTGCAAAATGTGACATTTACCTCGTTAAATATAAAGGAGCGACAGGTGAAATCGGTTTCATCGAGGCACTGACGGGCGCAGTCCTCGGCATTGCTGATAGAGGGTTGCCGGCCGAGGAGGCCCAGACTCAGATCGATAGTTGCTGCTACGGTGCGATTGAAGTGGGACAAACTGTCCGAGTTACCTGTTACAAAGAAACGCCAAATGGTTTAGGCATCATGCCCTGCAGCGGCCATCTTGGAGGAATGAGTGTTATGTTAATGTCAACAGTTACACAAACACAGACATTTATAGGCCTCCATGGGCACTAGGTTTGGGGCATCAATTGGGTGACCTGTCATTTTAATGAAAAAAGTAGATTGGAAAATTTAACATCTTATTTTTTATTCCTGCAAAGGATGTCGTAGGTTCTTACCCTGTCCATTAACATATGTACGAGTTTTTTAATTAACAATTTAAAGCACGTCGTGTATCTGAAAAAACACTGTATTTGCTGAGAAATTGACGTTGTTTAGTGGCGACATTCTCTTGTCTAAAATGCATCTTGTTCATAAATTAGAAATGTATTTTATTCTCAATTATTTATTTTCGTGTCATGGTCTACTTCGCCACAACACACCAACTGAGAGGTCGAACTAAAGACAATTCTGTTGCTATGGCCTTTATTTTAATTTTTCAACCGTGGTTAGGAAATTCAAACGTCGCGCTTATGCCGTGTCGAAATAAATTCAACTTGGCACGACGCGAC
The DNA here is from genome assembly GCA_037783545.1 of Henricia sp. BOLD:AAB3569. Lineage (NCBI taxonomy): Eukaryota > Metazoa > Echinodermata > Asteroidea > Spinulosida > Echinasteridae > Henricia > Henricia sp. BOLD:AAB3569. Next base: position 92,605 of record JBBELK010000836.1, on the reverse strand, counting down.
ATCGGCACGACGTTAGCACAGCAGTGGCTTCAGACGTCGAACTTAATTGCAAACTCCCAGTCGAGCTTAAATACAAATACATCCAACATGGCGGATGAGTATTGTGCACGTCATGGACGTTGTGCACGTGTGTTTTCCATTCTGTCCATTGTACGTCGCCATATTTATTATTTTTAAGCACTTGTTTGTTGGTTATTTCTTTACTCACATACGCGCTGCGAGCATGCGCATTCCTAGTTGTGAACAAAATTGCGGACCAACTTCGAACTGGAATTAAATTCGACACGGCAGAAGCACGACGTTTGAAGTCAAGCCGTACTAGTGCCGCATTAAATTGAGTTAGCACGGCAGACCCTGTCGAGCTAATTTTTTTCTGCCGTGTCGAATTCATTTTGCCGAGCCAAATGGCTTCAAACGTCGTGCTTGTGCCGTGTCGAATTTAATTCGACACGGCATAAGCGCGACGTTTGAAGCGGGCCTAACTTACACGATCGCTTTTTTTTCCGCGCGCATTTTTCAGACATGCATGCTTATCCGCCCGTTATGAATATTTAGATTTGAGCAGCTGTCCATTTTAGGGGTAGCCATCGTTGACAAAAAGTCCCACGTTCCCCATCTGCGCGGAAGTGCATTTCGGTGGATTAAAGGTGCATGCACAGTGTGGGCCCATTTTCCTCGTTATTGAGAAATTAGTGTGGCGGCCACAATTTTAAACTTGTCGTGAATAATGATGAGCTTTTTAACAATCAATGCTTTGGGGTGGATTGCAATAAAGGACGTCTTTACTCTTAAGACGTCTTCATAAGACATCATAGATTTATTTTGTCTTGGGACACAAAAAATCGGTACACTATATAAATTAAGTTATGATACACGACATGTAAGACAGTTATATTGCAATCCACCGCGGAGCTTTGATACAGGATGTATTCATCTTTTAATTGTATGGGAATGTATGAATCAACTTAAGATTAATATGCTCATCTCCTGAAAAGTAAGCATCTTCCATTAAGTATCTTAGGTGAATGCCAACATAAATTATCTTGCTCGATCTTCACCATCCTTTCTTTGCTATAATTACGGCGCTTTTATCCTTATGCAGAAAGCGTCAAGATGGCATCTCTCCCCCCCCCCCCCCCCCCCCCCCCCCCCCCGTCCCCCTCCCCCTCCCCCTCTCACCCCCGGCAGCATAAGCAGCAATATATTATTGCCGGCTCGGTCAATCATTATGATCTTGATACCCTGAGCTAATTTTTGAACGTAGCCATTAGCCGATGCATTTATTATTTTAAAAAATGCATATATACAGTTAACCATGTGCAGTCAACGATATAGGGTGTTTTGTTAGTGTATGCAGAGTCCCACAGTCTTGCTATGTCAGCTGTACTTTATGATGATATAAACCAAATTAGTTCCATTTTACTTGATCCATTACCGCCAACATCAATTACAAGATCCCTGGCTTCAAAACGCTGAAAGTACTCGGCACTTTATACCGCACTAATTCCCCAAAGACACCGCATGGAGATTTGCAATCTTTAGTCTCTTTTATCGTTGCCGCTCTGTTGTCAATTATTGTCTGATTGTAATATTGCCATTATCAGGTACCTAGGAATTTGTTCCACAAATATTCCAAGATGCATCTTGGGGATTCCTTATAGTCCTAAACATCTGTGACCTTTCCACCAAGTCTTACCTCTTTTGTCAAAGCAACCACCCACCTGTGTATCTCGATTTTTCGGTGGAAGAAACCAGTGGCGGATCCAGCCCTATTAAAATACAGGAATATAATGGATTTCAGGGGGCTGTAGCCCCGCTTTTCCTTTATATTCCTGTATTTTAATGAGGCTAGATCCGCCACTGGACAGCTTCATGCAATGTAAAACCCTTTATAATGTGCATCCCACGTGAACATATCCATTTGAAATGTGCGCTATATATAATAACCAATTTCTGGATTCATAAGTAATATGCCTGCTGTATCATTTCACGTATTTGTTCTGTGCTCATTCTTGCAGAGACATTTATTAGAAAAACAGATCTTCTGTCGGAACAAATTTGACAGAATAATGCCGAAGTTTAGATTTAAACTTACAGAATGGAATACTGCAGTAATCCCAGGTGGTGTCATTATTCTGGTCGCGATAGTAGCACCATGGCCCTGTCCTATTGTTAGGATTCCGACAATAGTTCTTAGTGAGATCTGCCAAATAAAATGTGAGAAAAGGATTAAAACGATATAATAGCAGAAGTACTGGCGGCAGCAGCAGCAGCAGCGGTAGCAAAAACAGCTAATAACACATCTACCCCATCTAGAGTCAGAGGTCTCGGGTTCGAATCCCAATGAGTAGGACCGTACGTTTTTTTCTAATCCCATGTTTGGTCGTTTCATTTCAATGGTGATTAAGCACCATAATGCCAGATATTTCGTTCAAAACACCTAATAGTGCAAAGAAATGAAACTGGTGAGAATAACAACAAAACAACTGACGAATTCGGTGGCAAATGTGTCACTTCTGAGACTAATACAAATCAGTATAAAATCAGTGATTTAATGTCATTCCAAATAAAGGTAGCCCTAGTTTTGAATCAAGTCACGAGCTAGTAGATAATATGTGACAGGGACGTGAATGTGCGATGTAACCTGATACGATACTTGTTAGCCAGCGGTCATGGACGTGAGATGGGTTGTAAATGGCAATGTAATTTGCAATGTTATAACTAGCGAGAACAAGGAGACGATTGAATGAAGGCACCTGCGTGCGGGAATGTCCTCGGGTTGACGGGCTGGTCGATCATATCATCCCATCGCAAACACTGGAACCCACTCCCTGTGTACATGGCTGCATCGTGGTAACTTCCGCTGTTTCCGAGTTTCATACAGCCGGCGTGAGCTGAAACAAATCATGAGGACCTTTGATATAGTTGACAGATCGTCATAGTCTTAGGTTTTGTGAAATAGGATGGCAAAGCTATTTTTGTAATTACAGAGCCAAGCATAGTGCAGAACCGATGGACCGCTTAAGGTAATAGTATCAATGTCAAGTACCACCCCTTTCACATTGACACGAGTATCTCTACGATGTGAATATAGCATCAATATATAGCTGTAGCCTGCTAAATGGCAACCAAATGCCACTGCCCAACATTTCTCAGATGTGGTAAATTGGCTTGCTCAAGGACACAAATGCTATAACCCATCATGGCCAGAAACCGAATCGATACTTCAGCTACTTGCGAGCATATGGCACAAAACATCCCCGGTATAATGTATCAATTTTCAGCTTGTTTGTCACTGCCACAGAAAATGGGATACGGTATTTCTTTGGCGTCATTGCAAATGGTTTCGGTTTGAAATAAGCTCATCTGAATTTGTATCAGGACCTTGTATAGAGAGGTTGGCGCTTAGCAAAAAAGGTCAGATGACTACGTAGGCTGATTGGTTTTATGTAAACTCTGCTATGACGGGTATTATAATGTCAGCATAATGACCGGACCTTGCGCGATATCTGACACAAGACTTGACTACTCACCATCACACGGTGGTATATCGCAAGTTCGCGTTACAGGACTGTTGTGCAGAGTTGAGTTGAAGAAGCATTTTGGTGCCGTGTCAGTTTCATCGACATTTAAAAATCGACAGTAGTTCTTGTCCTTAATGTCGAGAACTGGAATCGAATAGAAAATTATGAAACATGAACTTCTGCAGTGGAAACCTAATATTCAAAGTTGGAATGCAAGTGGTATGAAACATGGAATTACAACGATCCAAGACGGTTTTAAAATTTTAAAAACGAATTTTATAGCCACTCAAATTTCCCAAACCTCCTCATGTTACAGTGCGTCTAAGAGGGGTTAACAGTGCCGTGTCTGACTCAAATATTCCCATGTTGGTTCTTGCCCAAATGGCACCATAAGATGGTAAACGGAGAACAGCTTGCATCACCTGATAATTTACTTTGGAGGTCATGTCATGATTGTCAGTGACAAATAACGTGCATAGATTTCACGGTTTCTTGAAAACGGAAACCATTCTGTCTGTCGAAGGAGATGGATTTTGTGTAAGATAGTTCGATGTGATCGTCTTCAGATCGTGATGTTATAGTTTTATCAATTGGTTAAAAACGTACAGGGAAGGTCATTGGACAATTTGATTGTTTTAGATTATAGGAAGGAAAGTTATGAGATTAGAAATTGCGTTCGATGCTTTATTTCCATGAACGGACCAACTTCAGATGTCTTGTAATGTCGATAAATGCATTTTGTGTTCCTAATTTGATTGTTGTTCGCGCGCTGTAATTAACCTTCACAGAATGCGCCAATTTGTCATCACAGATGGTACAATGAGAATTTCAAATGTCCTCGAATAATAACCAAGGGTCTCAGTGGTTTATTTTATGATTTGCAAATTTGCAAATGAAAAGATGCGTGATGTAATATTTGTAATATTTGAATTTTGTCGATTGGCGTTAAAAACAAAACCTTTTTCAATTGACTTAAACACCAACAGATATTGCTAACTCCATGGTTTTTACATGACCATTGAAACCTGTTTTTATATTTTATGTGACTTGATGCAAATATCACCCGTTGAATGGGACACCTTGAATAGTCTAGAACCCCCGGTGTCTTCAATTGATTTAAACCTTCTGTTTACGAATGTATATACCTGTTGAAAATTGCTAAAACCGTATCATCCTCTCACAAACTGCCTGTTTCCGTTTAAACGGGGAGGTTATAAGGCGGGGAAACCCAGATACTTCACGGTAACAAAACGCAGGTGTTAAATTTCCAACCTGCTCCATGAATTGTTAATGAGGCAAGAGGTACAACAACACTTGATGACTGAAGATTGCCTGCATGTGGACATTTCATTCTAGAAAAAGATTATTTATCTTGCATGCGAGTTCTTCGCCTTTCCTTCTAGACATGATACACTCTTTGATTATCTAGCGCTGTGTGGATTATTTTTATTCCCACTGGGGATTGGCTTTGTTGGGATCACAATCCGGCAATAATGACAGTATATGTACAATGAGTTGAGATGATTGCCTTGCGTATATAGGGTGTTATGACGAGAGTAAATCATGGTCAGGGGCGCCCGATGGGACACGTTGACAATGCGCTGCATTTAATCTTGATGAATGTAACATGGACAAAGGGAGGACAATCATTGTTTCGACAAGGCATATCGCAAAATTGGGTGCTCTATTCGCGATTAGCCACCCACGTCGGCTCGGGAAAGTTTACTCCCCAGAAAAACGGAAGTGAGGCGCTGGAAAATAGGTTTTGAGGACAAATAAACAATATTTAATCTCGCAGGTTTTGAAAACATTCCGAGACCCGTAAAACCATCTCCTTGCTTTTATAGGTGGCTTTAGAGTATATACCTCCGGAAAATGGGGCCAATGGAGAGTTTTTGAGTCATGCAGACTGCCTCTGGGGACATGTAACACAAAACTACATCCACAACGTGTTGAGACACCGTTTACAGGTAGAGATGCACCACCGTGTATGAGTCGAGAGAAAAGCAATTACACAGAGGATATTATGGAAAATCTTGTGAGCTGTTATAAAAATTATTGATTGATTGGTCCAGTTTTAGCAAGTTTACTTGTTGAAGTCGTCACGTGACATATTGCTTTGGTCATGTGTCGCAGGACAAACAAACGCACGTCCTGTCTTAGCTTGTCATAATTTAAACATCATGTAGTTCATCTCTGCCCGCTACGCCTTTTTGGAGACACAAAGTCAAAAATCGGCGCGATGTTTTAAATACATTAATCGCTCTTGGTAAGCCGCCGCCAACGCGTAAATACTTCTACAGTATATGACATTTGTAATTAGCTAATGGAATCAGACAATTATTGTCGGGGTTTCATGCAGAAACTCACGAAATTGAAATAAAAGATAGACGAGAGAAGCCGTAAGAATTTGACAAATTGTCATTGCGTATAATGGCGATTAGAGGCGTCCCTTTAGGACCACATGACCACCAGGTGTTTTGAGCGGGTGACCTCATTCCCGTTTCCGCTGGACATTGCCGATCGTCTCTTGCCGATCGTCTCTTGCCGATCGTCTCTTGCCGATCGTCGACGGCAATAGCAGGATTCATTTCAGATTCAAGATTCAGTTCACATCGGTCGTGAACCTGCTTTGATATGCGTCTTCAGAATTCATCTTCTCGGAGTAAAGTCTTCAATAAACTGTGGTTTCCATAATGCCTTCGACTGGTTCTAAATCGCCTAGTCGTTTTAAAAGTGCATAGGCCTAGGTACAATTACAAAAATACGTTTTTGATTGGTCAGTATACTTGTATGTATTGGTCAGTACATTTTTTTCGACTAACATTTTTGAGATGTTGTTCGATTCAATGATTTCAATCGTTAATTTGTGCATACAAAATAACTTTACTTTGTCATAGAATGTAGGCTACATAATGTTCTTTATGAAGGCGCGTATATCTTATTATTTATTTCAAATGTACAGTATCAGCACGGGTGGTATAACTAGACGAAGATGCAGCGGTATTCTGATATTTTGTGATTCACATTCTGAGATGTTTCTTGTTAATTTTTATCGATGATTTTTACTTACCCAGAGACCGGTTAATCCCGAGACTGTCCACTTGATCCATGACGGTCCCCCACGGCAGACACTCCACGCACTCCTCTCCATTCGTGCTGCTAAGACACGCTGTAGATACCGTGCCATCGTACTCACGCCTCCCCGGGTCGTAACAATCCCACTGACCTGGGAATGAGAACATAAAAGAGACCGGTTAATCCCGAGACTGTCTCGGGATTAACAGCTTTTCTGAACTATTGACGCATATGCAGCCCAGCTAAAATTTCTGCAGACTCATTTACCGTGATCCTTCTTCTTTAGATGTGTTATATGCCCTTATTCCAGGAATCCTTTAAAAATGTTTCTTATGTATTTCTTATGTATATATTGGGTCTTTAAATATCTAATCCAAGCCGCTATATTCTGGTATGACACTGTCTGCATGTCTGTTCTCATAAGTCGGAACACAAAGGTGAACACGGTGTGGAAAGTACGGCTCCTTCAACTATACCTAATCTTTAAAAGTTTTGGGAGAAAAGTAACAGCTAGGCCTACATTTTGTTTTGGAAAAAATATGATAGATACTCCTTAAAGATTACGTATAGAATACCCGCTGATTAATATACCGTGCTAGTAATTCTGATGTGACGGTGCATGGTTAACATCAGGCTCGGCGCCACGCGTGGGCCGAGTTTAGACGCAATCTCTTTCTTACCACTTGACGATTTCAAGAGTTTTTCAAGGAAACGTTTCGGTGCTCTACTATCCTATTGATTCGTGTTCAGTGCAATGCACCATTAACCTCAAGAACTATCTTACAGGCGTCGCTAATACTCGCTATCATTTCCGTTTTGGAATAAGAAATCCTCCAAATATCACAGCGAAACCTGATATTTATGTGTCCCAATGGCGTCTTAAAACACAAGGTTGTTTAGTTTAAGAAAGCTATTTCTGGAATATGTTTTGCCAGTGCAGGCGCAACCTCGTCCAATAAATTGTAAAGCGAGGCAATGTGTGCATGTAAAGATCTTTGATCGCGTTTCATAGCCCAGTTGATAATCTTACGACACTTTTTGCCTTGGGAGATAGTGAGATATTTCAGTTAATTTTGGTACATTGCCTGCTGCGACGTGGTTTGCCCCGCGCATGGTGGACGGGTGCAAATCGATCGTCTTGGACAATGACGCTTCTGCCAAGCGCGCTATTCACCGTGATCAATCACAAGGCAAGCCGTTGTATCTTCAGCTAAATATCGCAATCTATATTGCAGTATTCGTCTCGTGTCTGCGATACGAAATCATTGTCCATTTCAAAAATGTTTACTCAACATTTTTGTGTCTCTAGGGACTTGACTTTCACGCCGCAGTTCAAAGTAATTGGGAATAATGAAGTGCAGTTTCCGACTCGAGGTGGTTATAAACTGAAAGTTCAAACAACAGGTTTTTGCGACCTTGGTGCACTTTAAGTTACAGAAATATATCTCAATACATTTTTAAACCGTAAAGTTAACGAAAAACAACCTCATATATATGTCGTTGCAGGAGTTTTCTCATTACATTTTATAGAGATAAATTGAAGAAGTCTGCTTTATTTCTTGATTTTTATCCATGTGTCAATTTCACAAAATGTTTCTATAACGGCTTTTAAAAAGTCCAAGACATGTGTTTGTTTACTGTTTACTCCAGCCGTCTTTGGTAAACTTTGGTTTATCCAGCCTCATTAAAATACAGGAATACATTGGATTTCAGGGGTCCGACCCCCTGAATTTTATTGTTTAAAAGTATTTTAATGAGGCTGGATCCGCCTCTGGCAACAACATGGCAGCAGGGCGTGTTATATCAAACATACAAGGCTGACCCGCCCGGGTTTACCAAGCTAAGTGACCAGTATTCATGACACACCAAGCATACTAGCTCCAATATCACCCAGGATGCACTCCGGGTTTACCAAGCTAAGTGACCGGTATTCATGACACACCAAGCATACTAGCTCCAATATCACCCAGGATGCACTCCGGGTTTACCAAGCTAAGTGACCGGTATTCATGACACACCAAGCATACTAGCTCCAATATCACCCAGGATGCACTCCGGGTTTACCAAGCTAAGTGACCGGTATTCATGACACACCAAGCATACTAGCTCCAATATCACCCAGGATGCACTCCGGGTTTACCAAGCTAAGTGACCGGTATTCATGACACACCAAGCATACTAGCTCCAATATCACCCAGGATGCACTCCGGGTTTACCAAGCTAAGTGACCGGTATTCATGACACACCAAGCATACTAGCTCCAATATCACCCAGGATGCACTCCGGGTTTACCAAGCTAAGTGACCGGTATTCATGACACACCAAGCATACTAGCTCCAATATCACCCAGGATGCACTCCGGGTTTACCAAGCTAAGTGACCGGTATTCATGACACACCAAGCATACTAGCTCCAATATCACCCAGGATGCACTCCGGGTTTACCAAGCTAAGTGACCGGTATTCATGACACACCAAGCATACTAGCTCCAATATCACCCAGGATGCACTCCGGGTTTACCAAGCTAAGTGACCGGTATTCATGACACACCAAGCATACTAGCTCCAATATCACCCAGGATGCACTCCGGGTTTACCAAGCTAAGTGACCGGTATTCATGACACACCAAGCATACTAGCTCCAATATCACCCAGGATGCACTCCGGGTTTACCAAGCTAAGTGACCGGTATTCATGACACACCAAGCATACTAGCTCCAATATCACCCAGGATGCACTCCGGGTTTACCAAGCTAAGTGACCGGTATTCATGACACACCAAGCATACTAGCTCCAATATCACCCAGGATGCACTCCGGGTTTACCAAGCTAAGTGACCGGTATTCATGACACACCAAGCATACTAGCTCCAATATCACCCAGGATGCACTCCGGGTTTACCAAGCTAAAGTGACCGGTATTCATGACACACCAAGCATACTAGCTCCAATATCACCCAGGATGCACTCCGGGTTTACCAAGCTAAGTGACCGGTATTCATGACACACCAAGCATACTAGCTCCAATATCACCGAGGATGCACTCCGGGTTTACCAAGCTAAAGTGACCGGTATTCATGACACACCAAGCATACTAGCTCCAATATCACCCAGGATGCACTCCGGGTTTACCAAGCTAAGTGACCGGTATTCATGACACACCAAGCATACTAGCTCCAATATCACCGAGGATGCACTCCGGGTTTACCAAGCTAAAGTGACCGGTATTCATGACACACCAAGCATACTAGCTCCAATATCACCCAGGATGCACTCCGGGTTTACCAAGCTAAGTGACCGGTATTCATGACACACCAAGCATACTAGCTCCAATATCACCCAGGATGCACTCCGGGTTTACCAAGCTAAGTGACCGGTATTCATGACACACCAAGCATACTAGCTCCAATATCACCCAGGATGCACTCCGGGTTTACCAAGCTAAGTGACCGGTATTCATGACACACCAAGCATACTAGCTCCAATATCACCCAGGATGCACTCCGAGTTTACCAAGCTAAGTGACCGGTATTCATGACACACCAAGCATACTAGCTCCAATATCACCCAGGATGCACTCCGGGTTTACCAAGCTAAGTAACTGGTATTCATGACACACCAAGCATACTAGCTCCAATATCACCCAGGATGCACTCCGGGTTTACCAAGCTAAGTGACCGGTATTCATGACACACCAAGCATACTAGCTCCAATATCACCCAGGATGCACTCCGGGTTTACCAAGCTAAGTGACCGGTTTTCATGACACACCAAGCATACTAGCTCCAATATCACCCAGGATGCACTCCGGGTTTACCAAGCTAAGTGACCGGTATTCATGACACACCAAGCATACTAGCTCCAATATCACCCAGGATGCACTCCGGGTTTACCAAGCTAAGTGCCCGGTATTCATGACACACCAAGCATACTAGCTCCAATATCACCCAGGATGCACTCCGGGTTTACCAAGCTAAGTGACCGGTATTCATGACACACCAAGCATACTAGCTCCAATATCACCCAGGATGCACTCCGGGTTTACCAAGCTAAGTGACCGGTTTTCATGACACACCAAGCATACTAGCTCCAATATCACCCAGGATGCACTCCGGGTTTACCAAGCTAAGTGACCGGTATTCATGACACACCAAGCATACTAGCTCCAATATCACCCAGGATGCACTCCGGGTTTACCAAGCTAAGTGACCGGTATTCATGACACACCAAGCATACTAGCTCCAATATCACCCAGGATGCACTCCGAGTTTTATTGCCGACTCCTTCAAACCTTTTAACCTCTCCTCTTTTTACCTTTGCCGCCGAGGAGCACGTGCTCCACAAACACTCGACAGGCATCGCTTTGAAAACACCCCGGACACTAGACAAGGTGTTGTATGGACAGCTCTGCCTATTGCGTGGGTCAAGATTTTTTTATTATTCAGAACACTGTTGGCCAAAGTTTGCATACTCAATCGTCTATAGGCATTAATTCGTGTTTGTCGAGGAAACATTGAAGATAATGTGCAACAAGGTCTAGCATTGGGAATAGCAATCATGCGCCACATTGGTCATGAATTATTCATTCAAGTCCTTGCTATGTACTAGTCATCTAAATGTCATACTGAGATTAACTTGTCAGATTTCATTCACTTTTCTTGTATAATTTTCGCTATATCCAGCCGTCTTGTTGTAGAAGGGCTTTGGTCTGTCGTTACGTATTACTGTTTATGGGTTGCTGTGGTCTGAGAGATGTGCTGTGCTTCTTGTGCAATGTGTCGTTTGGCTTGCATCTATACAGCACGCGCGACCCAGTGACACAGCCGTGCTCACGGTTGAGCTCATACTCGTGGAGGCTACATATTCAAGGCACAGCCTCGTCAGCAATGCGGGCGCCAATTTCGTGCCACGAAATACGCAGCTCCATGCCTTTGCTATGGAGCTGTGTATTTCGTGCACGAATTTGGCGCGCGCGCATTGCTGACGAGCCTGTGCCTTTAAAGCAGCGTGTCTGAGCAGACATTTTTTTTTTAAATGGATTTTATTCTAAACAATCAATAAAAAATACCTCCCCAAAATAATATCCATGGGAAGAAAACAGGAAAATTTACAATCTCCAATTTGGATGTGGAGACAGAAAGGTTGGTGTAACCACTGCACTGCTTTATGTAGGCCTAACCGTATAAATTAGTTTACTATAAACTTCGATGGATTTGTTACGATACCCCATGAAATATACAGATTGAGAACGCGAAATTTCAGAATGGTAATGAGAAAAATATGACACGTGATGTGGTATGAAAATCTCAACACCCACGGGAAAAACGGGGTGGTCAAAAATGTCACGTTCCTTCAATATATCGATAGTCCAAGTTGACAGCTGACCAACCGTCTTCAATATCTTGTATCATTTACTTCCGTGTGAAAATACACGTTTATTTATCGACCGACGGGCGATATTAATTTTGCATCCTTTTGGACAGACTGCGATAATGATATTGACGTCTTGACGTCTTCATAAGGACGACTGAAGATTCACGCCTTCTTCTGATCAAGGCTATAGTGAGTGGGCTGAAGCAGTCTTTACAAGTGTCACATTTTAGTTACTAAATCCAATGCGAAGGCAACATCCCGTGTTAAGCGGCCTCTGCATGGCTGCGGTACGGTATGGATGAGGTCCATAGGAGACTGCGGTATATTAATATTGAACTTGGTGAAGCAAGCCGCGTGGTGGTGCGCTCTGTTGAACACACAGAGCCGACATCAGGAGCTCATTGACATCATCCAAGCAAAAAGAAGAAAGAAAAAAAAAATAGACGAGGCTTACCGAATAAAATTTAGTCTCTTTGAAGGTGGATCTATCTGGCGGCAATTAAATTAGAAGCCCCGAGTAATATACAGACGTAGCAGGGTCTATTCAAAGACTGACATGGCGGTCAACAGGTGGTGCACGGCTATATTGAAAGGAAATAAACGGCACTGTGCGGGATTATTAATGAGAAAACGAAGAGAGTCGGAATTAAAGGGCATTTATAGTCCTTGTACTTCATTGACACGTCATATAAAGCGGGCATATTGATATTACATTGCTGGTATAGTGTAGTTGCTTTTATATGGGAATCATACTCGTTGTCTGTCTAAATTAAATTGATGAATATCAAGTATTTTGGCGCCATGGGAGACAGCCTGAAGTATTGCATTAGACATGCACGCGTTCTGACCTGGGCTGCTTTCGAGCGCGGCACCTGCAGGGATCCCCGATGTTCCCTGGTGCTCGCCCGAAAGCGCGTTGGTGCACCAGATGGTGGCACCAACTGCTCCCAACCATCACGTCGTCGGGACAATGGGAGACATGCCCAGTTGCGCGTACTCATGCATGACTCGGCGAAAATGGCTGGCGCGTCGTAGAAGGATTCTGGAAATTTGGGTTGATATTTTGAATGTTCAAGCTTCCACATCGAAACAAAATGTTGTAAATATTTTCATGATTTATTTTCATCAGATATCTGTGATTTATTTTGTGGAAGACCAAGATTTTATTAGCGGGGATGTAATTTCTAATGACCGTGGTGCACCAGGGATCCCGATAACGCTTTTGAGCGCGATTGTGTATACGCATGTGTGTGACGCAACGTTCCCAACGCCTGGGAGCACCAGGGACGAGCGCTCGAAAGCAGCCCAAGTTTGAAAGATAGTGTAATCGATGATGTCACGGTAGACATGCGCCAAGGCATAATTGAGTTGTGCGCACGCATTGTGCTTCGCCATATAATACGGTGATTTTCAAATTGGCATCGAAGACGTGACGAGGTAAAAGCCATTGCAAGTCGTGTGGGCGCTCTTTTGCTGGACCCACGTCGTCTTACGAAGTATGAAACGGCACCGATGGGTCAGACAATACCACTATGCATCAAAGGGTGGTTTCACGTACAGAATGTGGAGTGATTTTCCCTATTGTGCGTTTCTGCTGCATCAGCTCAACTGCAAAAGCCAGGCCCTTCCTAAAAATATATATCGAATTATGAAAAAATATGATAAACCATAACAAAGCCGCAGTCGTAACTCTACATGCAATTCTAAGCATATTGTTATTTGTTAAGGTAAAGCAGTGATAATCTTGTGATATCTTAGAGGGCCAGAGGGTGTAGGCCCTCAGTCCGAAATCAATCGATAGAAACGAGTACCAAGCTCGAACAAGGAAGGAAACTTACAAAAACAAACAGGAGTGCAGTGGATGTTTACATTACTACATCCTATACGCAAACGGCTTCAAACTCCAGCATTAAGGCGTCTTTTATAGATCTTCGAGTCATGTTTTTCTTTGATATCTTTCCCTGCTGAGAGGTTCGAGCGAAAGGAATAACATTGGCACTTTAACAGACGTCTATGCGTCTAGTTTTACTGCAAACAAACCAAAAACCGGGTGTCCAGTTTGCATGCACGACGAAGGCGCGAAACCCGACCTTGTTAGCCTATAGTCTCGTGTCAGGATTCGCGAGTCATCAAATACGATGCATCTCTATTTTTCCCCTTGAGTAAAAGGACCCCGCGCTATGAAATTTTGGCCAAACCGGAGTCATAGACGTGCGTTTTCTAAACACAACGCAAAACGTTCAGCGTATCCCCTTCAACGAGACTATATAGTTTGGGGAGGGGAGCTTTTGGCGTTTTGCGTTGCATTAAACTGCCAGGCGAAATTAGGATCTCTCTTCCCGGTAAATAGATCCGTCTGGACGCTCGTTTACCTGCGTCAGTCCGGAGCTCCAGTTCCAGAATACATAGAAACACGATCCTGTCAATGTCTCGCCCAAAATGGGCTACAAGTTCTATAAATAAAAACAAAATTCCTCTTTCGCAGCTTCGTGTGTTTGCAAACGAAGAGAAAGTGAGATGTTCGCGAAACGGTTGCCTTGAGGCTGTATAAGCTCCGGTTCGGCGCTTGTCCTGCTTCGGGGAGCGTGCTTCATTACTAACATATCTTTCGTATGCGGTCTTAGAAATAAGAATATATTAATGTAATTTTTTCTGAGTTACAATAATTCACCGAGAATTGACATTTATAAAATCTAACAAGTCGAAGCCAAGAATGGAACGTTTTTTTCTCTCAAATTTGTCATGTTTAACTTTCTTGGGATATGTAGTATTCCGAAATATCCTGGGACTAAAAATCAAACGTTTAATGAAAAGCACCAAACTTTTAGATTTGTGTCCTACTTTCAAAGTTGTTTTTTAAATTAAATTTGATTTGCGTCCGGTTGCATAAAATGTTGACATACACTGCACCCATCAAAACTTTGGAAACACTTTGAAAGTTTCAGGTTTTTGAGAAGAAAACGTATAATGTTTTTAATGTTAATTTTGTGAAAGCAAATGTAGTTCTATATAGTCCACTCGTGTAGTCACTATGTGGCCCCGGTATGAAAATATTAACCGGCATCCACAGTGCTCATCCAGCGTCAAATGCGCGCCTGGAGGCGATACTTTCGCACGTCAAATATTTGCTGGTCCCTCGTCATGTGGACAATTCTAGTTCTGATTGAGAAACCGTATTTGCTAGCATAATATGGATGAGAGGAACAGGCGCATGATTAGCACCGGCCCGAGAAGGTCTCCGTCTTACAGTGGACAGACGACAAAAGACATTTTCGCAAATCCAAGACACGAGTCTATATATAGTGTCTCTTTAAGGAAGAAACTTGAACACATAGCGTATTTGGAGCACTGACGTTATCCACCGTCGCCTAGCACCGTTCGTCATATCCCTCAGGGCGAAGTGTTAAGACTCAAAGGGCGTCTTAACCTGAAACCTAAAACCTTCAAGTTCATTGCGAATTGACAGAAATTATCTCATACTAACAAGGTGAGAAATTGTAAAGCGCGGGAAATGTAAAGCGCAGGAAATGCAAAGCGCGGAAGAATGTAAAACGCTGCAACAACATACATCTGCCCGGGGCTCTTCAAACACTCGGAGCCTCACGTGATAGGAACGCAGCACATACAGCGTCTAAGGCAACAACGTAGAAGGAAAACAGTCATTGATATTCCCACTCTGAAGTGATGTGGACGACATTGACTTAGAATAATTGAGAGTAAGTCACAAGAGTGTTTACTTGTAACATCTTCAGGCGTTTTCGAATCGACTTCATTCACTTTCAGGTCGCTGCCTGTTTTGTCGTTTGGGAAAAAATCGCATCCGTTGCTGCAGAAACATCCTTAAGGCGAACCCAATACAACCGTTTGGAAAATGCGATTTTTATACCTAGCACGCGTCAATACAGAACCCATACATCCTGAGGCAATAAAGCATCGTACAATGCAAACATTGAGACGTCAAAGACGACATTCGATCATCGCCTCTAGTCAATCTTGCAGTCATTTCTCGAAATGACATCTCACGTTAATTTGTCACTTACAACAGGAAGTAGGGCCGACCGACTGGCGGGCAAACGTGATGTGCGATTGAGACTTGGAAATGGAATTGAGAAGAATCGGAAATGATGTCATTAAGCCACATGTCATATTAAACGTTAGCTGCTATCGAGTTAACTTGCGAGGGATTGAGGTCCCCTTTCAGTTTTAAAGGAAGAGACAACATTTGCAAAGGGTTGCATACTCTGTATGCTTCATGTAACTCGCCATCTTTTGCTCGGACTTGAGAGGACGTGGGTCAGGTCACAACATATTTTACACACTTCGGCTGCGTTCGGGCGTGTACTCGTGTTAACACGAGTTATACTCCTGCGCGCGTGAACGGCAAGAATAACGACACTCGGGTCAGTGAGAGTATGCTCTCACTACTCCCCAACAAATGGGGAGTGTGCTCGTACTCCTGTCAAGTGTCATGTGATTTGTACGAAGATGGTGGAATATGGGTGGGATTTTTGGTGAATTTGCTCAACGTGTCAACTCAATAACTGAAACAATAACTCACTAAGGTTTGTTTTAGACGGCATCAAAGGTTCTCACGACTTACGGCCTGTATTTCCTCAGTTTCTTGTGAGCAATTAAACGGCGTTTCTTGTGCAGTGATGGCAAGAGACGGCCATATCTTCACTGATTGCCATTCGCGCACGCGGACTGCGGACTTGCCGTTCGCGTGATGTGACCCGAGTGCAATGCGCACGCATTACTCCCGAGTAACGAGAACTGCACGCCCGAACGCAGCCTTCACGTCGTGTGGCAGACGGGAAACAAGGCATCAATCTTGACGTCATCCATGCAATCATTGCATGGTTGACGTCATCATCCCTTTTAAAATTTCAAAATAAATTGTCTTGCCGACGTTGACAAAAAAAAAGGATTTTCATGAAGGTTTATGCACCGGGCAATACATCGGTAATATTTTTGATTAAATTCGTCAATAATTCCAAACAAGTATTGCCTCTTCCTTTAAAGGCAAGGCTCGCCAGCAATGCGCGCCCGCCAAATTCGTGCTCGAAACACGCAGCTCCATACCTTTGCTATGGAGCTGCGTATTGCGTGGCACACATTTGGCGGGCGCGCATTGCTGACGAGCCTGTGCCTTTAACTGCTTGGATGAAAGTGTCTTGAGAGTGTAGTTCATGACGTAACTGGACGGCACACATCGTCCTGCTGAATAGCATTTGACGCTTGAAGGATGAGGCTGCGTTCGTGCGTGTCGTTCTGCGCACTGCACTCGGATCGGCTGACCCGAGTGTCGTTATTCTCGTCGTTTGCGCGCTAGGAGTATGTTCGTGTTAACACGAGTACATGGCCCGAACGCCACTTAAGAGGATCGGATTATTTTCCGTGAACGCCGTGATAGGTACAGGTTTGACAAAATGGCATATATATTTTAGAGTGACAAAACAAGCAACCGCGCAGATAGCAATAATCAACTACACAAACAAACAAACAAACTAACTTTGCCTGTATTTGGTAAAATTACGACTACACCTGCGATATTACTGGGGTGGATTGGTGGTAGGGAACGATGGGGGTGCTGGATAGAAACATCTGATGGTGCAGACATATTACATGTACTTGAGGTCTGCGACCTTTTTAATAGTTCTGTGCTTCCTTCAAAGCGCTGAAATGCATGTATTCCAAGACATAAGATGTAAGACTTACATCTGATGTCACTGATCTTATCTGACCCATCCCAGAGAATTCTGATTTGCATGCATCGTGGGTATTACGGAGAGATAAAAGGGACGACACCCAAGCTGTTAAGTGGGAATTATCCCGTCCATCTGGCTAGTCGGCACTCATCCATGCGTCAAGTGCTTCTCTTTTGCCCCTTCGTGTTCTCATTTTCCTGATGCATAAATTGGGATGTGACGGCACGAATCCGTCATGTTTTTGACGGGACGAGAACACGCCATCTCACGCCCCCAGTCCCGTCCCTGGAGCAATTGCATATCAGACACGGTAAAGGGCGTGAACGTGTCGAATCTTGTAAACGGCTTGGGGATTCGGTTCAGTAACTAGACGTAAATAAGCCTGGGGCAGACACACTTGCGCCGGAACACATCGGATATACTTGGTGCGGAAAATGTCGCTTTCGGACAACCATAATTCCATCGCTTTCCCTTCGCTTGTTGCTGACACATTGAATAATTGAAGGCTAAATGCACAAGGATGCGCAATGCGAAAACAAAATAAACATCTCTTTTTACTCTATTGATTTTAGCGAGCTTTTTGTTATTGTATTTTGTGAAAGTACATCGCGCACAAAGTAAAGTAAATAAAAAGCATGCGAAATTTGGCACATACTTGGAACAAAATTAATAAACAACCGTTAAAAAGTGCGAGAAAGATAAGGTAAACATTTACAGAACGGTAATGGGTAAACACATCGAGTTAAATTATCAAGTAAACATTTTTATGTCACATTTTGCTCCGGAAAAGCCCCTTTGTAAGGCTTATACGTGGATCCGTACTAATGCTATTTTTAACCAGTTATCCATGCACCACCACTCGCGGGAAAACAACCAATCCTGATACCATTTTGCATTGTTCGTTACGTTAACAAGAGTATAGACCGTATCGAATAGCTGCCATCTTGTGGGGCACTCTTTGTTACTTAAACCGTTCAACAATGGAAGCACAATATGTGCAACCATGCATGTCCTCAAGAAACAAAGAAACTGCCCCACGAAATGGCGGCTATTCGATACGGTCTATATGTTATAATTGTGCTCTACGCATTGGGTCAATTTCAACGCACTAAATCCCACAGAACGTGTGGGGTGCTTATCCTGTCCTTCGTGTATCGATTGTTACGTAGTACAAATGAAAACAGACTATCTGCGGTTTGTTTGTACAGCATTTCATGATCCTGGCGAGGTTTGTTCTTCATCATCTTACAGTAACTTATAACAGACACAGAAACAAAATTGTATTAATCAAACCCTAATTAACATTCATTCTCTCCGACGCAAGCTAAATCAATTATTTATTAATTAATTGCGATTCCCGTTGCGAAATGATTTGAACCGGCCATTAAACACCGGCTAGCTCGGTGGTCGAGTGGTTAAGACGTCTGCCTTGTTTGCAGGTGGTCGTGGGTTCGAGTCGCACCCGAGCACGCTATGAAGTTGTTCATGGTGTCTCGGAAAAGCACTGAGTATACAGTGGTAATATACGTCGGGTAAAGGCATAACAAACCCTAATTAATATTCATTCTCCCCGACGCAATATATTAGGTCGTTGGATTCTTTTACACCCCCTCCCCCCTCTAAAATGTAGGATCGGCTCTGTTAATTACTAAATTTCTAAGAATTTGTGAAAGCAAGTTACCTGAAATAAACCGCAGAGCCGTCAGCGATAGCAGAAGAACTCCAAAGCTGTGTTGAGACATTGGTGCTGGTTACTGTTCGGTCAACAAATTAGGAATTCAACGAGTAGGGCAGTTCACTTTGTTTCGTCGCAAAAGTTTTAAAGATGGGTGCAGATTAGTTGCTCCGTGATTTGCAATTTCGTTCTGCAGGGATTCAACCGATCTCGCGATGGTCCGGCCAAAATCTTGAATCTAAAATAGGCCTAGTTTACCTAGTTTTATTTTCGCTTTTACAGGCTCTTGTATTAAAACAATGGACTATATGCAAAGAGTCCTCAAGAATATTGAATGGGCTTCCAAGTGGTTTCAGGAGATTGCTCCGTTGTAATTGTGGAATCGCAAAGAAGGTAAGAAGTATCGAACTGTTACATTGATGGCGTTATAGATGGTCCTTCTCCGTTGTCTTTATGCCCAATATTCGGTATAGGCTCGGCGTCTACAGCAGGATTCATGGATGATGATTCTGTGTGCAGGTATTTAGAGCCAGAAGTTGGCTCTCTCTCTCTCCCGGGTCGTTGGGACGGCTCGCGCGATCCAGCTTCTTCGGAACAAATCGATACCAGTAGAGGCCGCGTGATATGGGAATTGCAACCGATCTTAGAACCAGAAACCCATCACGTAATCTACCGTGCCGAACGATTATGCAAACCCGGTGTCCCCGGTCCGTTTACGCGTGGGCCGGTTGTGACTAAAACTCGTCGGGACACCCGTTTCGCTTGGCCAATATGACACCAAAATCAATGGGTACAGTCCATTGAAGAACGTGGGAAGGGATACTTATTCCTCATCAAGACGTGAATAATTTGCCACATGAAGAAACTGTTTAGAGACGGAGGAATTTCCAATCTTCGATTCTGTGCTCTTTTAAACCATCCCGCAAGGAAATATCCTGACACACGACGTTGAATTTAGTCGAAGCAAAATGTTTTGCCTTGGTCTTTTAAAATAACCACAGAATGACGCTCCGGGTTTCGCCAGATGGTCTCACTCTAAGATGCCTGTTGTTTTATGATGCGGGAGTATCGGGACCGATATTAGACCGCGCGTCATCTCCTAGCAACCTTGGAGAACTGACGGACTATTGCTCGGCCGTCTTGACTCATTTCTGTCTGTGCGCGGTCCCTTGTGGATGAATTATGATGTTGAGGGATAGACAAGACAATCGCGACCACCTGTTTAGATTTTAGCTTTCACGAGAGGGCGCTTTTAAGGTGGAGCAGAGCGAAAGGGTATAGTCGGTATATGGATTCGTAGAAGGAATTGATTCGTTGTAGTTTTAGTGTCTCCGTATATATCTGCTTCATTCTGATATGCAGTGACACCTGTTAGCATCGGGAGTCGTTTTAAACAGCGCTTTGCTATTTTTGTTTTGGACGTTGTAATAATGCCTCCTCTTGGTGGCAGCAAATTGACCTAGCCCGCCCTCAAGAGTTCGAGTTTTCAGCAATAGTGCTCGACGCTAGATATATACGTACGGTTTTGTTTCCTTTTCCAACAAGAGTAGACTTTTAAGGAGCTATGTTGTGAACTTTGTGAAATGTTGTTCCCTTGTAGGTTTGTGACAAATATTATTAGTATTCAAAAGATTTTATCTGGCCAAAAATACTAATTTTAATGGAAAATCATGCATGGAGTTCCTTATAGTAAGCTTACGATATCTGATTCGAAAATTAATCCACATCTCAATTAATTATATTGATCCCGAGCACTGACCTTTAACTGTTTTGAAGCCCTTCCCCGTAAGATCTATCTGAGACGACCAGTGAATATCCACACTATCACAGCGTGTGAGCAATCCCTACATTGGGCAATATAGGCCTACCACTGGGTCGCGCCACGTACATCGATCTAGTATCCACACACTGGGTCAAATGACGAGACTTCGCCCCCTCTCCCGACAGATCGACCTTCGCAGTCTCTGGTACTTTTTGTTTTTGCTGATTGAAGTTTTTTCTTCTTTTTACAGGCACGCCCTGGGCAAGAGTAATCCTAGTGTAGGTAAGGGTTAATTACAGCCTCAGCGGGCGATGACCCCCAAAGACTTGCTTTTCGTCTTAATTGTGTGCATTTTTTTAAAAGTTAAACCAAAATAAATCGATTTGGACGTGGAGTATTTGGCATCTGCAAACGATGGCTTGGTGTAGGGTTTCAACAATCTCTTCATCGTTTTGTTTCTGACGGTAACAGACGCCTTAGGGCTCTGAGGACTTTGGACATTTTGACTCCAAGACTTATTTTTGATACTGTTGGGACGTAAGTTTAAAATTTGATATGAAGATATCTGAGAGCATTTTGAAATGTCGGTTTTGCAGTTTCACCACTGCAACACATAATGGGCATGTCAGTCGCTATGGGAATCCCGAGTTGCAGAATAAGTTGCACTTCTTCCGCGTACCTCGAGCTCTCCAGCAATAAAATAAAATGAAATTATCTTTAAAAAGGGCTTTCATTTGAAGTTATTAACGAGGCAACGACCCCGGGAGTCTGACTTGAGCGTGCATGCACGCGGCGACTGACAACCTGGTTGCACGGCCATCTAACCCTCTCCTCCCGGCCTACACAGTTGACTGCTCAAGGGAGAAGGTCGGGCCGGCCTCTTGAGCACCAATTACCATCCCAATCCATTATTAGAAGAAAACCAAAAATTCATTAAGTCGCAGATCTGTCATCGAAATATTTGAAGGCAACATATGGCTTTCGCTGATGTCCACGGTACGCTGCGTTCAATTCAAATACCTCACGGGATGTAACGTAGCGAGAGCACATGTAAAGACAATTAAATAGTTCGTCTGCGGTTCAAAAAAACAATCTCTATATACTTGGAGCAAAAAGAATAATAAAACCTTTAACTTGAAAACTATTTCGTGCGAGCAACGTTGATTTTGTGAAAACAATTTGTGATGTTAATTCGAAAATAAATTCTCCATCACAACCAAAAACGAATTTGATATCATTTTTGTGGTATAAACGGTCCAGCATGATCGTTCAAATCACGCGGATTATAGATTTCTGACGAACCGTGTAGGCCTATATATGTGTGCACAACAAAATGCTTGCATTTGTTTGTTCTCTCTCTCCTTAAAAGCTCTATAAATTGGTAAATAGCTCGTAGTTATAGAACCTTTTATTGACCCCTTTCGAACACGTGCGAATATGCCATTTTGGGAGTCAAATAATGCTGAGTCATTGTGGAAGCAATGTGCGTGCGCGTTGTGTGTCTCTCTGGTGGGCGCAACGCGGTTTAGTTCACCAATAGGAGCCTCAGCATAGCGCGTTACGCGCGCTATGGACACACACAACGCGCACGCACATTGCTTCCACAACGACGCGGCATTGTTTTACTCCCAAAATGACGTCATTGGCACGAGCTCAATACAAGGTATCGTTAAAGAGGCCATCTGAACGCGGTCATTTTGCTCGGATCGCCAAATATCAAGCAGACAGTGCGTGCAATGAAGCATGCATCGCTTCATTATCATTATACACGGTATAGATATTAGACGCAGCGTGTGCATGCTTTGGGCGATTCAAATATGGCTAGATTGCTGGCAATGGTTGCCGATTGCAAACATGACCACGCTTCATTACGCCCATTTAATGATGCGTTTCACTGTGCAAGGCGTAAATTTTGTAACCAATACAATATACCTGTAGTTACGGTACGGTTTTTACAAGCGGGAAATGATGATGCACTTTTAACTCAATCATAAGTCATATTACAAACTCCAGCTGTACCAACTTAAAGTTCAGTGTATAGACCGTTTGCGCCGGCGACCATGACAGGAGGTAGGTTTTCATATCTGTAGTCGAGTCACCAATATTGAGTCCGAGTCTCGAGTCATTAGCCTCGAGTCCGAGTCCGAGTCACGAGTCACTTGTTCGCAAAATTAATGAAACTGATTCTGCTATATTTCGTTCACACAATTATGTGAAATGATGATGTACTCATGCGCTCCTTGCCGGCCTGGTGGGGCAGTGTACATATTAACGCATCGGACTGTTTTTCCCAAGAATCCTGCATTAAGCGGGCAAATATATATATTTTATCTTTTTTTGAAATATGTGACTCGTGAGTTACGAGTCACCATGTTCGAGTCCGAGTCATCATGGTCGGGTCCGAGGCCGAGTCATTTTCCAATGTGACTCGAGTCGAGTCCGAGTCACGAAAATTAGGGAGAATTTTTCCCCAAAGTTATAATTTCAGCCACACAGATAAAGATAGCGCCAAATGATTGTGCCCGTATATTAAAGGCGCCAATACAACCAATTATGATAGCACACCTGACACGCGTAAATCATAGGTTGTCTCATCAATCTTATATTTGCATGGACCGTAAATTAATTTGCACTCAGATGCGACTTTGGAAAGACTAAGATATGACATAGGAGAAACCTAAACATCTAAGCATGATACGTGCTTGCGGTTTGTACCAATTATCCCTACCGCGTTTCACGAGTGCCACTGTTACGCCCCAACTACGGCAACGGTCCCAACTATAGTTGGGCCCGTCCCAACTATAGTTGGGCCCGTCCCAACTATAGTTGGGCCCGTCCCAACTGCGATACCGTAGTTGGGAACTCCCAACTATAGTTGGGAGAATAAGGGCGAGTTGATTAAAGGGGTGGTCACGGTTTGCACAAAAATCTTCAGGATGTTTTGTCGCCATTTTGGATCTAGCGCTTAACCGAAACAAACACGCCCGATGACACACGTGCGCGCTCAGTCTAATGTAGGCTCTGTAGTGTAATTTTGTTACACAAGGCCATGATTGTTTCAAGTACTCAGCGAGTTGGGAAGTTGACCAGAAATTGTTTTCTTTAAAATGACTCATCTAGCATTGGAATTTGCAGATTTGATGGGAAAAAATTAAGATTTTCTGAGGAAAATTTTCAGCCTGTCTCATGTTTTGCACATAGGTCTGAAGCCATGATCAACTTTAATCCTAATTCTTTCCCAAGGAGTTACATATAGCATGGAGGTAGGACCGATACCGTAATAATCTCGGGATCTGGATTCGGATCTGTCATGAAACAAACACGTCCAAAATTTAAAAGGATTTGGCACATGTGCAAACCGTGAACAGCCCCTTTAATCAACGCACCATAATTCTCCCAACTATAGTTGGGATTTCCCAACTACGGTATCGCAGTTGGGACTGGCCCAACTATAGTTGGGACCGGCCCAACTATAGTTGGGACCGTTGCCGTAGTTGGGGCGTAACACCACTTCATTGAGCTACTGATTTAATTTGTTCTCTCGGGTCTACTTTACACCCGAAAATAACAAGTTCGTAATTGTGTCAAAGTGGCAAATTTTCTCTCTGCATTTCCCCGATTAAAGTGATCGACCTTTTCAAAAAAGCATAACGAAATCGTGCTGTAGGTTGACAAACGCAGTGTATATATGGTATGGTGCCTAATTATCATAACTACCGAATCTGAGATGAGAGTAGACCATATCGAATAGCTGCCATCTTGTAGGGCAGTTTCTTTGTTCCATGAGGACATGCATGGTTGCGCATTTTGTGCTTACATTGTTGACCAATTTAAACAACAAAAGTTGCCCTACAAGATGGCAGCTATTCATTACGGTCTATAGGCCCATACGGGTTTTCTCTCATCCCAAGTGTGCCTGCAAGTTGCATTTTTTAAGAGTCCCCAGCATGTTGGAATAAAGTCAAACAACATAAGAAATGTTTTAGAGAATCAACAGTGCTTTAGTTTGATTCAGTCCGGCTGTAGGACACATAACAACATTCCGTATCTTCCGCCTTTTCCCGGCTCCAACAAGTGTCTTCCCATTTCCAGCACCCCTCGATATAAGACCGATCACTGACATCTTAACGGACCAAGCTCTCAGTTTCTTAATTCCATCATCTTCGTATACCGGAGACGTGGACTCACCGGACCGTGGCTGACTTAGCCGCATCCATCCGCCTGTCATCTCGCATTAATCCTTGGTTGTTTTTACATCCTGCAGTGAATTCTCCAAGGGGGGTGTGATGATATGGTGCATCCCTCTGGTACATCATCGTAAATGCATGGAAGATGCAGACGTTATGAAACCATAGGACGGTCACTTGAGAGAATAACAAAATAATAATATTACGCAGTTCTTATATAGCGCATTACAGATCCGCCATACAATGCGCTTTCTGCATTATTACCTCATTGGGCTCAGTAATAAGTCGGCCAATCTCAGCAACCAGATCCCTTTAGGGGATCATACGAAAAAAGAAGAAGTAATATCATTTATTAATCCTTCTCACCTCCCAGTGGCGGATCCAGCCTCATTAAAATACAGGAATACAATGAAGGCTGGATTCGCCTCTGGGTACTAATCAAACACAGTATAGCTTTCTCTACCCTCACAGGTACCCGTTTCCTCCTGGAGAGAGGCATTTCGTGCCCAATAAGAGCACACGCACCAAGGACAAGCCGGGATGGGATTCGAATCCACGACCTATGGATTTACCATAGTCTTAGATTCAACACTCGACCACGGTACCCCAAACGCATGAATCTTATACTGGACAGTGGTTATCTAATGACAGGTGTTTTTCTGTTCAATATGCGCATACATTTTTCTGCTGTTTTGCTCAAAAGGAACAAAAGACACGTTTCTTCTGAGGATAAAAATGTGAAAATCTGCAAGGGTTACAGGTCTGTCACGGGTCAATTATTTACACGGGAAATGTTTTAATCTAAATGCGCATTGTGGATACTATATTGGCAGTGAAAATGCCCTTTCCTTCGGAATACAAATGACGTTGGAAACATTTCCAATCTCTACCGTGTTGATTTTCTTATTTGCGCTATCAAAATAATGAATACATTTTCTGAATAGGTTTTATTTATCGTGTGTTTGTGTGCAGATTATTTTATTCATGTATTCCAAATTGAGACAAACACGTGGTTTAACCTGACAAAGGGCAACAGCCTTACGTACGAAATGTCATTCTTCTAATACGTCCGGCGACAAAAACCTTTCTAAATCTGTAGCCCTCGTCTTCTAGATGAACAAAACGAAGTTATCAGGCAATTAAAACGACACGCAACTTGAAGCACATATAGAAAGCAAAGCCCGAGACCAACGCATGCCCTGTTTCGCAAACGTCGATCGTCGCCATCAAGTGTCCTCGTGTATCGTTGCCCACACACGCTCCCGTATCAGATCGCACAATCCATAGCCAATTATTAACCTCTGTAATACCGTGCTAATGTAATTATAATGGTATTGTCAACATAGGACTTAAAAGTCGACAAGTTAGCTCGTTAATATGGCCAGTATGCTGTTTAAACATTCAAGATAGATCAAACTGATGACTATCAAGACGATGATAAGATACTGATGAGTTTTGAAATAATTAAATGAACTCTCAGGGGAGAGGACAGTGTTTCCAGACACATCTGAGGGTTCCTGACTAACAAGCGACGGCAGTTGAAATGAATCATTGTCAGATGTTTTAATATAACTGTAAAGTTAGATTCATATCTCAAAAATTATGAAATTGTTCTGCTGAGATGCAGATCTATGTCAAATGGTGATCAGCCGAGACGCGTCGGGAGCAATGACTAGTCACGGTGTTATTATCACATTAAAAGATGTCAGAGATCCCTTTGGTAACTGTTCCCTTCCCCAGGATGAGAGGACCTCAATGGACTTGCCTGTTTCTGATTGGTGCATTTTATGTGAATATTTATGACCGATAGTGCAAAGGGTCTACGTGCTGCGTGGTATTTTTGGGTGAAATTAACAATCTGTACGTAAACATGCATGTTTATAATGCGTGTTTATTTTGGTTTTTGGATACTGGGGATTTTACAAAAATATATTGTTAAAACAATGAGCATCTGGTCAGTTTATTAATTAAATCAAATTTGTTTTGCTTGGAGTGTTCCGCCTGAAATCCAACGATTTCTTCGCCCGAACCATTCAGCGGATGTTTAGACAGATCCGCAGGAACTATTTTTGGCCGATTTTGTATTTTTGTAAAGTCTTGTGTGTCCTTGGGGAGATTTATTAAATTGTTAATATGGATACAAAAAAGTGGGCCACGATCGGAGTTGACGTTGAAGCATTGAACGTTGAAGCATTAGATCTTACTCGTTGTGTGATCATGGTGGTAATTGGTGCAGCGTTCGGTTTCACCATGCGCCCCTTCGTCTTGAAATGCGATTCCCATTATCGAAAAAAACCCAGATAAAAATTGCCACAATTCTCCAGCTGACTTAAAGGCAGTATACATGATTGGTATCTCGATATAAACGATATAAACATGATGACGGCAGAAAACTTCCCCTGAAATGGTTTTGTCTAAAGTGCTATAGTTTTTCGTCTCGCGAGACGTAAATTCAATTTGCCCCAAAACCATTTCGCCCCCAAACCACTTCGCCCGAGTGCCATTTCGCCCCAAATCACTTCGTTCAAACACGACATCGCCCAAATGCTACTTCGGCCCAAAACCACTTCGTGCACAGGCCGTGGTTCAGGGCAAAATGGTTCAGGGCGAAGTAGTTTTGGGGCGAAATGACTGCAAACCCTTTTTTGACTGTTTTCTCAAAAGTTAGACGAAGTACGGAGCTGGTTTTTGCTCAGGTTGGTTTTAATCATGCATATCTTCAATCACACAGGGGGATAGAACTATTTGTAACAGTTTACCAATCTTGTATCTTTAAGTCCTGTAGGAAGACGTAGAACCTGATTGTGCCTCCATTGTTTTATATACACCTATTATTTCTCATCAGGCTTAGGCCTAGGGGACTTTCATTTACCTGAAAATTAAAAGTAGGTGTTTTTACGCGCCGTCAATATCATTATGTCCTGGAACCTTGATTGGAAAATACTCGATCGGGTGGCTGACTGATTTCATATAGTGCTTCATCCTTGTCATTAATCCACCAAGATAGCACTTTGTATACTTGATGTTTTTCCGCTTCGCACTTTCTGGCGATTATTAATATTTCCTCACGGGACCGTAAGATAAAGCAAACATTTTCCACCTCCGTGCTTCTCATAATTTTGTTTCTAATGAAACCTTTTTGGTCACACTGTCGCATCACCAATACTGGCATGCAACATTTCAAAGATTAGTAATGCGTGGACGAAAAAAGATAATGAATTGTGTTTATACTTGGTTTCCCTTGTGCTCTTTGGATTATTATGTGTTGTTAATGAGAACACTCATTTGCCTTACCAACCATAGACCGTTTCAATTTTGTGGCTAGGTTGATTCACTAGCAAATGACCACAAATTAATAAAGAAGCGCACAACGCGTATATGATTTGTTGCTATGTATGAGGGTGTTCGGTGTCGTTGTTTTATCATATCTGCCGTTATATATATATATTTGTTTCTATAATGTTTTATTTAATTTACAAAATATTTATATTTGTCTATCCTTTTGTGAACAGTTCAAGCTTGGGTAAGCAGGCTTTATAGGGCTAGTGTTTAGGTTCACTTTTGCTTACCCTGGCCGGCTTGTACTGTTTTGTCCTAGTTCACTCCTGTCTATTTTTCTCTGCATTATTCAGTATTACATCGTAAATTGCGCTTTCTTATGTAACTTTTGTTTATTGTTCACAGCATGTAATTTGTGTGTGCTTGTTTTTGTTGATGTATTGGCCGAATAAATAATAATAATAATCATAATCATAATGACATAGATTTAAGCGACTTGTTACCTTTAAAGAGGCCGATGCGTGTATATATTGCTACTCGTCAGCAGTATACATAATTTAGACATCGTAAATATATTACAAACCAATTTTTAGCCTAGCTTGAGATTTCAGATGCCACGATTTTCGGGCATGGTTTTCTTGTCACATTCAGGTGATGTGATGTGAGCAAGTTGAATCATATGAACCGTTACAGGCAGCGGCGCGGCCTGTAACGGTGTTTTGAATGTTGAGTACTGTCTTGAGGCAATGGTTGAATTAATATTAAGGTTTGTACCGATGAATACCAGCAGTTGTTATTCCAGTTGTTATTGGATGTACGAAAAGATTGACTTGATTCAATTTTGGAGCAATATCATAATAACACTGCTGTGCCATACACGAACCCTGCGTACTCTCCTTCAGTTTGTAACCAAACCTTCAGCGTTAGGGGGCGAGTTCACAACCATATACAGCATTATCAGGATACACCTGTCGCCTCGTGCTTACGGCTGTTTACCAATGTGGAGGGGTAAAATGTCACGAGTGCAAGAACACTGGCTCTCTCTTTCCTATTTTTGACGATGATTTTCAAAGGGCCATTGTGTGGATGTTTTCATCTTGAATGAGACATATTATACCGACAAAAACAATCGAACCACGCAGAAGGTAAAGAATATAGGTACAATGTTGAAATTTTGCGGGTTTGTGCCCTGTGAGAGTACGCGAACACTTTCACGTTCGAACACTTATTATTATTATTTTTATTAATATTTCTTTCTGGTATACTGAAACCAAGGATCCCTCAAAAGTGCCTATTGCACTGTCACTCGCAAGCGTGAGGAAACCCATGAGGATAATTAGAAACGGTCAAAGACACTGGGGAATCCCCTTGCTCTTCACGAAAGAATGCTCTGGGATTTTTAAAATGCGTTGCCTAACACACTGGACAAACGGCTTCACATCCCTTCCGAAGGATGGAGCAAGTGTGTTTAATTGCCTTTTAAGGCACGTTTTAACCCGAGTATTGCGAGCCAGTGATCCGAACCACTTAGCCCACGGTACCCCAATATAAACAGAAGAAGCTACAAAGAGATCTTTTTATCATCTTGGCAACACAAGTATGTATTTAACAATGTCTTATAGTAAACCTGGCGAGAAAACGATATTGCCAAGATGACAATTAAATGACTTCAGCAGGTTCTTTTGGCGATTTCCGCTGCACCTGTACAAAAAGAGCGAGAGAGAGGGCGCAAAATCATTTCTACGGTTCACTTCCATATCACTGAAGAGACGACAGAGGGCGCTTGATATCTTTACATCTTTTTCAACGTGTCGTAAAAAATGGGCCAAGTTCGATCAAGTGACCGAACTTGACAATCATGGTTGCAGTATTTAATCGCCCAAAACGATCGCTGGGATTTGTTGATTGAAAACAGAAAGACTTCTGGTTTTTCGATGGGATTTTATATTTACAAATTTACAGCTTGTTTCTCTCAACAACAAATCTGAAACACCAACGCAACGGACATCAACTGTTCGTTGTAAGTAAACGCGACACACCAGCCCGATTTTGTGAGAATCCAACGAACATGGCCAGCCGACCGCAGCCAATTTTACCTCTCTCTCAAAAGTACGTAAACGGGCTTCCAGTGCCCGAAACACGATTCAGTTTGCGGACTTCGGAAAAGTATTTTGTCTACTTGATAGTTTTAGTATTCATAAGTCTTTGCTACAGCGCCTTGTTTTTGATGCCAGAACTGCGAAACCGCACGGCGTACATGGACGCACCGGAAAAGATGTTTCAGCACGCTGTTGAATTGCCAGACGGTAACAAGGGCGGTGTGGTGGGTCACAATCCCTTGGACAAAACGGGCGAGGATATTCACGAATCGGAGGATAAAAAGAAATTTAGGCTACAATTACGGCTAGATGAGACTTTACAGCATGCTAAAGATGCCCTACACATGGGGCAAAACGCTGTGAAAGTGGGGAAAACTGAGCTTGAAAATAAACCGGGAAACAAAGCCAATAATGAAATAAATGAAGGAAAGATCTTAGTACCGGACGATGTAAAGAAAGAAGTGGATGAGGATAAAGAAAAGTTCTTGGCAAAACGGAAGGAGGAAGAGGAGATGAGGAAACGGGAGCAGAAGGAAGCTGATTTGAAGGGAAGTCGGAAGACGTCGCAGGAACGACTCCCTGATGGTGAACCAGAGGATGAGCAAACCAAGAAACGAAGGGATGCGGTGCGTGAGGTGAGTATGCATGGAGTGCCAAATCCAAGTCATCTGTCAAACAGTAAGGGGAAAGATTCCCATATCCGGACACCGCCTGAGATCGTGCTCTGTCTCTGTTACCATGGTTACAAGCCTTAGGGTAGTCTTAAAGATCATAACGCAAATTATACTTCTTTTTAAATATTTGGACAAGACTGGTTATTGTTTTAGCTTTATAATAAACCCTTTCACGGTTATCGACGCCATGTTGTTCACGGGGCAGTTCGAACACGCGTTGCTGTGTGCATGCGCGGATCATATACGAATGCATTGTTAGGTCACTATGCATTAGCTACGATCCGCGCACGCACATGGTAAGGCATGTTCGAAGTGCCCCGTGAACAAAATGGCGTCGATAACCGTGAAGGGGTTTATCATTGGTGTGGTATGAATCAGCAGAGTTTGTAAACCACCTGAAAGACGTCCATTCTCGGGAACAAAAACCAAACAGATGCCACAAGAGACACATACTGCACATGTACTTTGTGTTATGGCCGAGCGGTCTAGTGCGTCGAACTCGAGTTCCTGTGCCAGTACTAGAATGTGGGTTCGATTCCAGGCCGTGACGGGTTGTGGCACTAATTGTGCTCTTGAGCAAGGCACTTAATCACACTTGTTCCGTCCTTCGGAAGGGATGTAAAGCCGTTGGTCCAGTGTGTTAGGTAATGGTAACGCACTCTAAAGATCCCAGAGCATTCTTTCGTGAAGAGCAAGGGGATTCCCCGGTGTCTCTGGCCATTTCTAATTCTAATTCTTCATGGGTTTCCTCACGCTTGCGAGTGACAGTGCAATGAGCACTATTGAGGAATCCTTGGTAAGAATACCAGAAAGAAATAATAATAGTAATAATAATATCTCTTAATGCTGCAAAGGGGCGACCCGCCAGTATGACTTTGCCAGACGACCACCGAAATTTCGGCTAAAAGACATCAATTGGACACCAAATTTCTGTTACCCAGAGCTTCCAAAAATAGTTCCACACCTAATAAAAATGCTTCTAGACCTAATAAAAATGGTTCTCGATTTTAAAAAGATGGATTTTGACCTTAAAAAAAATGGATTTTGACTTCCAAAATATTGGGGCTACACCAAATTGTCGCCCTAACTAACCGCATCGCCCTTATACTTTATAGGGCTTTCTACACAAAAAGTGTTGCCCCATTGGATAAAATAGAGAAATAATATACACTTTGTCTTGATTTACCAACTGAATCAGGGCTTGAAATTCGTCACTGAAAGGGCACTGCCATTTCTGTTTTTGGAGTCGTCGTTTGTAGTTTAAAAAGGGCACTTCCATTGGAAAATGAAAAAGTCTATGGAAGGATTGCAAAAGGGCACCAAGGCCAAGAGCAGGGGCAACAGAGGCAATGGCCTCCGTGGCCTCCGTTCATTTCAAGCCCTGCTGAATGATCACATACGTCGCAACTTGGGAACTATACCGTACCTGTACAGACATTGGACCTAAAATAAACAAGCCGCACAGCTTAAACTGTATTAATTTCACCCATAATGTTCCACCCCCTCATTGTATTATTAATCAATCTAGCAAATTTATCTTTTATAAAAATTGAAAAAATGTCAGACTTTATCTGCATGCTGTGTAAACACTAGGTGCAAACATATGAAAGTGCTAGTGAGTTACATTAAATTAAAAATATGTAATTAATTTGTACTTAACGAGCACAGGAGTCCATACAATATTTTGCCATATATTTTACAGATTGGCAAATATTCAGCTTGTAGATTGTTTACATTTTATACATTGTCAAAATATGCACATTGTTTGTATTACATAAACTACCAAATGACACGCAACAATAGATCCCTTGCACGGCATCCATGACAGAGGGCAGTCACATTGTCACAGTGCGTCATGCACGAGTAGGCACTTTGTGGATCTATTGTCACATTATTTAAATATGAAAACTTGCCCCTCTGTCATGGCCGCCGTGCAAGGGGTCTATTAGAGTTCTCCTATTGTCAAATCTCAAATTAGCACTGACGGCCTCGTCTTGGGTGCTGAGCCAATGTATTACGTCACACGTCCTTTCATTTGCACACACAAAAAGTCCCAAGACACTCGTTTTCGACGACAATTTGAAATTCCTCCGTCAACATTTATTTTTTCAGATGATGTTGCATGCATGGAATGGCTATGAGAAATACGCCTGGGGTGCCAATGAGCTGAAACCCATCTCGCATACCGGACATTCAGCGAGTATTTTTGGTCGTTCGTCCGTTGGCGCAACGATCATTGACGGCATGGATACACTGTACGTCATGGGACTCAAGGATCAGTTTCTCAAAGCGAGGACGTATGTTGCTCACGATTTCCACTTCACTGCTGTAAGTTGATGAAATAGTTTCCTAACATCTTTAGCGGGGTAGGAATTTCATGGAGACCATGGCTTCAATTTCCCCCAGACCCAGCCCTGAAATCTCTTCCTGCCATGTTGATATGTTGCCCTTTTCTTATATATGAACATGACAGAAAAATTCATCAAGCCCAAGACCAGAAACAAGAGAAGGCGTGTGCCTTCTTGCCTCAGTAAAAGTGGCATCCGTGAAATTCCTTCCCTACTTTCAGTTTGGGAGCATCCTTCTGCAATTCTTGGCCTTTCCTGCGTTAGTTTTGATGCTTTCTCATTACCATAAAACTTGAGACATGATGAATCTTTCATTTTGTTCACACTGTGAACAAAATCAAAGATTCATCATGTCTCAAGACACTGCAGGGGTAAAACAAAATGGCTAAAAAAATGGCTAAAGCGATCAGGAATTGTTTGTGGTAACCAGGAATTCTTCGCATTGAGTAAGAAATGTTTACTGTGGATTAGGCATCAGAGAATGTTTGCATGAGTCAGTAAATGTTTTCACTGGTCCACTGGACTCGGCGTCTTTGGCAGATCTAGGACCAGTGTTAATTTTGACCCCTGCACTGTTAACCTAGTGGCCTCATGTTCCAACCCTAGCAGTCTTTTTTGTGAGTTTTATGTTTAAATGTTATTCATAAATAACTTTATAAATACCTTTATAAATACCTAAGGTCCTGGATGCTGATAATGGCCCCCGCTTTCAGATCGGGCCATTATCACTCGTCCAGGCCCCTATCCGGTTTTAAACGTATGTTTAAGACTGGCCAAACCATATTTATTCCCCAATTAATTTTCCAAAACACAACAAAATTTACCATTTTAACAATACTTTGTTTTAGTATATTTTCCAAGGCTTTTAAAAAATATATTTTCACTTAATTCATTAACTACATTAAATAAGATGTTTAAAAAGACGATTCATATTTGTATTTCAGACAGCGGACCTGTCTGTATTTGAAGTCAACATCCGATTTGTCGGTGGTCTACTATCTACATATGCATTAACTGGTGATGAGGTATGGTATGTCGCATCAAGACGCATTTATTTTGTTAACATAGTTAATCATTTACGAGCTGTCTGAAGTGTGTGCAATCAGACATTATGTTAAGGAGAATGGACGAGAAAGTGTAGATTCGTGAAAAGAATGGGCGAGGCGAAGCCGAGCCTTATTCTTTCACGAATCTACACTTTCGAGGCTATTCTCCGACTTAAACCATTCCACCATCCAGAACAAAGAAACGCGCCAACAAACCACCCAAAAGAATTACGTAAGCAGTGGGCTTTTTTCCCTTGAATACAATGCACGGCGTTCTGTTTGGTGTAAGAATAGAATCACTCATGTAAACACGCTGCACTCTGGCGCCGCAGTCATTTCGTTCGTGGTGTGCTGTAACAACAATTACTATATCGCCATATGTCTGATGCAGAAGATTTTGACATTTTTGGAGTTTGGAGACAACAAAAGCGGATTTGTTTCGGGCTTTATACAGTGAAACTGCACCTTTTGGAAACCAAACTGTAACAAAACTGTAGATTCGTAAAACAAAAGATTTTACGAATCTACAGTTTTGTTACGAATCGACAGTAAACGGTCGATTCGTGAAAATAATCTATAGTTTTAACAATACATGTAGTGTGACAAGAATGGTCTAATAATGAGATCCATGAGATAATATCCATGAGACTTTGCAAAACCAATGTTATTAACAATGGTGTGTGCCCAATTTCCATTGTTAGTTGTTCATAGTGACTGCAGTAGATAGATGGTCTATTGTTTTGTCATATTTTGTTGTCAATTTCAACAGCGAATATACATATTTTTCTGGCAGTGGTATAATTTGAAACACTAACTGAAATTTGTGCTGAATTTCTAGCCCAGTACATGCACATGTACACACACAAACTGTAGCAAGCACTTATCTCAACAGTGCCCCTTTAACGCACTCCCTAACTCCTGCGTACATTGGCCCTGTTGAAAAAGGCCCCATTTGGCGGTGGGACTAGCGACAGAAATCTTATCGCCTCTGCTGGACCAATCAGGACGCTTGCATGTGCATTGTAGCACGATTGCAGGCATTCAAATGTAACGCGCGCAGATTGTAAACACCGTGCATGCATGTGATACATGTACTCAGTAATGCTGGCCGTTGTCCGCGTCGGCGATTGGCTGCTATTTAAAGCATACTGGGGAATCCGTTCTATTACATTCGTCAGCATGCATCCCTGTTATTAATTTGAAAAACCGCGGAGTAAATAAGGTTCGTCATTTGAAAGTTTGGTAGGAATGGGACAGTCATAAGGAACGGAACCCAATACAATTTCTGGAAAGTATAGAAATTGTTCTTTTCGGCATAACATGACCGAATTGATTAAATTACATCAAAATGACTCGGGCGTGAGTTGGCTCAAGACAACAGCCGGCTCGCTCCACAGATTTGCGTGTATTTCCTCAGGGTATTGTCACCGGTCGCTTTGCAGAGTGGAAATTCCCTGAGATCTCAGGATGATTGTTTGCATGCTGATGTGGTGTCTGGCACAGGAAATCCTGTGCACTATTCTGAGTTGGGTGGTCAAGGGTTTTGTTTGTTGGTACATGTATCTCCTTTCAGAACTGAATTTCAATAGTTGTTGACAGAAGTAAATGTAGGGCCGTGCAAATTCAAATAATTTAATATTCAAATATTCTAATGAATGCTAGTATTGAATATTCAATAGTTGTGTTGGCAGAATAGGGCTGGGCAAAATAAAATATTTTATTATTTAAATATTGTAATCAATTATTTAATAGAATATCAAATGTACAATAGGTATGTTGGCAGAAGTAGAGCCATGCAAATTCAGATGATTGACTATTTGAATATTCCAATCAAGCATTTGATGGCATATCGAATATTCAGTGTTTAGTTGTGTTGGCAATTTATTGACGCACTGAAAATTTATTTACTATCAAATATTCTGATCAGATGCTTGATAGAATATTGAATATATTCATTTAGACATGGTCACAGTTTCTGTTGGTTGTAAATTTTGTTATGTTTCTGTTTTGAATGTTTATGCTGCTTTGCAAAAGATGAAATACATGTAAATTTGTCCATATTTTTGTTGTAGATATTTAAAACAAAAGCCAAAGAAATAGCCGATATGCTTCTCCCAGCTTTCAACACACCTACAGGGATACCCTTCGGACTAATCAACATCAAAAGGTAATGATTATCATGATGTGTGCACTTCAACTGATCAAAAATACGTGTATGGTAGGCTTTTAAGTTTGACCCTTTAATCCCAGATATTATGACTTTTACTGAAGTCCATCAATTATAAATGGCTTTTAAAATTCAGAAGTATTTATGCACGTCGGTAAATCGTTAATAGCTAGGCTTGATGTAATGGTGTAATCACATTAAAACACTTGTTGTGTTCAGTCAGGCATTAATATGTACTTGCAAAACACTAGGTGGTATTATTGTGTTTTAAAAGAGCTCTTCTGTCAAAAACAGTCTTTAAATCTTATGCTTTCTACACTTGTCACAATAAACTCAATAATTTCAGCTGTTTTCGTCGTCTATAAACCTCTTAGCCTCTGTCACACATTCAAGCTTACCCCCTAAACAGTGATCTCCACTAGTCCAAATTTTGTCCGTGCGCGCTGCGCCGATGTCGCTCAGCGGGGGGGGGTTGAGGGGTAGGTGTGCACGCACGCACCAACCCAAACACACAACCACGAACGCACCCGTACCGTACACCCGCCGCGACACAGTGCTTGGCATGCAGCGCCCTCAAGAGGTCAACAAATTCGCCTCTTGAGGGCGCTGTTCAACAAATGCATACTGTCATGGCCGTTATCGATGCGGATTTGGGTCGCCGATCCGATAGATATGCGTGGTAAATAACCGATAATGACACCAGTGGCTACCGAATCACGTTAGTTGAATTTACACCTCATCTTGGAATGACTTGGCTGTACTTTCATAGTGTTTTGGAGGAGAAATTATATTTCTTTTGTCCGGGCGGCACAATGTTTTGTCCGGGCGGCAAATTTTTGTCCGGGCGCAAACGGTACCTCTGATGATTTTGTCCGGGCAGCGCGCCCGGACAAAACCGGTAGTGGAGATCACTGCCTAAAGCAGGAATTGTCAATATTTCTGCCGAACACAAAACCTGAACCTTTTATTCCTTTAGCCATATTTTTCACTCTCGGCTTTCAAGGCGCCTGCACATGTGTAATGTCATGCTTGACTGGTGTGACCGAGACTACATGTACCATGGGGTACCATGGCCGAGCGGTTTAGGGCATTGACTCGCAATCAGGTGAAAACTTGGGGTTGCAGGTTCGAACCTCCCCACGGCTATGGTACCTGTGCCCTTGGGCAAGGCACTCAACCACACTTGCTCCATCCTTCGGAAGAGATGTAAAGCCGTTGGTCCAGTGTGTTAGGTAATGGAAACGCACTCTAAAGATCCCAGAGCATTCTTTCGTAAAGAGCAAGGGGGATCATCCCCGGTGTCTCTGGCCATTT
Organism: Henricia sp. BOLD:AAB3569; assembly: GCA_037783545.1. Taxonomy (NCBI): domain Eukaryota; kingdom Metazoa; phylum Echinodermata; class Asteroidea; order Spinulosida; family Echinasteridae; genus Henricia; species Henricia sp. BOLD:AAB3569. The sequence goes on along the minus strand of JBBELK010000836.1, from coordinate 54,373 downwards.
CTAATTATAATTCTAATTCTTCATGGGTTTCCTCACGCTTGCGAGTGACAGTGCAATGAGCACTATTGAAGAATCCTTGGTATGAATACCAGAAATAAATAATAATAATAATAATAATAATAATAATTGCCTGACGCATGATGACGAATCCCTCAATAGCTGCCATGTGAAGGGATCCTTTGAGGGATCTCAGGGGGTACCCGGCACCATGCATGGCCAAGATTGGTACCGTAGCAATAGAAGCTATAGACACTTTGCATCAGTAGCCACGTTAGGGTCAGGTTTCTTATTTGAAAGATATTATTATTATTTCTTATTATTTCTTTCTGGTATTCATACCAAGGATTCCTCAATAGTGCTCATTGCACTGTCACTCGTAAGCGTGAGGAAACCCATGAAAAATTAGAATTAGAAATGGCCAGAGACACAGGGGAATCCCCTCGCTCTTCACGAAAGAATGCTCTGGGATCTTTAGAGTGCGTTACCATTACCTAACACACTGGACCAACGGCTTTACATCCCTTCCAAAGGATGGAGCAAGTGTGGTTGAGTGTCTTGCCCAAGGGCACAGGTACCGCAGCCGGATTCGAACCCGCAACCCCAAGTTTTCACCCATGATTGCGAGTCAATGGCCCTAACCACTCGGCCACGGTACCCCACAAAGACTCTGTTGCATTCACAAAGACTCTATTGCATTCATTACCTCCTTAATAATAATAATAATAATGAAAATTTATAATGCACTGGTATCAATCAAAAAAGATGCTCATGGCGCAGCGAGACTCATTAAAAATCTAATATCACAATCATGGAGTTCAGTCAGTTAATGAGATTTCATCAAATGTGTTTTAAGTGATGTTTTAAAAGTTGCAAGTGATGGCGATAGCTTGATGTGTTCTGGTAACTTGTTCCACAAGGATGAAGCTGCTGAGGCAAAGGACCTTCCCCCCTACGATCTCTTGGAATGAACTTTCGCTAGGAGGAGTTTGTTGTTGGATCTCATGGATTCACGATTTGAATGATGCCTTAAATCTCTGGTCCATATGGTTCCCCACTCACTTCAGCACACTTTCTAGAATATATACTTTGTGTGATGCATCGATAATCCTTTGAGTGATGTAGTCCAAGGTTCTGTTTTTTACAAAGCCAAGATCCACCCCTAAGCACTGTTTTTGCATTATGTGTGATTCATCTTTTCTCCATTAATAGTCCATTAATAAGCTCTATCCCATCTGTCATATTCCCATGTCATTAGCGTGTTTGAAACCGTCTAATAGCAGATCAGGTTACATGCATTAAACCCCGTAATCCCACCTGGAGAACTCTACTAAGAGCTTTCACCGTGTAAGGAACATAACATGTGGGAGTATGAGGCTTGGGAAATGGATTTCTGTCTGAGGAAATGGAATACAGTATCACCATGTGTTTCAGGTTGTCAAGTGGAGAAATGAATCTCATGTTAGACAAGCAGAATGCCAGAATAATAAAATTTTCATTTTTGAATGACTAAATTTACCATTTTAATGGTACTATAATTCAGAAAATTTTCTTGGGATTTTCATTTACAAATGTAATAATGTTTCATTTACTATGGCTACGGACAAATTGCAGCTACGACCTCAAGCTTTCAAGTTAATATTTTGCTTCAACATTTGGCATGCGGAGCAGAATTTTAAAGTTTTAATTCCTCGAATGTGGGAAAACCACTGCTGATTGAGTTAGGAGTTTTGATTTGCAATTGAATTGTTAGAATCTTCGCGCTTAGCGTGCAGCCGTAGTGCTTTGCAAACTGCTTTGTCTACAGTGGCCATGTTTGATCATGCGTTTTGGGATGTAGTCGTTCAATAAGCCGTTTCGGTTGCAGCATACCGACACTTTTGTTACCTCGAGGTTAGATTGCTGCAACTCCTTACTTTTCGGATTACCGGACAAAGAAATCTTTGTACATGTATATGTATGTTATCGCTTTGGTTTATACTGTAAAGCGCCTAGAGGCCCTGGCATTTGGCGCTATATAAGATTGCTATCATTATTATTTCGGTATTGTGCTGTTGAACATGCCTCAGGTTTTCTCCGTGATTCAAATTTTCCTCTCGGTGTTGCATGTACATGTATGTGCAACTAGCGATTCCTAGATTATAGCCTTGTCTACAGGAGTTCCTGTTTTAATCTGTTGCTGCCTCCGTTTTTCTTCCACAGTGGGAGTGGTCGCAATTGGGGTTGGGCATCTGGAGGAAGCTCAATCCTGGCTGAATTTGGATGTCTACATCTGGAGTTTATGTATCTATCAGAAATAACGGGAAATCCAGTATATCGTCAGAAAGTAAGTGGTTTATTATAAGCAACACTCCATGGTTGGATTCTTTTAGATTGAGCCGGGTAGTCCTGTCATGAGGATCTCAAGGGGTCAGGGCAAGCAAGAACAAGTTAGATTGATGACTATAGTTAAATGAGTCTTTCCACGGTAACGGGGGAATTTTGTCAACACAGACCATATTTTCTAGAAAATACCTTTGTCTGTTCTCAAAATAAAAGAAATAGGTTTCAGTTGTTCTGAAGAGATAACTTATGCCCTAAAAGGGTTACAAATAGTGTGATAACATGCCTTTCTAAAAACCCTGTGTACAAATTTCCAATATACATGTATGCTCGTAACTGGGACGGCCTAAAATGTAAAAAGTGTCCGTCCTGGTCACGAGCGTGTATTGGAAATTTGTATGCAGGGTTTTTAGAAAGGCATGTTGTCACACTATTTGTAACCCATTTTGGGCATAAGTTATCTCTTCAGAACAACTGAAACTTATTTCTTTTATTTTGAGACCAGACAAAGGTATTTTCTGGAAAATATGGTCTGTGTTGCCAAAATGCCCCCTTTACCATGGAAAGACCCAACTATAGTTTGACTATTTCCAACCGAACAGGAGACAGGGCACAGTTGCATTGTTCACTGGTACCCATCAGGTATTGAGTTGATGCAGCGTTTTGTGCGGAACCAGTTAACTAAACAAAGGCATTGGATTGAGTTGAACAGTCAATGTGATGAGACGTGATTATTTTTCCTTTTTATCATTGATTGTTTTTTCAGGTTGAGAAAGTTCGAGATTTCCTAAATTCCATGAACAAACCTAACGGTCTTTATCCCAACTATCTCAATCCCAAGACCGGCAAATGGGGACAGCGTAAGTAGTTTGAAGACTAAATAAAATATGAGAATAATATAATATAAGTAAAATGTGTTGAACTATAAGTTGGAAAATAGTATACAAACTTACTTCCAAACTCTTAAGGACCTGACTGTTCTGAACAAAAAAATCAACTGAAAATCCATCATTTATGTTGAACTAAAAACAATCTTTATTTAATGTTTTGGGATCAAATGGTTGATTCCCGTATTCCCTCTTGTGGGGCAGTTTCTTTGTTCCCTGATGACATGCATGGTTGCACATTTTGTGCTTACATTGTTGACCAATTTAAATGACAAAGCTTTCCCTACAACATGGCAGCTATTTGATACGGTCTATAGTGCTGTATTTTTGTCAGATTCTAATTGTTGTCATTCAGATCACGTGTCACTTGGAGCTCTAGGAGACAGTTTCTATGAATACCTCCTTAAGTCTTACATCCAATCTGGCCAGAAGGACACGCAAGCCAAGAAGATGTACTTTGATGCTGTCGAGGTGAGATTATCTTAAGATTAGGGAATTCTACACAAGGAGATTGAAGCCTGGTTCATACTATATGCGTTAAGTGAACGTGAATTTGATGTCACAGTGAGGTTTTCGCATTGCTGTGAAGTTTGTACATTACAGAAAGTTGAACTAGAATCAGCTAGGAAAGTTAGGAAATGTTTTTATTTTTTTTATTTTTTATTTATTCACCACATCCAACAGCGGAGGGACCGCCAATTACAGGAATGGGAGCAAGTGTGGTTGAGTGCCTTGCTCAAGGGCACAAGTGCCACAACCCGTCGCGGCCCGGAATTGAACCTACATTCTAGTACTATATAGCACAGGAACTTAAGTTCGACGCACTAGACCGCTCGGCCATAACACCCCAAATTTTGTATATTTTCATATGTGTTGCGTTATGGTAACCAATGATAACTGGTATCTCATACAGGCCATTGAGAACAAGATGAAACAGACGTCATCGGGCGGTTTAACGTTCATCGGAGAGTGGAGAGCCAATCGCGTCGAGAAGAAAATGGACCATTTATCGTGCTTCTCTGGGGGAATGTTTGCCCTGGGGTCCAAGTACTCGGACCAAGCAAAACACTACATTGAATTGGGAGAACAGATTACACGGACGTGTCATCAGTCGTATGATAACACAGGTGGGTCTTGGTTGAGTGAGTTTGTTCGAGAGGTCGGGTCGGGTCGGGTGAGGTCAGGTCAAATTAAATTGGGTCAAGAGAGGCTTACTGGCCCTGTGATCGATGTACTCTCAGGGTATTCCATCAAAACATATCACAAGATATAACAAAGGAAGTCTCAGAGAGACAATGGCAATTTGAGTCAGGTCAGGTCAGTTCAGTTCAGTTCAGGTCACGTCACATTGGGTTATGGAAGGAAAATATTTTGTTAGAAAAGGAATTTCTAATTGATATTTCTCGTGTTTCTAAATTCATCTTTCATTTCTCAATCTATTTCACCAGCAACCAGACTCGGTCCTGAAGCGTTCAGATTTGAAGGCCGTTCTGAAGCTGTAGCCATGCGACAGAATGAGAAGTACTACATCCTGCGGCCTGAGACCGTTGAATCGTACTTCGTTATGTGGAGGATGACGCATGATCAGAAATATCGGGAGTGGGGTTGGGAAGCTGTGGAGGTAAGGCAGGCAGAATTATGATAACAAATAAATAATAATAATAATAATAATGATGAGATTTATATAGCGCACATATACACCCTGCAGGGTGCTCAAGGCGCTGTTACCATTATTACCGCTGCCATCAGGGAATCACCAGAACCATTTCGCTTCAACTAGGTGGCTGCTGGTCAGGCGCACAACCCTATCAGCAGTTAGATTGTGGCATTCCCCTCAACAGCTTCCCATATATCGCTTGGGTTGACGAGGCAACTGGGATTAAGTGCCTTGCCCAGGGACACAGACACGTTGGTCGAAGTGGGGCTCGAACCCCCAACCTCTGATTGGGAGTCCCGCTCCATACCCACTAGACCACATGCGCTCCCCGCGTAAATAAATGATAGCTGGTTTTGTATGATGCTTTATCACAAAAGTATACTGAGTAATAAAAGAAACTTTTCAAGATATTTTTCTTTCTTTTTTATGCATCTATGTTAAAGGTAGTCTACTTGTTTGGTAATTACCCTCCAAAAAAATTCTGAATTATTATCTTTAAGCTTACTTGTTATCAAGATGGTAATGGTAGTAATCATCCTGTGAAATTATTTTGTCTGAATTGCCCCCATTCATGAAAAAAATGACAAAATCATTTGATTCTCCAAAGATCTTTGGAGCCATTCATTCATGCACAAAAACCGTACTTAGATTTTTCAGGTTTTCTGAAGTATTACTGAATTATTATAGTTTTCTCGACCTATGCTTTCAAATACCAGTGGAAATCATGCCGTTTTTAACACTTTACCAAACAAGTATACTACCTTTAAAACAGAGTGATGACATCTATTCCTAAATGTCAATTTTACCAATTGGTAACCCAAAATTGAACATGACATGCTTGAGTGCCTCCTATTTCTGAACTGCCTAATTTGACCTTTCTGCTAAAAATAGAAAAACATATCTTGATAATTTGTTTGGACTTTCAGTATATCAAAGCGCTGTTGCCATTATTATCGCTGCCATAAGGGAATCGTCAGAATCATCTCGCTTCATCTAGATGGCTGCTCGGCCAACCTATCAGTACTTTGACTGTGACATTTCCCTTAATGTCTCCCAAGTATCACGTCAAGTGACGCAATCTTTTTCCTTTGTCTTTCCCCCCCCAGGCTTTGAATAAACACTGTCGAGTGGACAGCGGTTATTCCGGTATAAGAGACGTCTATGCATCTAAAGTCACTTACGACGATGTCCAGCAAAGCTTTTTCCTCGCAGAAACGTTAAAATATCTTTATCTTTTATTTTCAAATGATGATTTACTACCGCTGGATCAGTGGGTACTAAACACGGAGGCCCACCCTCTACCAATTTTAAAAAATTATGGGGGGAAATAGACCCTATTTAGATGTTAAAACGGGCCTCCTGAATCAGTTCTATAGAATCTAAACTGCCAATTAGAAAGGTGTTGGACTACTTCAATGCATTCCAATCCTCTTCAGAGCAGGATTTGGAATGCATACATAGCCAGCACCTTTCCAATTCGCTGGCAGAGTCGTGACGTCACATTGCGGGCGCTGGACTGTAACTACGTTTTACATCCATTGTGTTTGCGCACAGTGTATTTTGCTACTATTCTTTTAGAAGAAAATATTAACAAATAAGGACCATAATGACTTGAAATGGTTTGCTCATACCTACTCTCATAGCGATACGCTACCATACCGTCTTATTTTGTGATGTTTGTAACAGAAAATGTTCCGCGTGTGGCTCATGTGCAAAACAAATGGAGAAATGCGTTGTCATGCAAATAGCTGTCAAAGAAGTAAGCACGTCCGAGCAAATTGACGTCACACACTGCCAGCGAATTGGCCGTTTGTATTGTATAGAATTGATTTTAGGGGACACAATTGAACCATTATAATGCGGAAATAAACCTTTATCACGGTGCTGCCATAATCCCTTTTCCCCTATTAAAATGAACGTAACCAAAGCAAGGCTTGCAGACAAAAATAGTTTGGCCCTGTGTTAAAAATGTTCATTGTGTGCATCATAATGACATGCGCGCAGCGTGATAAAAACAAACAAACAAACAAACAAACGCGCAGCGCGGACAGTGATTCTCTCAAAACAACAACGGAAGATTGCACGCACTATCGAGCGGTCACGCAGACGCACTGATCGTTCCTGACACGTACTATGGGGAACAAGACAAAGATGGACGCACCGTGAATAGGATCTATTGTGGTGTTTTTATTTTAAGGATTGATCTGAATGCAATGTATACACTGACATTTTTAGACCCCATATCAAATATTAATGCCATACCAAAATATTGTGTTCGTTAATTTGATCAGTTGCGCATCCATGCAACATCGAGAAAAAAATTGCATTCGTAGGGAAATCCTGGGAGAGTATATCACTGTGCCTCATAGCTCAGCTGGTGGAGCATCTGCCTGGTGTGTCCGATGTCTTGAGGGAAACCTGAGGGGGTATACCACTGTGCCTCATAGCTCAGCTGGTAGAGCATCTGCCTTGTGTGTCGGAGGTCTTGGGGGGAAACCTGAGGGTGTATACATGTACCACTGTGCCTCATAGCTCAGCTGGTAGAGCATCTGCCTGATGAGTCAGAGGTCTTGGGGGGGGGGGGGGAAACTTGAGGGAGTATACCACTGTGCCTCATAGCTCAGCTGATAGAGCATCTGCCTGATGAGTCAGAGGTCTTGGGGGGGGGGGGAAACTTGAGGGAGTATACCACTGTGCCTCATAGCTCAGCTGGTAGAGCATCTGCCTGATGAGTCAGAGGTCTTGGGGGGAAACTTGAGGGAGTATACCACTGTGCCTCATAGCTCAGCTGGTAGAGCATCTGCCTGATGAGTCAGAGGTCTTGAGTTCGAATCCTGAAGAGCCCGTGTGATTTTCCTCTCATGTTTGATTTTCTTTTGTAATTGTTTTCCCTCAAGTATTAATTCTTTAATTTTGAAAGTTCTTTTCCTATTTTAATACATTTTTGTATATATTTTGATTCTTATATTTTCATGTGAATCCATCTGTATGTTTTTGGTAGTCAGCAATTCCAGCTGCAAGATTGTTCAAGATTATCCCTGAACTTTACATGGGTAAACATCTAGTCTAGGCAATACTTTATACACTGCCATTTGCACATTAGACTACGCATATAGTTTATGACAGTGGGACACCATGACTTTTGTGAGGCAACTGCAGCCGATTTCACGAAAGAGTGCGCAGCTTGCGCAACTTTTGCAAAATGGCGCAAGCCCCATAGCTTGCGTGTAATTTTGCGTGTAATTTACGCAGTGCGTAAGGATTCGTGAAATCGGCTGCAGGACAGACTCCAAATACTAACTAGTTTAGCCGGTTCGGTCCTCTCCAGTGTACACAGTCATACTTCCTTGAAGACGAGACAAAAACAAGTGCACGTAAACAAGGTGTGTGTATGTGTTGTTGTGTGTATAAAGTGGTGTTCCCATTGGACTTTCTTTGGTAAATCTCCCATGGTTGTGCGGGAGAGTAACAAAATTAAGTCCAATGGGGACGCATGGAGAATTAGCGTCCCTGTAAAGTTACCGCGACCATGATGTAAAACGTACAGGGCGAAAGAGGCCGCGGACATTTTCCGCTCAGCCGCGGGAGTTTTTCACCCGCTCCCCTTGTCTCCACCCCTGCTGCAATCCCTGTCTCAACCCCCCTCCCCCCAATCCAGAGGAAAAACAAATCGCTGGACAATCTCCCTTCAACTGACCCACCCATCCATATGTTAGCAAAGCACATAGTCAAAATTTGCTTGAGTGGCCCGTCATGGCCATTTCTAACATTAATACGTAGTCCATTTGTAGTCAACTACGCAATGCAGTAGTGCCAACCTCATGAAAAAGCAATGATAATCTGTATAAAAAAGCCTATGTTTTACATTATGTTTTGATATTATCTTTTATGATTGATATATTTCCCATGCATTTTGAACTTTGTGAACTTTTCTTGGGGTAATTTCTGTCTGTTTTGTGCATATTGTAGCCCAATAGATACCTTAAAGTAAAAATATCAAGACCTGCCAAATACGTTGTACATGTAACGCCTCTTTAATCCGTAAGGTAGGCAGGCCGGACAAATGCGTTCCTTTTAAAAGAAATGTATTATCTGCGCCATAAATTTCCCTTTTGTTAACGCACCAACCCCCCCTAAAAACTGAAAGGAATTCCTTGGAAATGTCTGGGATGTTTGAGACACAATGGGGAACAATGATAGGGGGATGCCCTCTGCCACATATCGTGCTGCATATGAGTTCAAGTGCAAGGTTGTGGCTATAGCCGTCATCTAGTAGCAAGGGGTTAACTAATTGTGTGAGGGTCCTTTAAATGATAAATCAAATTATGCACTCCTGTTATTATTTTTTTCAATTTCGCTGTAACTTAGTTATAGATTTGTTCAAATTGTGTACAAACTGAATTGATTTTGAGTGCAATTTTTCTCCGCAAAGTTTCTTAAATACCTCTTTGAACGTCCAGAACATCATTTATATTGAATTTGTTTCCTTAGTTTTGATATTTTGACCTTGCGACTCTGTAGAGGCACTCCACTGGATTCAGAATTTTATCGATAATATGTAGCAATGAATTGTCAATATATCCAAATTGTTCCCAAAGCTACATGTGTAGTAAACATAACATTGTTTATATCCCTTTATCTTTTAATACAATTATTGTAAAATATGACCAAAATTATGTAAAAAATTAAGGGGAGGCCGTGGTGAAATTTTAACAATATTGTAATAAAAAAGAAGGAAAATTAAGTTGTCTTTCAGTTGCTATTAAAGGTGTTAAATAGTAATTAATTACAGTGCATTTGTCATTCACCAAAGTTCTCGCTTTCCGTATTTTGTAAAAGGTTAGATGTTTTGCACTACTCATAATAAGTTGGGGATATTGTTGGATATGCCCAGATATTTTATTTTATTGTATATGCATTCCGCTTGAATGATATTTGTATATGCATGACAGGCACACCTTGTCACAATAATCACCTTTAAATCTCATCTTGTTTACAGACATAGCGCCACCAACGGGCTATGTTTGAAGTGGGCGGGCGGTTTAGTCACCGCATTTTTGATTGGTTAGTCACTGAAACGTCATCAGCAGTACCAAATCAAAATGGCAGCCTCCAGATGCAGACGTTATTTTTGAGGCGAAACAACATTTTCAATATTGAAATTCTGTCCCCAACACATTGCTGATCATGTCGTGGAACTCTGTGCAAACCTCTCTTCCTATGGAGCAGCGTCTTCAACAAACTAACATTCCGGGTAGGTTTGTGTATAAATGGTGTAATCAGTGTTTAAAACTTTATCAATTTTTATGCCGGTCGACGGGATGACCCTCGACCGGGCCGTGTACAAAACCAATATAGGACTCGCATGTCCTATGTATTCCTCCGGCCTACCTCCATGGTATTCCTAGCGTAAATCGTGTATCACCTGATCACAAAAAGTTGAAGAGTTGGGAAGTTGATCAGATTTTATTTTTTTATTTAAAATGACTCGTCTAGCATTGGAATGTGCAGATTTGATGGGGAAAAAAAAAAATTTCGAGTGGGAAAAATTTAAGATTTTGTGAGGAAACACTTTTGCACACAATTCTCTGAAGCCATGATCAACTTCCCAATAAACCCTTTCACGGTTATCGACGCCATGTTGTTCATGGGGCAGTTCGAACACGCGTTGCTGTGTGCGTGCGCGGATCGTATACGAATGCATTGTTAGGTCACTGTGTATTAGCAACGATCCGCGCACGCACACGGCAACCCGTGTTCGAAGTCCCCCATGAACAAGATGGCGTCGATAACCGTGAAAGGGTTTATTCTTTCCCTCATGTTTTGTGAACAAAACAATTGTCCTTATTTTAATTTCCATTTAAATTGAGAGGGTATGTTTGATGAAGTGTCTGACTTTCTTGGTTTGTCTATAGAGGGCAGTATTGCTGAAGACTGGGCTACACCTGCACCCCTGGCTCCAGTCAAATCAAGACTGCGAAACAAACGTCCTGGGAAAGGGCACTCCTCAACCCTTGGCGGTATTGCTGAAGGTAGGCTGGCTCAATGTTCTCTTAGTTTTGTTATTCCTTGAAGACATGCATTATTGCACATTTGTGAAAATTTGTCAAGTTGTCCTACAGGATAGCAGCTATTCAATACGGTCTAAAGTTGTGGGGTAGTTTTTTTTGTTCCTTGAGGACATGCATGGTTGCACAATTTGTGCTTCCACAAAAAAATAATACAGTAGCACTTATTAGGCCAAACAAAATAAATGGTGTGTTTACGGTAACCCGACCTACCTGGAATTTGAGGCCAAATTGCTGACCTCAAACGTTTTATTGCCAATTTTCAAGTTGATAATTTTAAATGAACACTATTTGCAATAATTTCCAACGAACATAACATTTTCTACACTTGTACATGAACATGGTTAATAGTGTTAATAGTGAGTTTCAAACATTGCAAAACAACACGCAATGCATGAACTAAAATGTAAAAAAAAATGACAAAATTAAATTATTTCCTACCTACCTACCTGGATATTGTTTAGGCCGTTACCGTAAACGCACCATTTATTTTGTTTGGCCTTAGCTAACTAAAAATAGCATGAGCTTTCGTTGCAACAACTACTTAAATTGACCAATTAAAATTTCAAAAGTTGCTCCACAAGTTACCTCCGAGACTTTTTTACATATATATATATATGCAGGGTAGGAATTTCGTTACCAAAGGGGCACTGCCATTTTTGTGTTTAAAAAAGGGCACTTCCATTGGAAAATCAAAGTCTATGAGAGTATTGCAAAAAGGCACAATTCCCACACCATATGTATATTTTAGTCTTGTGGGCCGAAAGAAGATTTGTTCATGTTTGCAGAAAGAATGCAGGATCTTGTGCCATTTATTCTTTCTTTTTATAACATAAGAAGTGCACCCGTACCAGAAGGAGTTGATTTTATGGTAAAAGGTCATTTTTATAACGGTATAATTGTTTCATTTTCTTACTTGAACCGCCTTAAACCTTTCTGCGATGAGCCACAGAATTTATGCACAATTTCTCAAAGGAAGCCAAGCATCTGTAGTCTTCCCCTTAATTAAGAATCTATTCAGGGCGGTTACTACTACTAGTCATAACCTGACCCCAGTACATGTCAGGGGGTTTGTGAGCAACCCAACTTGGCTTGAGTCAATAACGTCTAATTCCCAGGGATCATCTGAGCTATATTGGGCATTTCCTGTAGGTCACTGGGCTGTTGGGCGGGGTCATCAACTTGTTTGTATTGCTGGCTTTAGGTTTGATAATGTTAGGGCCGTTGGGTACTAGCTTTATAAGTTAGTCTGGTTTGTGTGCATACATGATAAGGCAGGTTTATAGCTTAAACCCTATTTTAAAAACTGAAAACGTACTATAGAGACACTAGTTACAAAGGGCACTAGCAAAGCAAATCAAAAATAAAAGAAATTTGAATAAAATGTTGCATTATTAGTTCATTACTTGGGAAAAATGTCCATATATCCAGACACTTTTCATTTTCCATAAATTTTAAAACCAGATAAATGTGTTGAACTAAATTCTTTCACTTTGAAGTTTGTCCAGCGTGAATAGCGCCCTCTTGTTGAAGTCCCAAGGGCTGAACAAGTTTATTGTTGTTATGACCATCCTTATAAATAGCGACAATAGAGATGCTTTGGTAGTACATTGTGTATTATGCTTTGGTCTGTCACGGTGGGGTTGAGCAAACATAGTTAGTAAAGACTTTAGCACAAGTCTTTGTTGCATCTTGTGTGCAATGTAAATGATAGATTTGTTCCAGTGTGTATAGTACATAGCCATTTATTTTTATGGTTACTTCATTCTTTTCTTAAAGTATTTTCTCAGATTTAAAACAAATTAAATTGGTTTTGTTGGGGGCTTTCAGCTCAGTAATGTTTCATATAAAGTTCAAAGGGTAATTGTGGGTTGTTTTTGTGGTCATGACCAGAACCTTGATGTAGTTACTGGTTCAATACATGTAACTTGTAGGATTTGGTTAATAATGACCAAATCTGATTATTGGTTGAATAAGTAGGACAATTTTATACCAGAAACATGTTTCTGAATGTGGTTGCAAAAACATGCCCTAGGGTCTATAACATTGAATTGACTACATCATTTCACAGGTCCCTTTATTATGCATTGCTAATTGGCTACTAGACAATGATCCTTTATGCACATGTATAGCATTGTGGTTACTTTTTCCTGGAGATACAATAGGTCACTGTGTACATTGTTCAGTTTCTGTTTGTGTGCACAGCTTGTGTACTGATTAACATAATACAGATGGTCTTACAGTGTTATGGTATACACTACCAGTATTTATTTACAAAATCCCTTTACGTTAAGCCAAATGTAGTGTGCTTAGTTTTTATTTTTGTGGTACCTTATTTATCCTGCCTGATTGTGAAAAAAATCTCCAGTAAAACACTTTACTGTACATGAAAAAATGAAAGATGGTAAGCCTGGGTTGGCAAAATTAGTCAATATTTGTCATGATCGGTGATGAAATTATAATAATGTTAACAATTTAATGCCGGCACATCTGTGTGGTTTCATGTGGGCGTGGACCTTTCCATACGTACATGTACATGTGGGTGTGGCCACACTGACACATACACACAGTCACGGGAGTGTCATCAAGAATAGTACAGCCGTAGGCCTATATTAAATTAATAACATCAATTGCATTCAATTTATTCTTGGTCTCATTTTTGCCCACATGTAATTGCCAGCAAGTTGTGTGTTTATAACCTTTACAATGCAATTTTCAGTTGTTTGTGGTAGAGGATGACCAAGCCTGTCACATGATGTGGGTATATTTGTCCCTTTTCCTGTTTTTCACTCAAGGCTTGTCATTGCATGGTCATTAAGATAACACACCCACTTTATTGGCAAGAGGATATGCGTCCATTCATCAGTTGCCCGGATGTCCAAATGATTATTGTGTAGGCCAGTAGGCCTACAGATTTTATGTAGTGAGTTCTGCCTGTCTCATTATCTAAGGCAATCAGTTTGGTGTAGCAGTTTTAAGTCTCTGAGTTCTGGGTTTAAAACATGCACTAGTAAGCACACCGACGGTACCAACTCCTCCACAACCAAAGCCATTCCACTTCAGTGCACACATTGTACAATGAATGCCCTCAACCAGTACTTATGTTATAGCCCTGTATCATCACGAGTCCGTCACTTCTCCGGAAGACGAACAGAGCACACTGTTCGTAATGTTGAGTTTAACTGTTTAAGTTCACACTCACCGGTTCTAATCAGAATCAGAATCAGAATCAGAACCAGAACCAGAACCAGACATACAAAAGAGATTCACATGGTGCTACCGCAAACCCATACACACGGTTTTAAAACCTGTGCAGTCTCTGCTTGATTCCTTGGGTTTTCTTAAATACACCTATGTAAGGGTTTTATTCCTCCTCATCTTCTCTTGAATACCGAACTGTAATTGGCGCTCATGATGCTGGTAAATGAAATAATAAGTTTTTGAGACAATTTGTAACATTGACTTATTATCTGTTGATGACATGAAAATACGCTGCCAGTGGATTGTGGTGTTGATTGTGTGCCACTCGGTGGGGTCCTAATAAAAGGGGCAGATACTCTTTGCAGGCTCAACCCCCTAAAAAGACCAGACAAGAAGCCTTTGTTTTCTTGGCCTAAAGGTCATTTTTTACTTAGCACACTTCAGATTTCTTCTGTGAAAGAAAAACTACGCAAATTCTGACTCAAGAAACACGTCTTAGTTTCCAGGGCTCGATTTTAATGAATAAAATCTGCTAGACCACAGGGTTAGTAGCTTAAATAATTTACTGGACCAACGCTATTTTTACAAGACCAAAGCCACAAGGAACATGGATTTACTGTTCGTTAGTTTGAAAATGCACTGGACCACTGGTCTAGTACGGTAGAGAAAGCACTACCGGTAGACCGAGGCTTAAATTACTGGCCTCGGTCCACCGGTCCAGTGGGTATTTCGAGCCCTGGAGCCTGAGAGAATTATACAACGTGTTTTGTACTAACTATTGACCATAGTCTTTGTGATTCAGACTGTTGAAGCCATTCATGTGTTTTTGAGTAATATTATACAATTAAATTTTGTACTGATACAGAAAAATGTAAATGATCCTGCTAGAAATCCTACACCTATGAGGAAAAAGCAAACCAAATTATCTCCACTTTCACTTTCCCAGAAGGATATGAACTTTTAAATCCAAAAACATCAGGCATATGCATAGAACTACATGTAGGTTCGTGATGAAACTGATAGTAATTGATAGCAATTTTTATATCACATGAAACTTTAAAGATGGTTTTGTTTTAACATTTCATAGTTTAAAGAGCTTGTTTCTGCCAGATGGTTGGATTTTGTGTAAACTCTGCACCTTTATCTAAGGCGTACATGTAATCGGTGCTTTGTGATTACCTATCATCTTGTTATTGTTTACTGATGAATTTCTGCGTTATTTGCTTTTGTTTTGACAAGTCACATGATTAATGACCCAAGCGAGCTTTATTGAGAGATCATTTTGTGAATCAGTTGCTCTGCTCTTCAGTGGTGTATCACTGGCCATAGGTGGGCTTCATGTAAACAATTAATCAGCCCAGATGACTGGTTTTGTATGGAGTCGGAGCTGATATAAAGGATGGTCTTTGTCTCTTCATGGTTCCCCCAAACGATGGAGCAGCATATGTTTCGTTGTGAGCTTTTACGCGTTTCATCATTTGGAGTTTGTGATGTGATTAGCCAGTTTTGTGTTGTGTCTACAGCTTGTGATGTAGGCTTCTCAAATTCTGTTTCAGGTCAAGCGCAAAGACTGATGCTAACTACAAGATGAAAGCTGTTTCAGTTCATTGTAAGAATTGTAAAATGGACCAGGATTGTGGTCTATTCTGTAAGTTGGATCAAAGGATGCTGCTAGATTTTGCTTTATCGAGATACCTGGAATTTTAAACATGAAAAACCATCAACTGTAAAACTCTGGATAAAATGTCTCCTTGGACCTTGGAATTGGCAAAAGTTTTGAACTGAGTGGATGTACGCTGCGACTCTGTTGCAGGTTTTGCTGTGCTGCCTGCTAAATATTGTCAGCTTATTAAAACAAGATTGTTTTGGCACATTATCCAGTTGCTCCAGCTTCCCTGGATAACGCAGCACTGAGCATATCCTTTCACTTTGAGGTCAGTTTGCTCTTGAGATAATCCCTTCTGTAAACTGCTATAATCAAGCCAGGGATAATCCTCTTAGGATAATTGACTGCTAATAGCATTGCTTTTTATAACACCCCTGACTCTCCCACCTAATCCAACTGGCTTGCAGTTCCTGACTGGATTAGTCACTGTGTTTTTTCCCCTTGAACAGTGAGTAACCTTTGAGGAAATCCTGCCGACATTTCACAGTCCGCACTATGCTTACGTTGTGTCAATGTCAGTGGACGGCAGTGTGGCACCGGATACTTTTTGACGTGTGAAGTTCCTTTTCGAGGAAACTATTTCATTATTTCAGTGTTGCAGCTTGGTTCCGTGTCTTGTGCTTAGAATTGCAACGATTTCTGTGGATATCTGTGAGGGAAAGAGCAAGTTTTGATCACACACAGTTTTCCAGTTGTACAAACACTATTTGTACCGATCCAGTGCTCCCAGACGGTTCAGGAATATCACGACACTTTTGGATTTTGGATTTTATTCGATGTTCTGACCATCTGTAGATGTATACACCCTGTGGATATAGTCTTGCACATTGTACATCGATTTAAGTGCTTTTTCGACTTGACCTTAATCACACAACTAAGAACCAGCAGAAGTTCATTTGTGGGATCATCGCAACTTGATTGAACCTGTAAAATTGCCAACTGCACATTTTGTTGTGTGTGTATCTCGGGCAAATTACTTAAAGTGAATCATCAACTGTGAATTCTACACGGGTGAAAACAACGCAGTACATGTAATTCTACAGTGATAATAACTGCTTGTCAAATTATGTTGGTGCCACTTCAATTAACATGGATAATAATAATCTCTGAGTGTATGTTGTCGGCTGTTCCACCATACATGTATGTAACCAGCATGCACATGTTGTAAAACATCTGGACCATCGCGGTTGCCTTGATGAAGCATTCAGTTTACATTACGCCGTGTTAGAAACACGTCAGTGATTTCAGCTTCAATATTGGATGTGATACGTAGAAACATTGTGCTCATGCACGTATAATAATCGCTTTGTGTGCAACATCCGTACGATATTTTCGACTTCAATCTTCAAGACTGGTTTATATAGTATACCAGTGTGCTTAATTGTTGTGTATCTGTGAATAAACGGATGCATCTCCGCAGACCTTTTGTTGTCAAACAACGGTAACCGCAATCATCTAGAACTCTCCGCAACACACCATGGATGATTTCTATGTAAGAAGCGAGACAACCCGTGACATACTCAGTCTACCGGGGAAATACTTGAGTCCTACCGGTACATCCTTGAGTTTTGACGATTTTGGCTCGTCGGCGAGTTCCTTAGAGCGTAGTCTTTCACCTCTTAGCTTTTGCAGCGGTGTCAGTGATTTTGGCAGTAACTGTAGCTATTTAGACTCTGGTCTTGATCTTAACGGGACATGTGAGTATCGCGTGTTGTGATTTTTATTTGCAGTACTTTGTAACTTTGAAACTGTTTTTTCCACTGATTACATAAAATGTAGTTGGCCATATAGAAGTTTTTTAAAAAGAACCTGACTCTATAGTGTGTGTGTGAACATACATGTATTTGGAGGACCTGAGGAGTGTTAGAGTTAATAGTAGAGTAAATTGTGACACATGTCCACTATCTTTTCTTTAACACCACTGAGTGAAAAATGTTCCTTGATTGATTAACACTTTTCCTATTCGTTTGTGTTACATTTTGATTAAACCCTTTCCATGTCACCTCAAAAGGTCAACTATCAAAATTGCCATGTACGCATTACACCCAGTAAGCCATGTACGCCCAGTAAGACTCTGAGCTCCCTTATTTTCATGAGTTTAACTTGACCAAGATTACATTGTATTGCACTTCTGACTTTTGAAGAAAATTTGAACAATTTTGAAAGTAACAAACTTAAACTGATTATTATTATCCGTCTGTATCTATTATTTCTAGGCTCTTCGAGCACATCGCATGAGATCCGCAGCCTTCCCGTGGCCCAGGTCACTCCATCAAAGGCCGAGCAGAGCCCACCCAGAAAAACCACACATCACAATCCCCCGTCCACACTCCACATCAGAACGCATCATTCGGATTATGCCAATCTGCCATCATCGAGTTACGCGCCGTACGATCCAACGACCAATGAGAAGTTTGTTTCCTTGGACGCAACTCTGAGTCAGACGCTCATAGTGCCCGACGCAATGAAACAAAAAACGCCCCCACGAAGCCATCACTATGATACAGAACGGGAAACTATGACACCCCATATTGCGAAAATAGTGTCGCCGAGCGGTTTAGGGGGCGGTCTTTTCCACAAACATTCGCCAGTGAAATCGGACGCATACACAGGGAGTATCTACTCGGCGTACTCGCCAAAAAAAGACACTCACATGGGAATGGGTGGAAAAACATCACTGGATTATTTAGATAAACCAAGTTTGGGTACTTCAGCGTACCTGGCCAGTTTGAAGTCGCATGACCTGACACAGTGGCAGCAACAACTGCAGCAGCAACAGCAGCAGATGCAGCAGCAGTTGGAACGATTGCACCTCTCTCAACCGGTACGCTGTTTTGCTCCTAATTTATTTTCTTGTTGCATTTGAGGCCGTTCCGGTTACGAGCGTATATTGGAAATTGGAAAACGGGGTTTTTAGAAAGGCATGTTGTCACACTATTTGTAACCCTTTTTGGGCCTAAGTTATCTCTTCAGAACAACTGAAACTGATTTCTTTTATTTTGAGACCAGACAAAGGTATTTTCTGGAAAATATGGTCTGTGTTTTCAAAATGCCCCCTTTACCGTGGAAAGACTGATGTGTAAGCACTGTCAATTAGGGAAAGGTATTTTGGCTAAAGCGGGCCTCCCACTGTGCGATTTTTGCCATGAATTTCCTTCGAATTGGTACCATTGCCAGAGACTCTCTATAGACTCCACACAGAATCGTACCCAATCGTAGGAATTTCGTGGCAAAAATCGCACAGTGGGAGGCCCGCTTAAGGGAGTTGGCCAAGGGAGTTGGCCAAGGGAGTTGGCCAAGGGAGTTGGCCAAGGGAGTTGGCTAAGGGCAATTCCAGAAGAAAATTAAAGTCTTACTTTTGGAGATGATATCAAAAGGGCACCAAGGCCCTGTGCAACAGGCCACAGCCTCCGTGGCATCTCTGAATTTCATCTCATGAATAACATTTGAATGTTTCATTCTATCCCACATCAGACCGTCCAGCCAACGTACCCTTACACCGGGTCCTACCCTACATGTACATCACTTGCAGCGTTACCAGACGTTCCCCACTATGGCCATAATATGGGGAAAATGGAGGGCATCATACGAGCCAAGGACAACCTGCTTGATGAAAAGAACTTGGTCATTGAAAGGTAGGAGGGGGTGGTTGACGGTTAACAAAAAATTATTTGAATTTGAATTCCTCTAGACCGATATATCTGGTTACGAATGAGCCCAAGCTCAGGTTTTTACAGTAAAAAAGCACAAGGGGGTCTTTTTATAAATTAGGGGTCCAATGTTGGTGTTCCCCGTTACATTTTACATCTCGTTTTTGTAAATTCAGGACACATTCTTTAAATACTTTCCATCTCAAAGAGTGAGTACATAAAGTACAATTCATAAAAAAAATGGGTTAAAGGCCATTTTAATTATTTTTGTACGAAAAATAACACATATCAGGTGTAACTGGGGACACTAAATGTCACACTTTTGGACCCCTAACAGATATAGTAATATTTGTACAGCATTTCTCACAGAAGCAAGATGTATCTTGTCTGTAAGGCCTCCGCGAAACTTGTACAAACATGACCTTCATTGTTAAGGTGCTAAATTTGTAACATACAATTTTGGCTGTTTTTTGGTTTGTCAGGCAAAAGTTAGAGTTGGCCCACGTCCAAGAGCAGATGCGACAGAAACAGGCCCAGGAGCGGCAGTACATGTACACCAGGGTACATGATGATAAGGGTGATTTCCTTCTCATGAAAGTTCAGGTAAAGTCCATAACTAATAAGTATATCATGATAAAACTTTCAACTCAAGATTTTTAATTTTATATAAATTGTTAATCTCTTTTCACAATTCCCTTTCTCCCTCTACTCTCTTTCTTAGAAATCCTGATCTCATTTAGTTCACCCTCCAGCACCAGAACTCCCCTTTGTTCCTCTAATTGTCTTTCCACTCCAACCCATCTTTCTGCCTGACTGCTTCTCTGTTGTGTTTCTCCCATAATCATATTGTTTTCACACGCCCTAGTCATATTGCCTTAAGCGAACACTCTGCTGAAATTACAGGTCACTAATTTTACAGTCGATTTAAATATATCAGTAGTGTACTGTATATTTGGTGATTTCTCAAGATATTACGAAAAGAAGGTGATATACAAATCTATTTCATCTTGATGCAGACTTCTTAGCAAACGTGACCATGAGACTAGTCTTGGACTCTGTAACTATTTCTTGTGTGATTGTTATCCTACAGGAGTACCAGTACGAGAACGCTTCGCTGAAAGCCCAGCTCGCTGAGAATTCATCCAGTAAAGCAGTAGAGATTGAACAACTCAACAAGAAACTTGGGTGAGTCTTGGCAATCTACTCTTTAGGGAGCTTCCGATACGGGACAGTGCAGATAAATACAGCACGGTCCTGTTTACAGACCGGATGCTATTTCAGCCACTAACCGTTCAAAAAATCAACAGGACGTAGGGATGTTTGGTTTCGTGCATGCGCAGATTGATTTTTCGCTCAGTTTACCATCTCTTTGTCTACCGTCCTGAAATCGAAAGCTCACTATTAACTTTTTCACTACGTCGCGCCGCTCACAGTGGCTCAAGAAATGTTGACTTCCGGCCAGAAAGCTGCTGCCAGCAGCTTGCCTTTACACATAAA
The DNA here is from genome assembly GCA_037783545.1 of Henricia sp. BOLD:AAB3569. NCBI lineage: Eukaryota > Metazoa > Echinodermata > Asteroidea > Spinulosida > Echinasteridae > Henricia > Henricia sp. BOLD:AAB3569. The sequence continues at coordinate 33,428 of JBBELK010000836.1, read as the reverse complement.
CAAACGGTGGCCTTCAATTAATTATGTCACAGACCTTGAAAAAATCTTGATGTGAAAGAGTTTAACCACTCGGCCATGGTGGGATACCGTAATGTTTCATGTCTACAAACAATGTATTGCAACTTAACAATAAGATCAGAAATTAATTAAACTTCGGGGAGGCTAAATGTTTGTTTTGCCCTTTTCTGACGTGAATATGATGGCAATTTGTTTCCTCTTCACAGTGAAACCGAGTACAAGCATGAGCAGCTGAAACAAGCCTTGAAAGAGGCTAATGAGTCAAAGATCAAGGAACGCAAGGAACTTGTGAAAAAGGTGGGAGTTTGAAAACTTTTATAAACCTACCCAAAGTTGTGGAAATTTTGTTTTTACTTTATCTTTATTTTGTGAGTTGGTTGCTTACCTTGGTGAGACATGGTGATGCCGCTAACTATATTTATGTCTATTCGTTTACCTTTTTTGGAGAGTACCTTGATTTTCCTTAGAGTATTCTCTATATTAGTTGAACCTCATTGGTAAGAGTTTGTTGAGACTTTGCAGATTACCTTGTTATAACAGGAACCTTGTATTATCAGGAATGAAGAACAAAGGGGTTGGGACCTTGAATTGTCCTTGTTATAATATCTATAAGCTTGAGTGACATTTTGAAGGCCAAAAAAAAAAAATATTATATGACTATCATCTCCAGCAATCACCTTTGTTGATCACTTTTATTGTTCCTGGTCTCTTGTTTCTTTTATGCATGTAATATTTTACTTGAGTGGGTTTTTTAAGACAAAATATAAAATTTTTCTTGACTGATCTCTTCCCAGATGAACCAGTTGGAGGAAAATGACGACGGCACCAAGACCAAGTATAGTCGTCTTAAAGACAAATATGAAAAACTCAAGAAACGTGTTGGTAGCCTTGAAAGGTACATGGGTGACTTGCCTACTGCGGAACAGCATCTCAAGAACACTGAAGTCATATCCTTTTCATCATTAGTATTAAGACATCTCCTGTAATATACTGGAGGTTGTGGGTTCGAGTCCCACCTGAATCTGTGCTTTTTATACTCGAAGCACCGATTCATCATTGTTGCCTGCATTGTGTCGCCATTTTTGTGATGGCTTGTGAGGCATAGCAACAGTAACGGGTCGAGTTTGGCACGCTGTTCTTGACGCGGGTAATTTGTTCTCGATGGATAGGTGGTGTGTGATCCTGTCCTAAGTGTAGTGTTCTCGGGTCGTGTTCGTGTCGTTTGGGCATGAGAACGAGTTGACCCATGTCAAAAACATACTGCCCCAACAGGTCGGGATTAATTGGGCAATATCAGAACTATGAATTAACCTGGACATAATCCCTATACTGCCTGAAACTGCCTGGCACTCTATGCTTTTATTGATTCTTCAGTAAATAAATACAATTTATTACAATGAAATACAATGGCTTCGGGTTAATTACAGTTAAAGAAAGAAAGTTAGGAAATTGTAGTTTGCTATTCCTTAACTTAATTTTCTGATTACATCAAGACTCTTTGTGAGAAGGACAAATTGCTGAAAGAGCGGATCTCACAGCTAGAGGCTTCGTTAGCTGAGGCTAGAAACACCGTGCGAAGCCGAGATATTACAATCAGTAAACTGGAGAGTCGAGAATCTGACTTGCAGATTGAACTGGACAGGTAACACATCATTGACTCTTTGGTCTCAAATCAATCAATTATCCAACCTGTTATTTTCCACCTGTTCTATCATGTCAAATGGCTATCTTTAGATGGATTTAAATCCATAATTCCTATGTACAATGTATTTTTAAATTTTGTTAATTAAGTCTTTTGGGTTGAGAACTGACAAAATACCCCGTTGTCTTGTGTTCCTTTAGTCTCAGAAAAGAAGCAAGTCGCCTGCAGTCCGTCCTAGGGGCCCCTAAAGATTCCGATCCCTCGGGTTTCAAACTGTTCAGCCGCACGGCCATGGAGGAACTTGTACAGGAAAGAGACGAAGCGAGGACAGAGATTGATAAACTCAAAAAGGTATGTTCAATTCAATTCAATTCAATTCATTTATTCGTATATAAAAATGGATATTTGATTTTAGCCTGCTCAGCTAAAAAAAATACATATAAAATACATACATCACACAAACATTAAAAAATACATTTAAATACACTTAAACAAATTAAAAATCAGTACAAACCACTTCCTGACATTTCACTCACAAAATCAAGGACAAGACGGATGATTACAGACCAATCATGTTCAAGGTATGAATGGCTTGGGGAACAAAGGAATTATTAAACTGATTTCTGTTGCACTTAAAGACAACGATAACACATGTTGAATGGGATGAGCTCAAATACAGAATGTAATGGGTGGGATGGGTCGTTGACAATGACACATGCTTTTCTGACGATGACTCGGACGACTTTCAACAAAGGGTATTGACCCCCTTCGAACACGTGCAAATACGACATTTTGGGAGTCAAATAATGCTGAGTCATTGTGGAAGCAATGTGCGTGCGCGCTGTGTGTGTCTCTGGTGGGCGTAACGCGGTTTAATTCACCAATGGGAGCCTTAGCATTGCGCGTTATGAACGCGCGCGCACATTGCTTCCACAACGACGCGGCATTATTTGACTCCCAAAATGACGTCATTGGTACGAGCTCAATAGTTGGTTATTGCTAAACCAACTATTTGGATCAGGAAGTAATGAGCAGGATGTTTGGTAGTTTCACTCAGCTTGGAAAGTAACAAGCTGAATATTGGTTTTAATGCAGCACAGTTTCGTTTTCATGAGCAACACTAAGCTTGGGCGATATTTGTTGGAATCAATTTCAATTCCACTTTCAATTTTATTCGTATTCGATTTCATCTTCGAAACAAATGTGGGGTCTAAAATTAGGACGTTTTCCTCTCAGTAACTTTTCCTGAGTCCAGCGGTTACTTTTTCTGGCCAACTTCTGCCCAGGAAAATTGACCAGGTAACTTTTTCCGAGACGATAAGTCCAGTGCGGACACAGCGAGTCTGTAAAAGCGCTCTGGAAGCGTACGTCTGGGGTGTGAAGGTCAAACTGCGAAGGGACAAAACCTCCCAAAAAAACAAGTCCAATGCGGACACGGCTAAAGAATTTATTTCTTTAAAAAATGAAATTCTGGCTCCAATTCCCAACTTTTAAGAGGATTCACCCAGAACATTCTGAAATGTTCTAGTCTCTGATTCAAGCTGTTTATTTTCTCCAGATGGTCGAGAGCAAACACAAGCAGCTTAAGGCACTGCAGGCACAATACCAGAAATCCACAGTTATGCTGGAGGAGAGACTACTGCAGGAAGAGGATACATTGACAGCCTTGAGAGAGACTATCCACTCCAAGGACAATGACCTCAGGAAAATGAAAGACTCAATGGATGCGGTATGCAACTTGAAACTTGACATTTTACCATCAGTAATTACCGCCTCTTTTGTGGCACCTGGGATCGATTTCACAAAAGTTAAGATGAGTTAAATGTGTCCTAATTCCCATACCGACGTCCCAATATAATAAGAGTGACCCTTCCTAAGATGCGTCCTAGCAGTTTGTGAAATCGGCCCCTAGTCATGTATTTAAATCAAGTAACAGGTCTCACCAGTTAGTACAAATTATCAACTAACCACTGAGACCTGGGATCGATTTCACAAAAGATTAAAATCAAGATTAGAATCGAGATTAAAATCGAGATTAGAATCGAGATTAGAATGGAGATTAGAATGGAGATTAGAATCGAGATTAGAATCGAGATTAGAATCGAGATTAGAATCGAGATTAGAATCGAGATTAGAATCGAGATTAGAATCGAGATTAGAATCGAGATTAGAATCAAGATTAGAATCAAGATTAGAATCAAGATTAGAATCAAGATTAGAATCAAGATTAGAATCAAGATTAGAATCAAGATTAGAATCAAGATTAGAATCAAGATTAGAATCAAGATTAGAATCAAGATTAGAATCAAGATTAGAATCAATTCCAGTCCAAATTCTTCACCACAGACATCACATTTGCCATTTTGTTTTATACAGCTTGCCCAGCAGAGTCAGGAACTGTACGAACACAACATGAACGTCCAGGAACGTAACCAAACTTTAGAGAAGATCGCGTCATCTGACGTAATGCAGACGAGTCATCAACTGATTCAGGAGCTTGGAGATTGCGTCGGTGAGCTACACGGACTGGTTCAAGTCTGTACACAGACCGCTGAAGGACAGGAGCCTAATGTGTCTGTGCTGCTTCGATTCAGAGGTTAGATATTTAATAATTATAATAATAATGATTAGATTTGTAAGAACTCTGGATGCAGCAATAGGGCGACATTTCGGGAAGCCTCTCCCCGGGGACCACCGAAATTTCGGCAAGAGTCACTCAAATTGACACCTTATTTTTCTACCCGAAGCTTCCAAAGATGGTTACAGACCTAAGAGAGACAGTTCTAGACCTAATAAAAATGGTTCTCGATTTAAAAAAAATGGTTTTTGACCTTAAAAATTATTTTTAAAAACAAAAATATTAGGGCGACACCAAAATGTCGCCCTATTGAGCGTGTCGCCCTAATATACCTTTTTTACACACAAATTGTTGCCCTATCCTAGCATCCATAGTTTTTGTATAGCGCACATATCCACCCTGCAGGGTGCTCAAGGCGCTGTTACCATGATTACCGCTGCCATCAGGGAATCACCAGAACCATTTCGCTTCAACTAGGTGGCTGCTGGCCAGGCGCACAACCGTATCAGCAGTTAGATTGTGGCATTCCCCCTACAGGGTACTCCTGGCACTGTTACCATGATTACCGCTGCCATCAGGGAATCACCAGAACCATTTCGCTTCAACTAGGTGGCTGCTGGTCAGGCGCACAACCGTATCAGCAGTTAGATTGTGGCATTCCCCTTAACAGCTTCCCATATATCGCTTGGGTTGACGAGGCAACTAGGATTAAGTGCCTTGCCCAGGGACACAGACAAGTTGGTCGAAGTGGGGCTCGAACCCCCAACCTCTGATTGGGAGTCCCGCTTCATACCCACTAGACCACACGCGCTCCCAAGTGATTTAGTTCGCTGGTTGAATCTTGATAATACTACGTATTAAAAAAAAAACATGTCCTACTTTTGATCTTGAATAACTTTTTCATTTTCCAACGGATTTTAACCAAAATTTTACATCATGCAAACAAGGCTTGACAAATTTTATTGAGTGAGTTTCATTAGTTTTGATGAGGAGAGTGATATTTTATAGCCATACTAAAAAAACGTCAATTTCAGAATACGCCACTTTCAACTTGGCCTCCTCCACTGTCGATACTCCGCTGGAGACTGGTGGAATGTGCATGCTGTAACAGAAAGCTTCTGAAGAAATGCAGGATCGTCCCTACTTTATTGAAAATCATCTCGATCATTTCGCGCAACTCAACAAGAGGTGCAAGGGGACCTCAGACATAGACAATTGTCTTGACAATGGAGGATGCAAAGTCGAAAGTGGCAAATTCTGAAATGTAGGGTTTTATTCAATAAAACCATGTAAAGACTCCATTCAGGTGATTTTTTTTTGGGGAAATTTCAAGACTAACTAATCAACATGGTCTTTCTCTCAATCAGCTCCCAGCCTGAGCAGCCACGACCTGCAGGGTGCGGAGAGCGATTCCCTCACATCAGATCAACTGAAGGCCAGGTTAAAACAAGTTAAGGAACTACGCGCAGAGATCGACAGACTACGAAGCCTGGTGTCTAATAAATATGCTGAGGATATGGGAAACGAGTGCATAACACAGTAAAGGATTGGTCACCAAGGGAGACAGGGAGCTAGACTGTCAATTTATACATAACAGGGTTGTAGTCGAGTCCTCACAAGCCTTCACAAGTCCAGCACAAGTCCACTGGTTCTTAATTCAAGTCACAAGCTATTCAAATGAACTCCAACAAAGGCATTCTTTTGTGCGTGTTCATCCTTTGCTTCTTGTTACTGGACTTGTGACAGACTTGTGATTTTATCGGCTCTGGACTTGTGATGGACTCGACTACAACCTTGATACATAACACATAGATATGAACAATGTCTGAACTGTCTATGCCATTGTCTTTGTCTTAAATTAAGCCTTTAGCTATGATGCTGCATTCTTGTATAATGTATTTATGAATTTCCTATAAATAAATGATCTCGGTTCATATCCTAATCAGGAATCGTATGATTTTTCTTTCAAGCTGTATCTGTAAATACAATATTTATTTAGGGATTAATTGTTCAGTGGATTAATTTAACTTTACGTGAACTACTGCAAGTCCCGGGTTTTGGCCTGTGGCATTGTACAGAGATACCAACATTTGGATGTGTAGTTTAAACTTTAAAGTCCCATTGTATCATTTGCGATGAGCCAATTTTGTTTTTCATGAGTTGACAACAAAAACCTTACTCAAAGTGTTGATAGCAATGGTAACAAACACAGCATGGATTTATTTCTGTCCAACATGGTATTTCATGCTGGAAATTGACAACCGAAGGTGGTTTTCAAAAAATTCTAGTGCACAGGACCTTTTTTACCATTCACTTGTACACCAAATCTATATATAGATTTTCAAGGTTTTCTGAAGCATTGATGCATCTATGTAGCTAAAATATCTTCAGGCTAGTTTACCAACATTCTTCCTTAGATATGTTACACTCTTATTCCTCGAATCTGTAAACATTTTTATCTTGCAAATGATACAAAGGGCCTTCAAGTCTTCAGCTTTTGATTTGTTTTTGTATGGCTATATATACACATACAAATACTTACATGGTCTCTAAAAGGTGAATATACCACAGGTCTATAAATGCACCGCATTTCCCATTGCAGGACCTTGCATTTTTTCAACCAATTTGTATTTTGCTAAAACAACGTAACAATGAAAAACAATGAAAAATACAGAAAAAGCTGGTTGTCAGGGTAAATTTATTGAAAATTTTATAACTTTTCTTTTATACATTGTGTAAGACAAGAGTTTAAAATATCAAAATACTGGTTATTCCAACTATATAAAGAGATAACTTCCTTTTAAGGACTTTGTGCAAAGATTTATAGTAATTAGTGTCTTTAAAATAGCAGTCATTATGCAAATCGTTTTGGAAGTTCATTCCACATAATATTTCCATTGGTTGTGTAAAAACAACTACTTTTCACTTTTCTAGAAAAGAAATCTATGTATATTTTTGTCAGTCAAGTTTTTCATAGGGAAGGCTTAGCCAAGGTTTTGGTGTAGGTATGTTGAATAAAAGCTTGTTTTCCAGGAATTCTCAAATGTGCTGAAGATATTTGCTAGTGGCCTATACGATGTTGTTTATTTTCCGAATTTTCGGAAAGAAAATGTGATGTCTATAGACCGTATCGAATAGCCGCCATTTTGTGGGGCAGTTTCTTTGTTTTTTTGAGGACATGCATGGTTGCACATATTGTGCTACCATTGTTGAACGGTTTAAGTAACAAAAGGTGGCCCACGAAATAGCGGATATTCGATAAGGTCTATACGATTGTTTTTTCGAACTTTCTAAAAAAGGAAATGTGATGTCTATACACTATATTATAGAGTGCAGACCTGGGCCCAATTTCATAGAGCTGCTTAAGCATGAAAAATTGCTTAAGCATGAAAAACGTTGCTTGATAAAGTGAGGTTACCGGCAAAAAGTTCATGTAATAGCAATTGTGGTACGACCAGTGTTACAGGACTGTTTCATTACCATGACAATCGCATGAAAATTTTGCTGGTAACCTCACTTTATCAAGCAACGTTTTTCATGCTTAAGCAATTTTTCATGCTTAAGCAGCTCTATGAAATTGGCCCCTGGGTTGTGCATCAAGTCTCTGGGCCTTAATCCAACTCCAACAATAGCAGTCTTTTGTGCGTGTTCATCCTTTGCTTCTTTGTTACTGGACTTGTTCGGGACTTGTCACTGACTTGTGATTTTATCAGCTCTGGGTAAGAATTTAGTACTCGGACGTCACTAATTTTGCCTTCAAATGATTTATTATACATCAATAAGTGCAAATCTAATGAAGAAACCAAAATTTAGAGGGAAAAAATATGGAGAATTTACTAGGAAAAACTTAGAATATTTCTGAGTTGTCCTATAGGCTTAGTGCATGAGGGCTTATGTGACGTCCGACTTGTAAATTATTTCCCAGCTCTGGACTTGTGAAAGACTTGTGTTGTGATGGACTTGACTACAGCCCTGGTGCAGACGCCCTGCGCATTTTATTCTGTGGAAATATGGAGCTCATCACATACAGCCCGACAGGGATGGACTGTAAACGGGTAAGTACTAAGTAGAATAATACAAACCATATATAATATATTTAATTTTATTCATTTCTTACTCGATATTGATAAGGACCACTTTTTTTGGCAATATTGCATCATAGAGCAAGGAAACTGTCTCCTTGCTCTATGATTGCATGCACCACATCACCTAACGGGTACAACTGACCCCAACATGTACATATAAATGGGAGGATTGGGAACCAATCTAGTAAGGTGCATTTTTTGTCCAAAATTTTTTCATGCAGTTCATTAAAATATATATTTTTCTGTTTATTTATTCATTCAGATTTCATTCATAAAAATATGCATAATATCCGGGATTTTTCCGTTGCAAATTTAAAGACCCTGTCACACTTGGTATTCATCCGCAATTCTTATTGTCTTTACTTTCAAAAGTTTATTGCATTTGTGTTGATAAATTTAAACATAAATACATGTGAATTAATTTGTTTGTATAATTTTTAAAGATCCTTTAAAGAACCGTCAGCAGAGTGCACTACTTTTTGTTTACAAACGCGGAGTAGTTTGTTTACTTTAGGGTCGTCGTACGTCCGTTTAAATACTCGCTGCCGCCCATGTGTTCAATTCACGCAGTTAAAAACAGTAGAATTTCGTCAGTTTTAGACAAAATGAGGAAGTTAGCTTGCAAATATTTGATATCCAAAAGATGAGATAACTGATGGAAATATGTCGGAGTTGTTGAAAAGTCTGTAAAATTGTCTGTTTCGTCGTGAACCGCTTCCAAAATTTGAGCCAGGAAGTGCATTGAGTTTTGAGAGACGTCAGTCAGTGCATGCAGTGCACTGGCACTGTCATCAAAATGTTCCTGTTTTCGGCCATGTTTTTTTTTATTTTTATGCGCTGAACAGGATGGCGAAACTATATTTGATTCCATGAAATAACCGCAATATCAGTGTTTTGTAGTCATGTTTCGAACATGGATAGCCATCTTGTTGGGGTTTTGGTCGTCGCTTTACTTGGCAGATGCATTTATTAAGGTACAAAACTTAAGCTTTGGCTAATTAACTTTATTTAATTAGAGTGGATTCACATAGTATTTTTCACGCATGATGTCGTGCCATTATCAGCGTTTACGCCCCCAGCCGGTTACGGATTGTTTAAGACTGGCCAAACCCACTTTTAATCCATTCATAAAGCCAAACGAAATAAATGGTGTGTTTGCGGTAACCCGACCTAGGCCTACCTGGAATTGTTGAGGCCAAATTGCCAACCTCAAACCTTTTATTGCCGATTTTCAAGTTGATAATTTTAAATGAGCACTATTTGCAATAAATTCCAATCAACATAATATTTTCTATACACGGTACATGTACTTGAACTTGAACATGGTAATGATGGTTAATAATAATAATAGTGTTGATAGTGAGTTTCAAACATTGCAAAACAACACGCAAATGCACTAAACTGAAATATGTAAAAACAAATGACAAAATAAAATTATTTTCCTACCTACCTACCTGGATTTTGTTTAGGCCGTTACCTTAAACACACCATTTATTTTGTTTGGCCTAAATACCTTTTTGTGTAAATGAGTCAAACTCAATTACCAAAACTAGCCTGTCGTTTTGCCATGTTTTGTATTTACTTTGTCCTTCATCGCATTGTTCGTTCATACTGCTAACTGTGCATTTAGCAGGCGTGTTGTACGCGCACGCACACAACCGGGTTGATTTCGTCACGGTACACATTTTGCTTTCGGGAACGTGCAGTTTCTGTGTGCGTGTTCCATATGCGCCGACTAGGATGCAGGCACAAACGCGAGCCAGCCGGTCGGTATTTATCACTGGTATTTATCGTCCGTTTAAGACTGGCCACGTGATGTGCTCTCGGCCAATAGGGATGCGTAAACTGTCTAAGGTATTTATGAATGCAAGTTAAAGGAAGTACGTCAGTACACAGATGCTCAAAGGCTGATTTATTTGAACATTATTTGAGATCCTGTGCACAATACCTATGGGACTCTCCTGGAAATATTTAGTAAAGGTTGTTTCAATAGTCCGTCACTAACTTTTGTTTATTTTCACATAGTTTCAATTTTTTAAAATGCAAAATCTGATTTTGTTTCATCCCACTTTGCTCAGTCCAACAGACGCTGCGGCCAACAATACGTCAAGGCACAGGAACGCTACGGAATTCAAGTTAGCATTGGCCAAGTCCGATGGTACACGACGTGTTTCAATCGTCTCTTTTTACGGATCGGCCAATGGAAGCCACGATTCTCCCAGCTATGGTTCCAGATAGGAGCCTTTATGGGCGTTTTGATGATGGTTGTATCGGTTTGTCTGCTCGTGTCAACGCTTGTTCAAGCTTCGACCAAGGAATCACCAGAACAGGTTTTGACTCCTGTGGTAAGTACAGTAGAACTATTCTACACAGTTTAGTGTTGCATTCCCCCAAATTTCAATGTATTCTGAAATTTAATTTGCAGTCCTATTTCATGTTAGTGTTTCAAAAACCTTTAAAATGAGGTGTCTCTCATTGCCAGAGGGTTCTTGGAACTATTCAAATCAGACTGCCAAATTTTTTGTTAATTTTTTGCTCAATTCTGGTTTTTTAAAGTGGAAATTGCCGATACATGTTTTTCCGGTGTTGTTTTTGGTGAAATTTTATGAAAACAATTTAAATCCAAAATCTTCTGTGTAACTAAAAGACTGTATTTCCTTTTTTTGGTCGGTGTTTACAGCGATGCAGACAATTCTTGGCTTTACTATAGTTTATTCTCCAAACAAATTAGACCCGTTTGATATTTTTAACCCTAACCCTGCTCAATCCTCCAAAATCAATATGATTTTACATACACCCGAGGGGGTTAGGGATAATGAAGCAAATTGTTGTGACCAAAAAGAACCTCTAAACTTTTGCATTATTGTGGCCCTACCCGACTTTACCTTGTCTAATAATTAAAGATGCTTTTCCTTGTCTAATAATTAAAGATGCTTTTCCTTTCAATTCCTTAGATGCCTGGTGTAAACCTCCCCCTTCGTCAAGTCACCTATTTCTTTACTGTGTTATTTGTAAGTGCTGTCTGGCATGAGTTGGGTCATGCCATCGCGGCTGTTAGGTAAGTTCTCTTCTTGTTAAGTAGGCTTATTTTTGCATTATCTGTAAAAATATTTGTTGTGCACCCCACCTGTCTCAACTATAGTTAAAGACTCTCAAACGCCAAGTTGGGTCATTTAGGGGTCAAAGTTGTCAACATTTTCATGGTTCTATAAAGCGTAGGAGGGGGCAGGCGGGGGGTCGTCAAGGGTCACATAGGACTTTGCATGCACTGTAAAATATTGACATTTCATGGTACTGACAGAAATTATTTTATAAGTTACGATTCGTGATACAGAAATTGTTTATTTAAAAAAATGCACCCTCAAATGAATTCCAATGTTTGTGTTCCAGGGAGCAGGTTCGAGTGAATGGTTTTGGCATGTTTGTGATGGCCATGTATCCTGGAGCCTTCGTGGACCTACACACAGACCAACTACACGCCATTTCGCCCGCCAGACAACTCCGAATCTACTGTGCTGGTATTTGGCATAATATCGTCCTAGTAATTGCAGGAATTGCTGTGTTCTACATGCTGCCGTATCTACTCAGCCCGCTTTACTTTACGGGAACTGGGGTTGTTGTGACTGAAGTTCTTCAGGTTTGTAAACCAAAGCAGAAATACTGTATTTCTGTTTCGGTTATAACTCTCATTGTAGCGCTCTTCAAGGGATCATACTAATGGGAGCCTTACATTTATAGACCAATCCGGTAACTATTAAGGTCTCCTTCCCTGTATTTCCGCCATAGCTGGGGGGCGTCCAGTGCATGGGCTGTGCGTTTGGTGTTGCTGTTAAAACGAAAAGCGCTCATCTATTACATGCACGAACGCGTCCCCTCCGCGTGCACGCGACGCGCCTCCTTCGCGTACACGCGACGCGCCCACCTTCGCGTTCACAACCCTACAAAGACGCGCAACTTGTTCGAAGTAAACAAATGCAGCTTCAGCAACAGCAGAAACATACAGTTCATTCAGTGGAAGTCCCCCAGCTATGGCGGATGTACAGGGAAGAAGACCTGGAAAGCACAACAACCAATGCTTACACAACGAACTTAAAAAATGAGCTTTATATCAGGACTGCATTAAAAATACGTGAACATTACAAACTTTGCAACATTTGCCAACAACAGGTACCTGTCTTTTTATAGACGAGTGCACAAAATCATTGTAACTAGTGCCCAACATTGGCAATGGAACGCAGCCCAGGGACCGTTATAACGAGAGTTTACTGTATGATCTTTTTAATTTCTATCTTTTCATGTCCAGCTAACTTGACAGGTCCACAGCAATATGTTGACTTTCCTGGGAAAGATTACTACGCACGAACACAAGTTAAACGTGTCACTATCCTTTGCGATTTACCGGCCTATCGGCCCACATCATACTAGGAAGGTGGCACTTGAACATTTCGGGCCAGTCTAACTGTACACCAAACGACCGAGGAAACGCATCCGATGGTCCGGTGTTCGATTGGCCAGTAAATCGCAAAGGTGTGCATCAGGCTTTAGATAGATTCTTGGTTGTTCGTAAGTAAAACCGTGACATTTTTCCCTCTTAATTTTGCGTTTTTTGTAGAGCACTCTTTTACATTGTCAGTTTACTGTTATGATTGTCGATTGTAGAATTCGCCTGTATCAGGCCAGAGGGGATTGGCTGCCGGTAGTCATGTGACCAGCATCAATGGCTGTCCTGTCTACAACACGGCTGACTGGAGTCGGTGTCTAAGCTCGGCGGTGTTTTATCCACAATCTGGGTTCTGTGTTCAACTTGGTAAAGTTCAGCAGCTTACCCGAGATGTGCCATGTAAGTCAACTGTTTGTGTTAGATTGGAACGTGGGAACTCTAATGTGCTGTACCAGGGATCGTTTTCACACGGATTAAAGGAGTGCGTTCAGAAAAACAGATTTGGTTTTAAAGGCAGTATACATCATTGGTAATCTCGAAAATCAGAAATGCTCACAGATTTACGCCTAACTTACACAATATAAACATGATGACCGTAGAAAACTTCCCCTGGAATGGTTTTGTCTGAAGTGCTATAGTCTTTGAGAAATGAGTAAAACCATTAGTTTTCGTCTCATGAGACGAAAATTCATTTCGCCCCAAAACCATTTCGCCCAAGTGCCATTTCGCCCCAAACCACTTCGCCCGAGTGCCATTTCGCCCCAAATTACTTCGTCCAAACACTACATCGCCAAATTCCACTTCATGCACAGGCCGTGGTTCAGGGCGAAATGGTTGAGGGCGAAGTGGTTTTGGGGTGAAATGACTGCAAACCCTTTTTTGACTGTTTTCTCAATCACACAGGGGGATAAAACTGTTTGTAACAGTTTACCAATCATGTATACTATCTTTAACCTAGCAATCATATAAAATACCTCCCCAAAAATACTATTCATGAGAAGAAAACAGGAAATTTGCAGCATGGTTGGTGTGATCACTGCAGTTCTTTTTGGAATAGATAAAATTAGTTTACAAAACATCAGTAGTTTTTTTTACGATATCTCTGAAAATATATTGATTAAGAACACGAAATTTCAGAATGGTAATGAGAAAAATTTGACGAATTATATTTTATCAAAATCTCAACACCCATTGGAAAAATGGGGGGTTGAAAATGTGATCTGGACATGCTCCCTTAAGACAAGTTTAATGCGTCTTAACTAACTCCCGTATCAAAGTACCAAGATAAGAAGAGTGACCCTTCCTAAGATGCGTCTTAGTGCTTTGTGAAATTGGCCCTTGGTCATGTGTTTAAATCAAGTAACAAGTCTTGCTAGTTAGTACAAATTATCAAGTAACCACTGAGACCTGGGATCGATTTCACAAAAGTTAAGATGAGTTATAGCTTCCATACCAACGATAAGAGTGACCCTTCCTAAGATGCATCTTAGCGCTTTGTGAAATCGGCCCCTGGTAAATTAAACAACTTGTTTTAGTTGTTGACATTTCATTTTTCATTTTCCAGTGTACAAAGGCTATGGAGGGCAGGTGGAGTGTTGCCGTAATGACAGTGTCTCGGAGCTCTGTTTCGTCTATGAAATGGGGTCGGGGGTCGGAGCACCACAAAAAGTTAGTTTTATTTCATTTCCTTAATGTACATACATTGATACCAGAGGGCACCGATTGTATTGAATACAAGTATGAGCAACATTTGATTGTTTTATTCTCAATTTATTTCCACTTTCCAAGAGTTTGCCATATAAAACAAGCACCATATTTGACGAGCTTGGTGGACTTCACACCCAAATTTTCTGTAACCCATGATAAATTAGCACTTGAATTTTTATCCTTTTGATATCCAGCATTATGCGTGTCTGGAAGCGCGACCATTAACCGATCTACCACGCTGTTTCAAGGGAAGCGATTGCGTCCAAACTCGTAAGACAGCTTGCCTGCTCCCATCTCTAGATAACTCCAGTCGATTACTTCGTGTCTACCTCACCACAGGCAAACCGGTGCTTTATGTTGGCGATACGTACCTCTTTGGTTACTCTGGTGAGTTCTTGAAAGTTGTTGTTCTTATTCATGTTTCCCTCAGCATTTGTCTACTCCATTGGCAGTTTGAGGGTGTTCAATGGGTGCTCGTGACCCCTAATCGTTTTTGATTGTGGACTTTGTTTCTTCTTGTGATAAAAATCAGAATTAGATTTGACTGTGTCGGCAGCATCTAGTGTTGATTGCATTTGTTTGCAAAGTTTTCTTGTACCTTACCTTCACAGGCCTTGAAATAATCCACGGCACCACGAAAAATTATACATGATTGGTAAACTGTTACAAATAGTTATATCCCCCTGTGTGATTGAAGATGTGCATGATTAAAACCAACCTGAGCAAAAACCAGCTCCGTACTTCGTCTAACTTTTGAGAAAACAGTCAAAAAACCACTTCGCCCTGAACCATTTCGCCCTAAACCACGGTCTGTGCACAAAGTAATTTTGGGGCGAAGTGGCATTTGGCCAATGTAATGTTTAGACGAAGTGATTTGGGGCGAAATGGCACTCGGGCGAAGTGGTTTGGGGCGAAATGGCACTTGGGCGAAATGGTTTTGGGGCGAATTGAATTTTCTTCTCATGAGACGAAAACTTAATTGTTTTACTCATTTCTCAAAGACTATAGCACTTCAGACAAAACCATTTCAGGGGAAGTTTTCTGCGGTCCTCATGTTTACATTGTGTAAGTTAGGCGTAAATCTGTGGACATTTCTGATTTTCGAGATTACCAATGATGTATACTGCCTTTAATAACGTAACACATTTTTTTACAGTGAGTGTGACAAACTACATACCAAAGTACACCTTTCTTCCGCTAACGATCCCGGACATTATTGAGCTCTTCTGCAAGTATCCTTTTACATTATCAATCAAAATGAGCCATTTGGGAAATGCTGTGGATTTTTCTCTCTTCGAACAACTGTTGTCGGTTTTAGTCAAGAGCAACCAAACTTGGGATGAGAGGAAAATCGTATTAAAGGCACAGGCTCGTCAGCAATGCGAGCGCGCCAAATTCGTGACACGCGGAACGCAGCTCCATGCCTTTGCTACACGGAGCTGCATATTTCATGGCACGAATTTAGCGGGCGCATTGCTGACGAGCCTGTGCCTTTAAGGCCTTATCAGGATTTGAATCCGAGACCTCTGACTCAACGGGCAGATGCTCTACCAGCTGAGCTATAAGGCACAATGGTAACCGTATACTCCCGTCTGACTCAAAAGCCCCCTCTCCGCCCCCTCCCCTTCCTACGCTTTGTAGAACCATGAAAATGTTGATAGCTTTGGGCAGCCCCTACTAACATTGAATAATAATAATGATTAGATTTCTATAGCACACATATCCACCCTGCAGGGTGCTCAAGGCGCTGTTACCATTATTACCGCTGCCATCAGGGAATCACCAGAACCATTTCTCTTCAACTAGGTGGCTGCTGGTCAGGCGCACAACCCTATCGGCAGTTAGATTGTGGCATTCCCCTTAACAGCTTCCCATATATCGCTTGGGTTGACGAGGCAACTGGGATTAAGTGCCTTGCCCAGGGACACAGACACGTTGGTCGAAGTGGGGCTCGAACCCCCAACCACTGATTGGGAGTCCCGCTTCATACCCACTAGACCACACGCGCTCCCAAACATTGAAGCCTACAACAAATATAATTTGCCTTAACAAAACTGACTCCATAGATATTTGATATCTTTTTCAGGTGCTCTAGCGATTCTTAATGCAGTGCCTTGCTATGCATTGGACGGGCAGTATATCCTGCAAGCATTCCTAGAGCACACGTTGTCTGCTCGCATCACCAGCACCTCAGATCGCAACCTTGTCTATAGTTTAATTCTCCTCTTTGGAACGTTACTTCTTGGGGCCAATTTGGTGCTTGCATTTTTTGCCCTGATATTCAGGTAGCATAGGGTGTGGTTTTTTTTTTTTTTTTAATTCTCAGTTGTTTGTTGGTGTTTTTTAAATGTGTAGACCGTATCGAATAGCTGCCATCTTGTAGGGTAACAATTGTTTGAACAATGTAAACACTAAATGTGCAACCATGCATGTTCTCACGGAACAAAAACTGCCCTACAAGATGGCAGCTATTCAATAAGGCCTATACTAAGCTTCAAAAGAAACTTATCAAGATACTGTTGTTCTTTTCGTATGCGTCTATTATAAAACATTCGTGACTATCTATTCTGAATGTAAATTTCACATATATTTGTAACCCAAATTTCAGCATGACATGCTTGAGTGCCCAATTTGACCTTTCTGCCGAAAATATAATAAAAATGTCTTGGTAAGTTTCTTTTGACGTTTAGTCTATTTTTATCAATTTCAATCGATGTTGCAATTACTACAGAATTTTGTGGCGAAAATGCAATTGAATTCTATATTTATACACTGTAGTTCCAAATTATTCCAGTAATACAGCCGCATGAAATTTATTGTTATTAGTTATCCCACGTGCGCGAGTAGAATACGGGATTATGTAGTGCGTCTGCGTCCCATATCCCACGATGCCGAAGGCCGAGTAGGATATGGGATGCAGATGCACTACATTATGCTGTATTCCACGAGCGAGAGTGGGATAACGAATTTATCTTTAAGCAAACTTGACGCACTAATAACGCGCGCACCTCTCCGCGCATATGCATAGGGACGCATGGAATACCATGGTGCATTACGCAGAGTGCAATATGAGAATCGGAAGAGTATTATGAAACATTATCACTCTGTTATCACTCATGGATCGACCAATCAAAACCACGGATTCAAGTTTGCTTGAAGATAAACTCTGATAAGAATTGGCAAACACATGCTAAGTTGCATTTTAAAAACTGAATAAACGTACTAAGTTGTAAAATAAACACAGTACATGTCATTTTTGAAATGTCTGGTTTTAAAAAACAATTTTACAAAGTAGCCATTTGCATTTAATTGATTTGAATGCCTATTTTTTTGGAAAACAAAAATGTCATAGTTGACAGTTTGTAGTCCAATTGATGCCATGTGCTTAGCACTCATTCTCTATGCTACCGTCGTTCCGAATTAAAACTTATTTTTAAAAAAATACTGTCTTTTTTTGTCTGTCTTTTGTGTCTTTTTCAGATTTTCTTCAAAATTGCCCGAAATGTTGCTTAGAAATTTTTCTTGGAAATTTAGCTTATATAACTGCTCAAATAGGTTCCAAAAAGGCAAAATTTTCTTTAGGAGTCGTTTTGGGCCAATTTTGATCAACATTTTTGGGTTCAGATTTTTTTCAATATTGCAGGAAATGTTGCTTAGAATCCATAGATGATATTCCTTGAATATGACCTTGACTGCTCATCCAGGGAATAAAATATGAAATTTTGAAAATTGTATATTTTTGGCCAAAATTTCCGTTTTTCTTAGAAATTTAACTTGGAAACTGCTGAAGTAGGTGCCAAATGGGCTAAATATTCGTTAGGAGGCATTTCTGAGACATTTTCAAAAAAGTCAATTTTGTGCCAATTTTGATAAAAATGGCTGGACTAACCCATTGTGATTTTTTTAATTTTTGGCCAAAAATTCAAGGAATATCATCTATGGATTCTAAGCAACGTTTCCTGCAATATTGAACAAAATCTAAATCTAAAAATTTTTATCAAAATTGGCCCAAAATTGACTTTTTTGAAAATGTCTCAGAAATGCAGTTTCCAAGATAAATTTTGAAGAAAAACGGAAATTTTGGCCAAAAATATATAATTTTTAAAATTTCATATTTTCTTCCCTGGATGAGCAGTCAAGGTCAAATTCAAGGAATGGCATCTAAGCAACGTTTCCTGCAATATTGAACAAAATCTAAATCTAAATATTTTTGGCCAAAAATGAAAAAATCACAAGGGGTTAGTCCAGCCATTTTTATCAAAATTTGCCCAAAATTGACTTTTTTGAAAATGTCTCAGAAATGCCTCCTAACGAATATTTAGCCCATTTGGCACCTACTTCAGCAGTTTCCAAGTTAAATTTCGAAGAAAAACGAAAATGTTTGGCAAAAATATATAATTTTCAAAATTTCATATTTTATTCCCTGGATGAGCAGTCAAGGTCAAATTCAAGGAATATCATCTATGAATTTTAAGCAACGTTTCCTGCAATATTGAACAAAATCAAATCTAAATATATTTGGCCAAAAATTAAAAAAATCACAAGGGGTTAGTCCAGCCATTTTTATCAAAATTGGCCCAAAATTGACTTTTTTGAAAATGTCTCAGAAATGCCTCCTAACGAATATTTAGCCCATTTGGCACCTACTTCAGCAGTTTCCAAGTTAAATTTCTAAGAAAAACGGAAATTTTGGGCAAAAATATATAATTTTCAAAATTTCATATTTTATTCCCTGGATGAGCAGTCAAGGTCAAATTCAAGGAATATCATCTATGGATTCTAAGCAACGTTTCCTGCAATATTGAACAAAATCTAAATCTAAACATTTTAGGCCAAAAATGGAAAAAATCACAAGGGGTTAGTCCGGCCATTTTTATCAAAATTGGCCCAAAATTGACTTTTTTGAAAATGTCTCAGAAATGCCTCCTAACGAATATTTAGCCCATTTGGCACCTACTTCAGCAGTTTCCAAGTTAAATTTCTAAGAAAAACGGAAATTTTGGACAAAAATATATAATTTTTAAAATTTTATATTTCATCCCTGGATGAGCAGTCAAGGTCAAATTCAAGGAATATCATCTATGGATTCTAAGCAACGTTTCCTGCAATATTGAACAAAATCTAAATCTAAACATTTTTGGCCAAAAATGAAAAAAATCACAAGGGGTTAGTTAGTCCAGCAATTTTTATCAAAATTTGCCCAAAATTGACTTTTTTGAAAATGTCTCAGAAATGCCTCCTAACGAATATTTAGCCCATTTGGCACCTACTTCAGCAGTTTCCAAGTTAAATTTCGAAGAAAAACGGAAATTTTTGGCAAAAATATATAATTTTCAAAATTTCATATTTTATTCCCTGGATGAGCAGTCAAGGTCAAATTCAAGGAATATCATCTATGGATTCTAAGCAACGTTTCCTGCAATATTGAACAAAATCTAAATCTAAACATTTTTGGCAAAAAAAGAAAAAAATCACAAGGGGTTAGTCCAGCCATTTTTATCAAAATTGGCCCAAAATTGAAAATGTCTCAGAAATGCCTCCTAACGGATATTTAGCCCATTTGGCACCTACTTCAGCAGTTTCCAAGTTAAATTTCGAAGAAAAACGGAAATTTTGGACAAAAATATATAATTTTTAAAATTTCATATTTCATCCCTGGATGAGCAGTCAAGGTCAAATTCAAGGAATATCATCTATGGATTCTAAGCAACGTTTCCTGCAATATTGAACAAAATCTAAATCTAAACATTTTTGGCCAAAAATGAAAAAAATCACAAGGGGTTAGTTAGTCCAGCAATTTTTATCAAAATTTGCCCAAAATTGACTTTTTTGAAAATGTCTCAGAAATGCCTCCTAACGAATATTTAGCCCATTTGGCACCTACTTCAGCAGTTTCCAAGTTAAATTTCGAAGAAAAACGGAAATTTTTGGCAAAAATATATAATTTTCAAAATTTCATATTTTATTCCCTGGATGAGCAGTCAAGGTCAAATTCAAGGAATATCATCTATGGATTCTCAGCAACGTTTCCTGCAATATTGAACAAAATCTAAATCTAAACATTTTTGGCCAAAAATGTAAAAAATCACAAGGGGTTAGTCCAGCCATTTTTATCAAAATTGGCCCAAAATTGACTTTTTTGAAAATGTCTCAGAAATGCCTCCTAACGAATATTTAGCCCATTTGGCACCTACTTCAGCAGTTTCCAAGATAAATTTCTAAGAAAAACGGAAATTTTTGGCAAAAATATATAATTTTCAAAATTTCATATTTTATTCCCTGGATGAGCAGTCAAGGTCAAATTCAAGGAATATCATCTATGGATTCTAAGCAACGTTTCCTGCAATATTGAACAAAATCTAAATCTAAACATTTTTGGCCAAAAATGAAAAAAATCACAAGGGGTTAGTCCAGCCATTTTTATCAAAATTGGCCCAAAATTGACTTTTTTGAAAATGTCTCAGAAATGCCTCCTAACGAATATTTAGCCCATTTGGCACCTACTTCAGCAGTTTCCAAGTTAAATTTCTAAGAAAAACGGAAATTTTTGGCAAAAATATATAATTTTCAAAATTTCATATTTTATTCCCTGGATGAGCAGTCAAGGTCAAATTCAAGGAATATCATCTATGGATTCTAAGCAACGTTTCCTGCAATATTGAACAAAATCTAAATCTAAACATTTTTGGCAAAAAAAGAAAAAAATCACAAGGGGTTAGTCCAGCCATTTTTATCAAAATTGGCCCAAAATTGAAAATGTCTCAGAAATGCCTCCTAACGGATATTTAGCCCATTTGGCACCTACTTCAGCAGTTTCCAAGTTAAATTTCGAAGAAAAACGGAAATTTTGGACAAAAATATATAATTTTTAAAATTTCATATTTCATCCCTGGATGAGCAGTCAAGGTCAAATTCAAGGAATATCATCTATGGATTCTAAGCAACGTTTCCTGCAATATTGAACAAAATCTAAATCTAAACATTTTTGGCCAAAAATGAAAAAAATCACAAGGGGTTAGTTAGTCCAGCAATTTTTATCAAAATTTGCCCAAAATTGACTTTTTTGAAAATGTCTCAGAAATGCCTCCTAACGAATATTTAGCCCATTTGGCACCTACTTCAGCAGTTTCCAAGTTAAATTTCGAAGAAAAACGGAAATTTTTGGCAAAAATATATAATTTTCAAAATTTCATATTTTATTCCCTGGATGAGCAGTCAAGGTCAAATTCAAGGAATATCATCTATGGATTCTAAGCAACGTTTCCTGCAATATTGAACAAAATCTAAATCTAAACATTTTTGGCAAAAAAAGAAAAAAATCACAAGGGGTTAGTCCAGCCATTTTTATCAAAATTGGCCCAAAATTGAAAATGTCTCAGAAATGCCTCCTAACGGATATTTAGCCCATTTGGCACCTACTTCAGCAGTTTCCAAGTTAAATTTCGAAGAAAAACGGAAATTTTGGACAAAAATATATAATTTTTAAAATTTCATATTTCATCCCTGGATGAGCAGTCAAGGTCAAATTCAAGGAATATCATCTATGGATTCTAAGCAACGTTTCCTGCAATATTGAACAAAATCTAAATCTAAACATTTTTGGCCAAAAATGAAAAAAATCACAAGGGGTAGTTAGTCCAGCAATTTTTATCAAAATTTGCCCAAAATTGACTTTTTTGAAAATGTCTCAGAAATGCCTCCTAACGAATATTTAGCCCATTTGGCACCTACTTCAGCAGTTTCCAAGTTAAATTTCGAAGAAAAACGGAAATTTTTGGCAAAAATATATAATTTTCAAAATTTCATATTTTATTCCCTGGATGAGCAGTCAAGGTCAAATTCAAGGAATATCATCTATGGATTCTCAGCAACGTTTCCTGCAATATTGAACAAAATCTAAATCTAAACATTTTTGGCCAAAAATGTAAAAAATCACAAGGGGTTAGTCCAGCCATTTTTATCAAAATTGGCCCAAAATTGACTTTTTTGAAAATGTCTCAGAAATGCCTCCTAACGAATATTTAGCCCATTTGGCACCTACTTCAGCAGTTTCCAAGATAAATTTCTAAGAAAAACGGAAATTTTTGGCAAAAATATATAATTTTCAAAATTTCATATTTTATTCCCTGGATGAGCAGTCAAGGTCAAATTCAAGGAATATCATCTATGGATTCTAAGCAACGTTTCCTGCAATATTGAACAAAATCTAAATCTAAACATTTTTGGCCAAAAATGAAAAAAAATCACAAGGGGTTAGTTAGTCCAGCAATTTTTATCAAAATTTGCCCAAAATTGACTTTTTTGAAAATGTCTCAGAAATGCCTCCTAACGAATATTTAGCCCATTTGGCACCTACTTCAGCAGTTTCCAAGTTAAATTTCGAAGAAAAACGGAAATTTTTGGCAAAAATATATAATTTTCAAAATTTCATATTTTATTCCCTGGATGAGCAGTCAAGGTCAAATTCAAGGAATATCATCTATGGATTCTAAGCAACGTTTCCTGCAATATTGAACAAAATCTAAATCTAAACATTTTTGGCAAAAAAAGAAAAAAATCACAAGGGGTTAGTCCAGCCATTTTTATCAAAATTGGCCCAAAATTGAAAATGTCTCAGAAATGCCTCCTAACGGATATTTAGCCCATTTGGCACCTACTTCAGCAGTTTCCAAGTTAAATTTCGAAGAAAAACGGAAATTTTGGACAAAAATATATAATTTTTAAAATTTCATATTTCATCCCTGGATGAGCAGTCAAGGTCAAATTCAAGGAATATCATCTATGGATTCTAAGCAACGTTTCCTGCAATATTGAACAAAATCTAAATCTAAACATTTTTGGCCAAAAATGAAAAAAATCACAAGGGGTAGTTAGTCCAGCAATTTTTATCAAAATTTGCCCAAAATTGACTTTTTTGAAAATGTCTCAGAAATGCCTCCTAACGAATATTTAGCCCATTGGCACCTACTTCAGCAGTTTCCAAGTTAAATTTCGAAGAAAAACGGAAATTTTTGGCAAAAATATATAATTTTCAAAATTTCATATTTTATTCCCTGGATGAGCAGTCAAGGTCAAATTCAAGGAATATCATCTATGGATTCTCAGCAACGTTTCCTGCAATATTGAACAAAATCTAAATCTAAACATTTTTGGCCAAAAATGTAAAAAATCACAAGGGGTTAGTCCAGCCATTTTTATCAAAATTGGCCCAAAATTGACTTTTTTGAAAATGTCTCAGAAATGCCTCCTAACGAATATTTAGCCCATTTGGCACCTACTTCAGCAGTTTCCAAGATAAATTTCTAAGAAAAACGGAAATTTTTGGCAAAAATATATAATTTTCAAAATTTCATATTTTATTCCCTGGATGAGCAGTCAAGGTCAAATTCAAGGAATATCATCTATGGATTCTAAGCAACGTTTCCTGCAATATTGAACAAAATCTAAATCTAAACATTTTTGGCCAAAAATGAAAAAAATCACAAGGGGTTAGTCCAGCCATTTTTATCAAAATTGGCCCAAAATTGACTTTTTGAAAATGTCTCAGAAATGCCTCCTAACGAATATTTAGCCCATTTGGCACCTACTTCAGCAGTTTCCAAGTTAAATTTCTAAGAAAAACGGAAATTTTTGGCAAAAATATATAATTTTCAAAATTTCATATTTTATTCCCTGGATGAGCAGTCAAGGTCAAATTCAAGGAATATCATCTATGGATTCTAAGCAACGTTTCCTGCAATATTGAACAAAATCTAAATCTAAACATTTTTGGCAAAAAAAGAAAAAAATCACAAGGGGTTAGTCCAGCCATTTTTATCAAAATTGGCCCAAAATTGAAAATGTCTCAGAAATGCCTCCTAACGGATATTTAGCCCATTTGGCACCTACTTCAGCAGTTTCCAAGTTAAATTTCGAAGAAAAACGGAAATTTTGGACAAAAATATATAATTTTTAAAATTTCATATTTCATCCCTGGATGAGCAGTCAAGGTCAAATTCAAGGAATATCATCTATATATTCTAAGCAACGTTTCCTGCAATATTGAACAAAATCTAAATCTAAACATTTTTGGCCAAAAATGAAAAAAATCACAAGGGGTTAGTTAGTCCAGCAATTTTTATCAAAATTTGCCCAAAATTGACTTTTTTGAAAATGTCTCAGAAATGCCTCCTAACGAATATTTAGCCCATTTGGCACCTACTTCAGCAGTTTCCAAGTTAAATTTCGAAGAAAAACGGAAATTTTTGGCAAAAATATATAATTTTCAAAATTTCATATTTTATTCCCTGGATGAGCAGTCAAGGTCAAATTCAAGGAATATCATCTATGGATTCTAAGCAACGTTTCCTGCAATATTGAACAAAATCTAAATCTAAACATTTTTGGCAAAAAAAGAAAAAAATCACAAGGGGTTAGTCCAGCCATTTTTATCAAAATTGGCCCAAAATTGAAAATGTCTCAGAAATGCCTCCTAACGGATATTTAGCCCATTTGGCACCTACTTCAGCAGTTTCCAAGTTAAATTTCGAAGAAAAACGGAAATTTTGGACAAAAATATATAATTTTTAAAATTTCATATTTCATCCCTGGATGAGCAGTCAAGGTCAAATTCAAGGAATATCATCTATGGATTCTAAGCAACGTTTCCTGCAATATTGAACAAAATCTAAATCTAAACATTTTTGGCCAAAAATGAAAAAAATCACAAGGGGTAGTTAGTCCAGCAATTTTTATCAAAATTTGCCCAAAATTGACTTTTTTGAAAATGTCTCAGAAATGCCTCCTAACGAATATTTAGCCCATTTGGCACCTACTTCAGCAGTTTCCAAGTTAAATTTCGAAGAAAAACGGAAATTTTTGGCAAAAATATATAATTTTCAAAATTTCATATTTTATTCCCTGGATGAGCAGTCAAGGTCAAATTCAAGGAATATCATCTATGGATTCTCAGCAACGTTTCCTGCAATATTGAACAAAATCTAAATCTAAACATTTTTGGCCAAAAATGTAAAAAATCACAAGGGGTTAGTCCAGCCATTTTTATCAAAATTGGCCCAAAATTGACTTTTTTGAAAATGTCTCAGAAATGCCTCCTAACGAATATTTAGCCCATTTGGCACCTACTTCAGCAGTTTCCAAGATAAATTTCTAAGAAAAACGGAAATTTTTGGCAAAAATATATAATTTTCAAAATTTCATATTTTATTCCCTGGATGAGCAGTCAAGGTCAAATTCAAGGAATATCATCTATGGATTCTGAGCAACGTTTCCTGCAATATTGAACAAAATCTAAATCTAAACATTTTTGGCCAAAAATGAAAAAAATCACAAGGGGTTAGTCCAGCCATTTTTATCAAAATTGGCCCAAAATTGACTTTTTTGAAAATGTCTCAGAAATGCCTCCTAACGAATATTTAGCCCATTTGGCACCTACTTCAGCAGTTTCCAAGATAAATTTCTAAGAAAAACGGAAATTTTGGCAAAAATATATAATTTTCAAAATTTCATATTTTATTCCCTGGATGAGCAGTCAAGGTCAAATTCAAGGAATATCATCTATGGATTCTAAGCAACGTTTCCTGCAATATTGAACAAAATCTAAATCTAAACATTTTTGACAAAAAAAGAAACAAATCACAAGGGGTTAGTCCAGCCATTTTTATCAAAATTGGCCCAAAATTGAAAATGTCTCAGAAATGCCTCCTAACGGATATTTAGCCCATTTGGCACCTACTTCAGCAGTTTCCAAGTTAAATTTCGAAGAAAAACGGAAATTTTGGCCAAAAATATATAATTTTCAAAATTTCATATTTTATTCCCTGGATGAGCAGTCAAGGTCAAATTCAAGGAATATCATCTATGGATTCTCAGCAACGTTTCCTGCAATATTGAACAAAATCTAAATCTAAACATTTTTGGCCAAAAATGAAAAAAATCACAAGGGGTTAGTCCAGCCATTTTTATCAAAATTGGCCCAAAATTGACTTTTTTGAAAATGTCTCAGAAATGCCTCCTAACGAATATTTAGCCCATTTGGCACCTACTTCAGCAGTTTCCAAGATAAATTTCTAAGAAAAACGGAAATTTTGGCCAAAAATATATAATTTTCAAAATTTCATATTTTATTCCCTGGATGAGCAGTCAAGGTCAAATTCAAGGAATATCATCTATGGATTCTCAGCAACGTTTCCTGCAATATTGAACAAAATCTAAATCTAAACATTTTTGGCCAAAAATTAAAAAAATCACAATGGGTTAGTCCAGCCATTTTTATCAAAATTGGCACAAAATTGACTTTTTTGAAAATGTCTCAGAAATGCCTCCTAACGAATATTTAGCCCATTTGGCACCTACTTCAGCAGTTTCCAAGTTAAATTTCGAAGAAAAACGGAAATTTTGGGCAAAAATATATAATTTTCAAAATTTCATATTTTATTCCCTGGATGAGCAGTCAAGGTCAAATTCAAGGAATATCATCTATGGATTCTAAGCAACGTTTCCTGCAATATTGAACAAAATCTAAATCTAAACATTTTAGGCCAAAAATGGAAAAAATCACAAGGGGTTAGTCCGGCCATTTTTATCAAAATTGGCCCAAAATTGACTTTTTTGAAAATGTCTCAGAAATGCCTCCTAACGAATATTTAGCCCATTTGGCACCTACTTCAGCAGTTTCCAAGTTAAATTTCTAAGAAAAACGGAAATTTTGGACAAAAATATATAATTTTTAAAATTTCATATTTCATCCCTGGATGAGCAGTCAAGGTCAAATTCAAGGAATATCATCTATGGATTCTAAGCAACGTTTCCTGCAATATTGAACAAAATCTAAATCTAAACATTTTTGGCCAAAAATGAAAAAAATCACAAGGGGTTAGTTAGTCCAGCAATTTTTATCAAAATTTGCCCAAAATTGACTTTTTTGAAAATGTCTCAGAAATGCCTCCTAACGAATATTTAGCCCATTTGGCACCTACTTCAGCAGTTTCCAAGTTAAATTTCGAAGAAAAACGGAAATTTTTGGCAAAAATATATAATTTTCAAAATTTCATATTTTATTCCCTGGATGAGCAGTCAAGGTCAAATTCAAGGAATATCATCTATGGATTCTAAGCAACGTTTCCTGCAATATTGAACAAAATCTAAATCTAAACATTTTTGGCAAAAAAAGAAAAAAATCACAAGGGGTTAGTCCAGCCATTTTTATCAAAATTGGCCCAAAATTGAAAATGTCTCAGAAATGCCTCCTAACGGATATTTAGCCCATTTGGCACCTACTTCAGCAGTTTCCAAGTTAAATTTCGAAGAAAAACGGAAATTTTGGACAAAAATATATAATTTTTAAAATTTCATATTTCATCCCTGGATGAGCAGTCAAGGTCAAATTCAAGGAATATCATCTATGGATTCTAAGCAACGTTTCCTGCAATATTGAACAAAATCTAAATCTAAACATTTTTGGCCAAAAATGAAAAAAATCACAAGGGGTTAGTTAGTCCAGCAATTTTTATCAAAATTTGCCCAAAATTGACTTTTTTGAAAATGTCTCAGAAATGCCTCCTAACGAATATTTAGCCCATTTGGCACCTACTTCAGCAGTTTCCAAGTTAAATTTCGAAGAAAAACGGAAATTTTTGGCAAAAATATATAATTTTCAAAATTTCATATTTTATTCCCTGGATGAGCAGTCAAGGTCAAATTCAAGGAATATCATCTATGGATTCTAAGCAACGTTTCCTGCAATATTGAACAAAATCTAAATCTAAACATTTTTGGCAAAAAAAGAAAAAAATCACAAGGGGTTAGTCCAGCCATTTTTATCAAAATTGGCCCAAAATTGAAAATGTCTCAGAAATGCCTCCTAACGGATATTTAGCCCATTTGGCACCTACTTCAGCAGTTTCCAAGTTAAATTTCGAAGAAAAACGGAAATTTTGGACAAAAATATATAATTTTTAAAATTTCATATTTCATCCCTGGATGAGCAGTCAAGGTCAAATTCAAGGAATATCATCTATGGATTCTCAGCAACGTTTCCTGCAATATTGAACAAAATCTAAATCTAAACATTTTTGGCCAAAAATGTAAAAAATCACAAGGGGTTAGTCCAGCCATTTTTATCAAAATTGGCCCAAAATTGACTTTTTTGAAAATGTCTCAGAAATGCCTCCTAACGAATATTTAGCCCATTTGGCACCTACTTCAGCAGTTTCCAAGTTAAATTTCGAAGAAAAACGGAAATTTTGGGCAAAAATATATAATTTTCAAAATTTCATATTTTATTCCCTGGATGAGCAGTCAAGGTCAAATTCAAGGAATATCATCTATGGATTCTAAGCAACGTTTCCTGCAATATTGAACAAAATCTAAATCTAAACATTTTAGGCCAAAAATGGAAAAAATCACAAGGGGTTAGTCCGGCCATTTTTATCAAAATTGGCCCAAAATTGACTTTTTTGAAAATGTCTCAGAAATGCCTCCTAACGAATATTTAGCCCATTTGGCACCTACTTCAGCAGTTTCCAAGTTAAATTTCTAAGAAAAACGGAAATTTTGGACAAAAATATATAATTTTTAAAATTTCATATTTCATCCCTGGATGAGCAGTCAAGGTCAAATTCAAGGAATATCATCTATGGATTCTAAGCAACGTTTCCTGCAATATTGAACAAAATCTAAATCTAAACATTTTTGGCCAAAAATGAAAAAAATCACAAGGGGTTAGTTAGTCCAGCAATTTTTATCAAAATTTGCCCAAAATTGACTTTTTTGAAAATGTCTCAGAAATGCCTCCTAACGAATATTTAGCCCATTTGGCACCTACTTCAGCAGTTTCCAAGTTAAATTTCGAAGAAAAACGGAAATTTTTGGCAAAAATATATAATTTTCAAAATTTCATATTTTATTCCCTGGATGAGCAGTCAAGGTCAAATTCAAGGAATATCATCTATGGATTCTAAGCAACGTTTCCTGCAATATTGAACAAAATCTAAATCTAAACATTTTTGGCAAAAAAAGAAAAAAATCACAAGGGGTTAGTCCAGCCATTTTTATCAAAATTGGCCCAAAATTGAAAATGTCTCAGAAATGCCTCCTAACGGATATTTAGCCCATTTGGCACCTACTTCAGCAG
Organism: Henricia sp. BOLD:AAB3569; assembly: GCA_037783545.1. Lineage (NCBI taxonomy): Eukaryota > Metazoa > Echinodermata > Asteroidea > Spinulosida > Echinasteridae > Henricia > Henricia sp. BOLD:AAB3569. The sequence continues at coordinate 3,824 of JBBELK010000836.1, read as the reverse complement.
TTTCCAAGTTAAATTTCGAAGAAAAACGGAAATTTTGGACAAAAATATATAATTTTTAAAATTTCATATTTCATCCCTGGATGAGCAGTCAAGGTCAAATTCAAGGAATATCATCTATGGATTCTAAGCAACGTTTCCTGCAAAATTGAACACAAATCTAAATCTAAACATTTTTGGCCAAAAATGAAAAAAATCACAAGGGTTAGTTAGTCCAGCAATTTTTATCAAAATTTGCCCAAAATTGACTTATTTTGAAAATGTCTCAGAAATGCCTCCTAACGAATATTTAGCCCATTTGCACCTACTTCAGCAGTTTCCAAGTTAAATTTCGAAGAAAACGGGAATTTTTGGCAAAATATATAATTTTTCAAAATTTCATATTTTATTCCCTGGAATGAGCAGTCAAGGTCAAATTCAAGGAATATCATCTATGGATTCTCAGCAACGTTTCCTGCAATATTGAACAAAATCTAAATCTAAACATTTTTGGCCAAAAATGTAAAAAATCACAAGGGGTTAGTCCAGCCATTTTTATCAAAATTCGGCCCCAAAATTGACTTTTTTGAAAAGTCTCAGAAATGCCTCCTAACGAATATTTAGCCATTTGGCACCTACTTCAGCAGTTTCCAAGTTAAATTTCGAGAAAAACGGAAATTTTGGGCAAAAATATATAATTTTCAAAATTTCATATTTTATTCCTGGATGAGCAGTCAAGGTCAAATTCAAGGAATATCATCTATGGATTCTAAGCAACGTTTCCTGCAATATTGAACAAAATCTAAATCTAAACATTTTAGGCCAAAAATGGAAAAAATCACAAGTGGTTAGTCCGGCCATTTTTATCAAAATTGGCCCAAAATTGACTTTTTTGAAAAGTCTCAGAAATGCCTCCTAACGAATATTTAGCCATTTGGCACCTACTTCAGCAGTTTCCAAGTTAAATTTCTAAGAAAAACGGAAATTTTGGACAAAAATAATAATTTTTAAAATTTCATATTTCATCCTGGATGAGCAGTCCAAGGTCAAATTCAAGGAATATCATCTATGGATTCTAAGCAACGTTTCCCTGCAATATTGAACAAAATCTAAATCTAAAACATTTTTGGCCAAAAAATGAAAAAATCACAAGGGGTTAGTTAGTCCAGCAATTTTTATCAAAATTTGCCCCAAATTGACTTTTTGAAAATGTCTCAGAAATGCCTCCTAACGAATATTATAGCCCATTTGGCACCTACTTCAGCAGTTTCCAAGTTAAATTTCGAAGAAAAACGGAAATTTTTGGCAAAAATATATAATTTTCAAAATTTCTATTTTATTCCCTGGATGAGCAGTCAAGGTCAAATCAAGGAATATCATCTATGGATTCTAAGCAACGTTTCCTGCAATATTGAACAAAATCTAAATCTAAACATTTTTGGCAAAAAAGAAAAAAATCACAAGGGGTTAGTCCAGCATTTTTATCAAAATTGGCCCAAAAATTGAAAATGTCTCAGAAATGCCTCTAACGGATATTTAGCCATTTGCACCTACTTCAGCAGTTTCCAAGATAAATTTCGAAGAAAAACGGAAATTTTGGACAAAAATATAATAAATTTTAAAATTTCATATTTCATCCCTGGATGAGCAGTCAAGGTCAAATTCAAGGAATATCATCTATGGATTCTAAGCAACGTTTCCTGCAATATTGAACAAAATCTAAATCTATAACATTTTTGGCCAAAATGAAAAAAATCACAAGGGGTTAGTCAGCCATTTTTATCAAAATTTGCCCAAAATTGACTTTTGTGAAAATGTCTCAGAAATGCCTCCTAACGAATATTTAGCCCATTTGGCACCTACTTCAGCAGTTTCCAAGTTAAATTTCGAAGAAAAACGGAAATTTTTGGCAAAAATATATAATTTTCAAAATTTCATATTTTATTCCCTGGATGAGCAGTCAAGGTCCAAATTCAAGGAATATCATCTATGGATTCTCAGCAACGTTTCCTGCAATATTGAACAAAATCTAAATCTAAACATTTTTGGCCAAAAATGTAAAAAATCACAAGTGGTTAGTCCAGCCATTTTTATCAAAATTGGCCCAAAATTGACTTTTTTGAAATGTCTCAGAAATGCCTTCTACGAATATTTAGCCCATTTTGGCACCTACTTCAGCAGTTTCCAAGATAAATTTCTAAGAAAAACGGAAATTTTTGGCAAAAAATATATAATTTTCAAAATTTCATATTTTATTCCTGGATGAGCAGTCAAGGTCAAATTCAAGGAATATCATCTATGGATTCTAAGCAACGTTTCCTGCATATTGAACAAAATCTAAATCTAAACATTTTTGGCCAAAATGAAAAAAATCACAAGGGGTTAGTCCAGCATTTTTATCAAAATTGGCCCAAAATTGACTTTTTTGAAAAAGTCTCAGAAATGCCTCCTAACGAATATTTAGCCCATTTGCACCTACTTCAGCAGTTTCCAAGATAAATTTCTAAGAAAAACGGAAATTTTGGCAAAAATATATAATTTTCTAAATTTCATAATTTATTCCTGGATGAGCAGTCAAGGTCAAATTCAAGAATATCATCTATGGATTCTAAGCAACGTTTCCTGCAATATTGAACAAAATCTAAATCTAAACATTTTAGGCCAAAATGGAAAAAATCACAAGGGGTTAGTCCGGCCATTTTTATCAAAATTGGCCCAAAATTGACTTTTTTGAAAAATGTCTCAGAAATGCCTCCTAACGAATATTTAGCCCATTTGGCACCTACTTCAGCAGTTTCCAAGTTAAATTTCTAAGAAAAACGGAAATTTGGACAAAAATATATAATTTTTAAAATTCATATTTCATCCCTGGATGAGCAGTCAAGGTCAAATTCAAGGAATATCATCTATGGATCTAAAGCAACGTTTCCTGCAATATTGAACAAAATCTAAATCTAAACATTTTTGGCCAAAAATGAAAAAATCACAAGGGGTTAGTCAGCCATTTTTATCAAATTGGCCCAAAATGAAAAATGTCTCAGAAATGCCTCCTAACGGATATTTAGCCATTTGGCACCTACTTCAGCAGTTTCCAAGTTAAATTTCGAAGAAAAACGGAAATTTTGACAAAAATATATAATTTTTAAAAATTTCATATTTCATCCCTGGATGAGCAGTCAAGGTCAATTCAAGGAATATCATCTATGGATTCTAAGCAACGTTTCCTGCAATATTGAACAAAATCTAAATCTAAACATTTTTGGCCAAAAATGAAAAAAATCACAAATCCAGCCATTTTTATCAAAATTTGCCCAAAATTGACTTTTTTGAAAATGTCTCAGAAATGCCTCCTAACGAATATTTAGCCCATTTGGCACCTACTTCAGCAGTTTCCAAGTTAAATTTCGAAGAAAACGGAAATTTTTGGCAAAAATATATAATTTTCAAAATATTCATATTTTATTCCCTGGATGAGCAGTCAAGGTCAATTCAAAGGAATATCATCTATGGATTCTCAGCAACGTTTCCTGCAATATTGAACAAAATCTAAATCTAAACATTTTTGGCCAAAAATGTAAAAAATCACAAGGGGTTAGTCCAGCCATTTTTATCAAAATTGGCCCAAAATTGACTTTTTTTGAAAATGTCTCAGAAATGCCTCCTAACGAATATTTAGCCCATTTGGCACATACTTCAGCAGTTTCCAAGATAAATTTCTAAGAAAAAACGGAAATTTTTGGCAAAAATATATAATTTTCAAAATTTCATATTTTATTCCCTGGATGAGCAGTCAAGGTCAAATTCAAGGAATATCATCTATGGATTCTAAGCAACGTTCCTGCAATATT